>CM034357.1:35463648-35962520 GCA_019925275.1 Mytilus edulis
TTTCGTAATTACGACATAATTATTTTTTAACGGCCCTTATCGGCCTCCGTACGAAACAGATGTACGCTACAATTCATCTATCAATTAATTTGACATAACACAGAGATGCAGTGTCAGAAAATAAAGGCATTTGCGCATAACATAAAGAAGAAATGACAGGACGTAATGGCAAAGCGACAAAACACATTACATATTTACACTATAAGACAGTTCCGGCGTTCCATACATACCTATGGATGCAATGACAAAATTGAAGGTGTAGGTATTTTGTCTAGTACAAGGTGTAGTACTGTCAATACATTACAATTATTTAATACTTCTGCTCGACGAAATAGAAGTCATGGTCACAGAAAATATATACCACCTGCTGTGCACACCGTGACAATTGATAGTCTGCTAACGTCTGTTGAAAAACCTTTAGGAATTCATCATATCAAAACTAAATTAGACTCCATTCCATTGTCAAAACTTTCTTTACTATTTCAAGAGGCCCAAAATACTTTCGTTACTGATTCTCGTTCTGTTTTGCATAGATTAGTTGAAATAATCATGACATTGATAACCATAGACTATTCAAACCCGTATCGACTACATCCAATAATGAGGAAAAACGTTATTTTTTTAAGGTTAAATTCGCCAATTAAGGTTTAGATGCTGTAATATTAGCAATATTTTCCATCAGAAATCTGTACAAAAAACTATACCTAATTACTTCAAAATAAAGCTGCACCTGTTATTTCCTATACTTACACCAAGTCTATTGCATCCAAGATTTTTAACCACAAGAGAGTTTTAGAGGCCTTTAACCTCAAAGATGTGAAATTCAAGCCTCCGGATTGCTCATGTTCATCGTCACAATACAACTATAGTCCAGCTGGTCATGTTATTACTGGTGACCTTGGCATCGTTACCAATGAACAACTAAGAGAGTTGTTAGCCAAGGGACCAACATATAGAATTCCCCAGGCCATCAACTGAAAAAAGAACTTCAAGTTACTGATGGATGCAGTTGAGGACTATGCAAGAAAATGGGTAAAGCGCAAACCATACGAACCAGAACTGGACACTTTGTCTGAATGGATCAAAGCTATTCGATCATGCATTCAGAAGCGCATTCAAAAACTACGATGCAATATGAGTACAAGAGTTACTAACCCTTTCAAGAATCCGGATGTTGTGGATGCTTTATTCTCTTTGCATGACAAATATGTCGTTGTTCCAGCAGATAAAGCCTCCAATAATATTGTCTTCATATGTAAAAACCATTTTTTGCAATGTCTCACAACAGAGCTTGGAATAAATAAAACTACTGGTAACCCTACATATTCTTTAACATCATTTACCAAGGACTAAATTTTACAAATCATAAATCTGTCCTTCTTTCTGTTGGTATCAACATCAAAGTAAACGAAGAAAATTTACCATCATTATACTGGATACCTAAATTACACAAAACTCCATATAAAGAACGATACATAGCTGGGTCTTCAAAATGTTCGACTAAACATCTTTCTAAAGTACTGACTACTATTCTTTCTACAGTTAAAGATGGGCTTCAAATATATTGTGATGAGATATATGTTCTACCAGTGGTGTTAACCAGATGTGGATTCTCAAAAGTTCGAAAGATCTACTGCTTAATCTTCGATCACAATCTTTGCAATTTTGCAGCAACATAAAGACTTTTGATTTTTCTACGCTTTACACTACTATACCCCATGCTCAGTTTAAATATCGACTTCACCATCTCATTAAACAAAGCTTTTTTTCTATAAAATGGGAATCGTAGATACAAATTTCTTGTTTTGGGTTACAATAATTCATATTTTGTGAAGAACCACACTGAATCTACCAGAAAACATACTGAAGATGATATTATCAAAATGGTGGACTTTTTGGTCGACAATCTATTTGTTGAGTTTGGAGGATTTTTATTTCAACAGACACTCGGCATTCCAAAGGGTACTAATTGTGCACCCCTGCTGGCCGATTTGTTTTTGTACTCGTATAAAGCAGAATTCTTTCAGAACCTTCTAAAAGACAAAAAGTAAAAGCACCTTGCGAAATTCTTTAATTTTACTTTCCGGTATTTTGATGCTGTTCTATCATTGAATAACCCATATTTCAGCCAATACTTACATTTTATATATCCCAGTGAACTTGAAATTAAGGATACTACTGATACTAGAAGGACTGCTTCAAACCTTGATCTTTTCCTCAACATTGACGCAGATGGACTTAACACAAAAATCTATGATAAACGGGACGATTTGAACTTCCCAATTATCAATTTCCCATTTCTTAGCAGTAACATACCCTCTGCCCCTTCGTATGGTGTGTACATATCTCAATTGATACGTTATTCTCGTGCTTTTTTACACTATACGGACTTCATATACAGGAGTGTGCTCCTTACGCAGAAAGTGGTCCAACAAAGTTATGAGGAGGACAGATTAAAATTGACACTCCGTAAATTTTACGGACACCATCACGAATTGGTTGATCCATACGATGTGTCTTTGTTCAAACTGGCTAAGGACATTTTTACCACGTGTTAGATTGTAGTTTGTCATTACGTCGTCTAATCTTTTAATTACCGAACGTGACTTATTCCCGATTGTTTGTTTTTTTTCCAGGCATTGTCATTTTGTTTTCGACTTATGAGTTTCAATATTCCTTTGGTATTTTTCGCCTCTCTTCTAAAAGAACCCTGCTTGCAAATTGTACACCAGTGTGATAAACTGTGATCTAAAAGGATATTAAGACAAAAGAAGAAATATACTAAAGAGGAGAGTGAGAAATTATTGTTTATATAGTTTGACAGTATATATACCACAATAACCTGAAATTTTTTTAAATTACCATCTTGGTATTTGGATAATAACTTAAAGAAAAATACCATTCTTATTTTAATTAGCTTTTTTATACTCAAACCGTATTCTCATTCAGCTAAAATTGTTGTTAAACTAAATTTCATTACGTTCATATAGTTTAAATCAGGTTTTGATACATGCTGTCGGTAGTTAATTGTTAATGTAGGTCTTGTGCAGGTTAAGTGTACATACTACTAGAAATTCAAAAAGTTAATTTTATTATGAATATGTTAATGTAGAAGGATTTATTGTTTAGAATGAAAATTATTATATTATGAATTAAGTTATATACCAGTTTATATGTTCAAAACTCAAATATTGGTCAGTTATAAAAAAAAAATCCCATTCAAATAGCCCATTCGTCTAAACTCGGCCGATTCCGTCCCCTCATCTTACGAGAGTAGCGGATTCTACCGAGGATTGCCGAATGTCAAATAGCCTTATAAGGAGAGAATATTTGATTTCCTTTGGGGGTTAAGTTGGGGTCGGGGAGGAGTCAAGATAATATTTTGCGAATTGAGTATTCATTTCACACCAGTTGATAGTGTGGCTTATTCATTTATGCGAAAATTGATTTTTACTTTTTATCCACAACTAGATCCTGCATAGTCCTACATATAGTAGGATAGAACATTTATTTCATCCTGTCTTTGCCAAGATTATATTTTCAGTTATCCCTTATCCTTCCGGTTATCAAATGGTCACACTATTATTAACTCTGATTAAAACTACGAGCATTCATTATACACATCATTCATTTGAAAATGTCTTCCTGAATTGAATCGACTCGTTCATAAACATGGGAAATGAAAAGTGTATGACAACAGAACCATGTGCAGAAACAATTGAATAGTCTGTGCAAAAGAAGGTCAAAATTGAAGGACAAAAAAAACGTAACAAAATGCTCTAATCACACGTTCTGCAATATTCTGAACATTAAGATCCTTTGTTCGCCTATTTTTACGCCGTTGTAGTCTGTGTAATCGTCATATTTTTAGTACTCTCAGCGTGCATTAAATAAACAGAACGATTGTAAAAGGCCGAACATTCATGGTTTGTTTTGTAGTTGGTAGTCCTATAACATATGACCTCGGGAAAACATTTTCTTTGAAGTCTAACTGTTCCTTTTACTAATTGTGCTATCTGTTATTCGTAATAGTCTTTACTTTCTATTTGTTGTTTTACTATCAATGTGAAACCCTTACTACAACAAAAAGATGAAAAACGAAATTATAAGTATTTAAAAAATAAATATGGAAGTCATATGTTATAGGACTAGGGGTTGGGAAATAATCGGACAAACCTTGTTTCTTTCTTTAATAAAAACAAACAATTTTTAACAACATACAGACATATTTTTGTAAAACTCAATAATAAATTCCCAAAACTCAATAATAAATTCTCATGCCGAATTGTCAATAAAATCACACCTTATTTCACTTCAGTTCGTACCAAATATATATTTAATCTGGAATTTTATTTGATTCCACCCCCCCTCCCACCCCCACCCAAAAAAAATTGTTTTTAATAATTCATTAAAGTACACAGAAATAAATCAAAATATTGGCAATAAAGCCACAGTCGTTTTATATGTAACCAACAATCTACGCCAAAAACTGTGGCTTTATTGCCAATATTTTGATTTATTTCTGTGTACTTTAATGAATTATTAAATAAGATTCACATCAACAATGAAACATAATTATACAAAACGTGTTCAGTTACTACAACAAACCACAGACTTTCATTTCATTAATACAAAATAGAGATATCCTGAATAATACTTATACTGTTAGGACAAAAGAAGTGACAATATATATGTATATATGGTAATGATTTACATGAATTCCTTATAATATATGTTGATAATTAATACATAATTGGAACGTTGGGCAATGATAATAGACCATACATCTATTTACTAAGGGGTTGTAAAATATATAGTGTAGTACGAGGAATTAAGTTTTTGGCGTAGATTGTTAGTTACATATAAAACGACTGTGGCTTTATTGCCAATACTTTGATTTATTTCTGTGTACTTTAATGAATCTATGTTTGTATGAAGTGAAAGTACAAAGAAATATTGAATTATGAAACTATAATGCTGACGTTATTAAAAACTACAGGTGTGACAAGACCTACTAATTAAGACAATTTCCAATGCATACGTCAGTAATTATACGAATTCACAAATACAAAGTTCAAAAGATGTAATTGAAACATTAAAATAACACGTAACCTGTATATCATTTATTAAACCAACGAGTTTAACACTCTTACAAAGCAAGCTTCCAGCACATTGATCATAGATTAATCCAAGTATCACACAGTAAATGATTTATGACATGTTTTACATGATGCTTGACGTAAACAGACAACAAACTTTCCAAAAACCAACTTTGATTAACCGTCATAAAGGAATTTGAAATATATAATGATCTATAAGTATCAATACATCACTTAATTTTCACTTGATTTTCAGTATGAGCGTTCCTGGTTAAGGATCATTTTTAAATGCACTTCAAAATCAACAAAATAAAAGTGTTTCTTTTTTAAAATCTATATAGAGGTTACCCAACACTTTGACTAAAATAGTTTTGGATCGTTTAATCTTCGCACAATTTTGACAAAATATTTGCTTTGACCTTTTTTACAAAAATATATAAATTTCAAGATACTTGAACAACAAAATTAACAGGAATTATTTTATTGAATATATAGCTGTTTGAAAAATACTAATTTTGATCAATGAGAAACTTCATTGCATTTTATTAATAGTATTTGATTAAAACGTTCAGCTGATTTTTAAAGAGATAACTGCCCAAGTTTAAACATACTAACTGTTAATTCACAAAATAACAACTTGAAAAAAATATAATATAAAAAATAATAGGGTGACCTAAAACTTACAATTAAAGCCTTTTATACTTCTAACATTACGCGACCACCATCAATAAACTGATTATAGTTGAGGACTTTTTTTTATCTAAATTATATCGACAAGAACAAAAGTATGCTTACAATGACTGAAAACGGACTCAAATATTAAACGTTATGATGCTGATAAAGAAATTGTGCCGTCTTGCGTTCCAACATCCCACATTTTTTTATCCAAGGATATTCCATATTGGAACATAATGCATATTGTAAAAGGACAAGCTTGTGGATTTTAAAAAAACTTGCATTATTTCTTTTTTTAAATTTCAGGACAAATGCAATAGGAAATTTTTTAGAAAGATAACGACACTATGAATGTAAGTAAAGACAATCATGTTTTTGTTTTTCATTAATGATTAATTATACAAAATAAAGTATTGACATTGGCTTAAAATAAATTTATTGTTTGGAACATAGAAATGGAAATTGTTGCAGAAAAATATTTGATAAACCAACGTACCTTGTAATTTTTTATTGATATTATCAGTTATTTTTCCTGGTCAGGTGGGAAAATATATTGTATTTTATATTAAGGCCTTTTGTGATTTATTCTGCAATAGTTGTTAACAAAAATGCTTCACACACTGCTTAAAGTCGATTTGGGGTGTAAATTAGTTCATTCCTGCAAATAACTGCAAATGATTGGTCTAGTTTGTATAACTAAAATTAGAAAATTTAATGCAGAAGTGAAATTTTTAGGGAGACTTTTCACATATTCGTTTAAATAGATAAAAACATTAAACATGATTTTGTCCCATGGCAACTTTGTATTTTGCATTATCCAGAAAAATAACTTAGGAAATGCATCTTTAAGTTTGGATAACTAAAATCAGCAAATTTGATACAGAAGTGAAATGTTTGGGAGACTTTTCACATATTTATTTAAATAGATAAAAACATTGAACATGATGTCCCATGGCAACTTTGTATTTTGTATTATCCAGAAAAATAACTTAGGAAATGCGTCTTTAAGTTTCGCAAAAAAGGACCATGTAATATTATATCTAAAAACGCATATTTATGGTCTTAATTATGAACAATGAGATAAAATACAGTTTACTGAAGATATTCAATAAAGTTTTTATTTTAATTAAATGAACACCGAAAAAAGGAGAACAAAATAAACCGAGAGTTTGCATGTCGTCATAGCTCTACGTCATTGACGTTGCATAGCAAAATAACTATTTAGGTAAACGTTGACTTTTCCAATCATATATGAACCTCTCCTGATGTTTCCCGCGGTAAGCGTATATGCTTTAAGCCAATGAGCAAAGAGAAATTTTATTGTCATACAATAACATGATATAAACTACAGCAAATGATAAAAACATTCCAGCGTTTTTGATTGAGATTCCCCGTCTACTTAGATACATAATACCGATGTTAACAGATATTATCAAAAAAAACATATATGTATATGAATCAGTATTTAAGTATTTTCCCATTTTTCTAAAAGAGAAAATAAAAAGGAAAATAATTAATATAGATGACCTCAATCCGATTTGGCATTACTATTTGATATTTTTGGTTTTGAATACTCTTTAACTCTTTGACTTTTTTGTAAGAGTTGATCTATCAACTGTTTTCATAAAAAGAAGGGCATTTCTGGTATGTTTGCTGATGCGACTTTATGAAAACGTTTCGTTATTTGAAATATCATTCAAAATTATAAAACCTATGGCAATATGCCCTTAGCATCAGGAGGAGCTTCACGACAATATCAATGATTGTTTTATCCTGCAATAATTCGGCTTACTTTACAAATACAGGTATAGATATAAACTTTTGCAAAATCCGCTAAGTATATATTTATAGGCGTCAAAACCCTGGTTTTATTCTGACATAAATATTTTAATACTGCACAAACATCGAGTACATGTGTATGGTACGATATTTCATCGCTCGAGACGTTTAAATTTTCAAATATAAAACCTAAAGATTGCCGAGCGTTTTTTATATTTACAATTTAACTACCAAGAATTGACAAATATCAGATTGTAAGGGAGTCTTTGATGGAATATATTTCTCTAATGATTTTAGAAGATATAAAAGCACTGTCCCTTCCCTTTTCAATGATCTGCTAACACATGAAAAAGATACGTTTTTTAAAACGATGTTATCGAGTATGGTCGCCTTTTGTTCATAATGTCATACTAGCAAATTCAGCGAAAGCAAGAACATTTGACGTCATAAGTGAATGTTGACCAATTAAGAACTGATATCAATTAAACGAACGAGTCACACGTTTATTAACAAAAGAATTATCAATCGGTTGGGGAGGTATAAGTTAAGATCGGCTAAGAATTAGAGTTAAATTGAAATGCCTGTCACAGTTTATTTTGATTTCTTTTTCGCGATCCGTCTTTGTGCAGTGTCCATTCGTTTAAGATTAAAGGGAATTGTAAAACTAATTAATGATCAAATTGAATTTTAAATTGAAGGATGTAACAATATAATTATATTTGCTCATAACGCTTTACTTTCTGTTTTTCGTAGAATTAAATGATTTTTTTTCCGAATAAATTTATAAAAATAAAAAACTGAATAATAGAATCCATAGCATACATTCATAAAAAGCATACTTTAGTCCTGCAAAGACGATGTTTAAAAGTGGAGCAGAATGTTTATTAAAATTTATTTAATGAAAGGTACAAATTAACAGAATATAAAAATATGGAAATGTGTTATAATTACCAATATGAAAATTATCCAAATTGTCCTTAAAACTCAGATGTTTTCAACTATATGAGCACAACCCATACCGTATAGTAAGCTATACAAGACAACTACATGACAAAATGTAAAACAATACAAACTCGGAAATCTAAGGCATGATCTTTTTACAAAACAAATACCGAAAACATATTGAACAGATATATAACCCAACGACAACCAATGAAATACAAACACCAGATTTTGGACAAACACATAAAACATGTGGTTGATTAAATATATTGTTCAGCGCTAAATCCTCTTCCTAACCTAGGACATTGGTCGATCTCTTTGTATAATATTGTATGGTGCATATTTTATAATGATACCCGTACATTATCAGATCATTATAGCAAACAATTTACATTATGTTGGTTTTTTTTTAAACTGTGATACAAAAGGTAACTATTATACAACATCTTAAATTAAACTCAGACGACTATATCAAATAAAATATGAACATCTGGTATTCAATGACTGGAATGATACTCCATCCGCGTATTATAGCTACATCCCATGTAGTTTTATATGAAGGATGCACTTAATAGGTGAAATTTTAAAAAAAATCAAGAATTTAAAAAAATTGGTACTATACGTTGGATGAGCATTGGATGAAACACAAAATAAGCTTAAAATATTGATAGGTCATGAAAACCTTTTCGAGATATTTGATTTTTAAGATATGGCGGGAAAAGCTGACTCGAAATTTTACCTTATATTTGTATTGGTACTATTTTGGGTGTCAAATCAAAAGAAAAAGTCATGAATCTGCTTAAATTTTGGTAAATGACCTTTTATGAGCAAATAAGTCTTGCATGTATTTGAAAAACATATTAGGTGTTATTGGACAATACATTTTACCTGAAAACCTATTTTTATTAAAACCGAGAGTCCGAAAATCTGACACAAACTCCAAAGCCTCACCTCTTAACATCCTTTAATTCTTTTTATGATGGTTTACACATATGCAGAGGAACATGTGTATGTACCTAATTGCAATAAATTTTTAACAAAAAACTGATTAAACATTTTCTGTAGTAGTAGTCAAGTTTTAAGAAATGTTAATTTTCTATAGGGACAACTTCAGGGGTATTTCGCGTTGAAATTGATACTTAAATGTCCCTCGTGTCCATATGTTATGTTTGACCATGCAATTTTAATGAGAAAATAGTACACTACTATTTAAATAAATACGTGATTAGAAATGAAGTAAAAAAATATTAAAGTGAAGTAAACGGTTCAAGGAAAAATCCGGGGTGCATGTAATGTTCAGCAGTTCATGCAGTTCATGTACTACATTTCTGATCTATAAATCAAAATTGGAAGAGTAGTATTGTGCACCCAACAGGTATTTTCTAAATGAAAATAGATGAAACACAAACAAAACAAAACACCCTAATATTTATGCTTTACTCTCGGACGAGGCTGCTAAACGCAAATGTCTACGGACTTGAAAAACAGAAATTAATATAAACATACATTTTAGTTAAATGGATTAGAATTCATCTTATGGTTCTTCGAATAATAAATCATCTATTCACTAGAATAACAATGTGTCAATGGTAGAACACCCTAAAACATTAAATCAAAATATAGAACATAAATATGATTTTTGTACATGAATTGAAAGAAATAATAAAACATTGGAACTTAAGGATGTACTTAGGTGATCTTAGGTAAAATTCAATAAATCAAGAATTCAAAATTCATACTTTAAGCTGGTAGAGTATTAGTTAAGGATCAAAATAAGCTTGAAATATTAATAGGTCATGGCGCTCATTTTCGAGATATTTGATTTATAAAATATGGCGGGAAAAGGCTGACTCGGACTTTTACCTTATATTTGCATTGGTATTATTTGACTCTCAATTAAATGAAAGAAAATCAAGAATGTGCTTACATTTTGTCAAATGACCTTTATGAGCTATTAGGTCGTATGTTAAAAGATAAAAAGGTGTTATGGGGCAAAATATTTTACCTTGTATCGTATTGAAAAACACTGAGGAGTCCGAGCATTTGACACTTATTCAAAAAACCTCACCTAAGTACATCCTTAAAGTAATCGCTGACAAAGATTGCAGTAAATACTGACTAATAGATCATAATCTGTTTATGACATGTATAAGATAACATTTATTCTTGAATTGATTATACATAATTCAATACATTTTTTTTCGATCCAATTCCCTTTACAGCTGACTAAGACTAAAAATTCAAAGATGAATTAATGTTTGTCTTTTATTCTATGTTGATCTACAGCATGTTAGGGTTATAAGATGTAAGATTGCTATGCCATATTTTCTACGATTGATAAAAAAACATAGACAGGTGAAATGAACGCAAAGATACAGTTCATAATATCCAGTGTAGCAGGATCTCTTCTCCCTTTCGGAGCAACTGAGATCGACCCCAGTTAGTGGTGGGGGTCGTTTTGCTCAGTCTTTATTTTTCTATGTTTTGATTTGTGTACTTTTGTTTGTCCGGTTGTCGGTTTGTCTCTTTTAACCATGGCGTTGTCAGTTTATTTTCGATTTCTGAATTTGAATGTTCCTCTGGTATTTTTTGCATCTCTTTGAAAACCACAAACAAACCCCTTGTTTCAACATACTTTAAAAAAAGATAAGTTGAATACTGAAACTAGGAGAACAATATTTATTTGATATACGCAAAGTTACAAAAGATGCATTACATTTATTCCATAAGATCAACAAACAAACATGAGATTCCGATTCACAATATTAAAACAATACACCTTCAACCTTATTCCATGTTTTTCAAGTGATAGTAAACACTTATTAGACCACAATGTATTCAAGACAATTGGTTGAGCTGTCAGTTTCTCAAAGTTTTTTTTAGAAAATAACTGTGAACATTTTTTTCTGTCGTTACTATTCATTCTAATGATATTGATCTGTTAAATACATGTATATAATTATGTTGCATCAAGCATCACTTCAAGGACAAACTCAGCTATAAGTCTTTTCAGCAATTTCACATTCGACGAATGATATGCGTCGGCATCTGTGCAATTGAAATGCCATTACGTTAGACCAACAAAAATGGTTATATATCAAGAATAAAAAGTTCAGGAACCACAGATTATACAATGTAAATGACATTTAATGGGGAGATAACTCTGCAAAAAGAGTCTTTTTTGTCAGTTTTTTGGTTGATTTTCTTACAATTTATGCTAATTGTGATACTTAAGTTTGATGTTGATAAGTTTGTATAATTATATGATCTCCTGCTCATGAAATGTACAAAACCGAAGTGTAATGGGTATTTTGATTTTTTTTGTGCATTTTACATAAAAGAAATTGCAAATTTGTGGCTTCGTGACCATTTTGAAAAAAATAATGTGAAAATTTGGTTTTGTTTATATCTGTATATTATATTTGTTCAGCATAGACCTTGTTTAAAGAAACTTTAAACCACAAAAAGAAGAATATATGCTTAACTAGTTTTATTAAATTTAGAGATTCTTTACCTTGACATGTTGAAAAATCAATAAATGGTCAACTAATGAATTAAGAAATTTAAATTGAAGCTTGATAAAGATATAAAAACACCTTAAGAGTTGTTGGTTATACTCTAAAGACGGCTAAACTATCAAGAATCAATATATTCTGTTGAATAGAAGCGGCAAAGTCAAAATTTTGTATCAATTTTATTGATATTTCTGCCTTTTTAGTTCACCTGGCCCGAAGGGTCAAGTGAGCTTTTCTCATCACTTGGCGTCCGTCGTCGTCCTGCGTCCGTCGTTAACTTTTACAAAAATCTTCTCCTCTGAAACTACTCGGCCAAATTTAACCAAACTTGGCCACAATCATCATTGGGGTATCTAGTTTAAAAAATGTGTCTGGTGATCCGGCCAACCAACCAAGATGGCCGCCATGGCTAAAAATAGAACATAGGGGTAAAATGTAGATTTTGGCTTATAACTCTGAAACCAAAGCATTTTGAGCAAAACTGACAAGAGGTTAAATTGTTTATCAGGTCAAGATCTATCAGCCCTGAAATTTTCAGATGAATTGGACAACAGGTTGTTGGGTTACTGCTCCCCAATTGGTAATTTTTAAAGAAATTTTGCTGTTTTTGGTTATTATCTTCAATATTATTATAGATAGAGATAAACTGTAAACAGCAATAATGTTCAGCAAAGTAAGATCTGCAAATGGTCAGTTGGCCCCTAAGGAGTTATTGCCCTTTCTAGTCAGTTTTTAACCATTTCCATTAATGTGGTAAAGTAAAGTAAGAACTTCATACACATCACCATCACCATGATCACCAAAACACAATTTTGTCATGAATCCATCTGCGTCCTTTGTTTAATATGCACATAGACCAAGGTGAGCAACACAGGCTCTTTAGAGCCTCTAGTTTACAGAGTTATCTTTCTTTTTCAATGCATATCTCTAAGGATTTTTTAATCGTGATTTTAAAGTCTTCCTCAAGTAAGATTTTATGGGACTTTTGTCCGTGTATATTTTGGGAATAATGCTAAAGATTAAAACTTAAATATCTTCTGTTGCATTTACTTTCAGGTTTGGGTCAAATTTATGCTAGATTGACTGGAGTATAAATTGAATGCTGTTGCTTTCAGTCTGATCAATTGTTTATTCTAAAGAGCTTCCTGAACTCGTGCCGAATTTCCGGTATTCTCCATGCATATATAAAAGGGTTGGATATGGAATTGATCAAATTTGGAATAAATAGCAGAAGTCGAACCTGAAATGTTAATGGTGCATTCGAGAACACCTCTATCCAAAACGACGCTACAAAAGGCCCTGTTAATATTATAGTTTGGAAAGCAATTATAATAGTAGTCAAAAATGCTCGGATCTCCCAAGACTTTTTCAGCTGTCTACTTGCATCAAATGAACGGCTATTGTCAGTGGATTTAGTTAGGGGATTTCTATTACTATAGTGTTTCAAATCAATCATTGCATTGCTGTTCTCCTTATATGAGAAATTATTTTTCTTTGAGCTGGAACTTTCCGATTTTCTCTGCACTGTTTTCCGTAGTTGAATGATGTTGTTTTTACCCTGATTTGCTGCCATTTTATGATCATCAGTTGAGCTGTAAGAGTGTTTCTTATTGTTCGTTATCATGCTATTCTTACAGTGTGAGCTACTCAAGACATTGCAACTCTCACTGGAAGTCTTTTTAAATGGATTTCGAATCTCTGATCTATCTCCATTGACTTCGGTGTTTGTAGTAACATATTGAATGTCTATATCAATTGTTGCAATAATGTTCTCCTTGTCTTCATCTTGTTCTTTGATTTCCGAAGCACTACTATTTGATATGTGAGAACATTGATTTGTTTTCGACGACTTCATACGATCAGACATGATAATATCCTCTCTTACTCTTTGCTTTGGTGCAATTGTTCCTTTGAAATATATTTTCCATAAACGAAAACTTGTGATTATTGACATTATCAATAGAACAATGATAATCACAGTTATGGGTAAAAAGGTAACAGTTACAAATATATAAAAGCTATCTCCAAATACGACAGGAGCTGTACAGACCTGCATATACTCAGCTTTTGGAGTTAGTATCAATCCAAATAATGCAAATATGAACGAGAGGAAGATAGCTACCCCGATGTGTATAAATTTGTTCCTATTAAATCTGTCATTCGTTCCGAAGTTAAATGAGCTCACCACAAAGTACCTCTGTAAACACAGAAGGAATATCAAACAATAGTTTAATTGAATACCAAATGAAAAAAAAAAGATCTGTACTAGGCAGGATCCAATGAATTTGTGTTGTATTACAGAACTTAACGAAAAGAGTGCTGATGATATCCCAAGAATACTGTCGCTAAAAAAAAGACCTAAAATCATAAGATGATGGTAAGTTTTTTTCAGAGCCTTAAAACAGACTATGATATAACTGATGTTCACTAAAACTGTTAGTCCAGCTAATGCAGTAAATAAAACTGTCACTGTATGATTAACCTTTGCAGGCGGTTCTATGGTCACTGTTGCCTAAAAAGATAAGAATAAGTTAATTTATTATATAAACTGCTCATTTGTTACTAAATCCCACACGTGGCAGGTGCGCTCGACCTTATCTCGATTGACTAGGATTGTTAGTTTTCTTACCAAAGGTCGGTTGTTCTCTCTGGGCTTCCTCCACTTATAACAAGCAGACCACCATGAAATAGTGCTAAAAGTGGCGTTAAACACCAATCAACCAACCAATCAATACGTGTTATTGATTTTAGATTTGCGTATCTTTTTTTGTTACATTGATAGTCTTTGATGGAATCAATTGTACAATTTGATGTCATCATGGAATGCCTGCATCTTTTTAGTGAATCAATTTGATATTCAGTCCTACATTTTAGAACATTTTATCTCATAAGTATACGACATACGTCTATTTTGCGGGAAAAATTTATAGAAATGTTGCTCGCGATGCTCACCAATCCTATACTTTTTCGTGAAGAACACAATTATACCCACTATTTCAATCCTGATATTCATTTTTTTAATATGTATATGGATATGTATCACATCACGATCCCGTTCTCATGTCCACGGTTTTATCATCAGTGATTGCAAGTTTTCATCGATTTTTTTTCTCAATATGATCAGAATGAAGGATGCCACAAATGGAGCTAAAATTGCACTGCTAGCCCTTTTGGAGAACGTAAGTTTATTCATGTCATGTAAGGGTTCATGGGTCCTAATTTTTATGTGTGGAGATTTGTTGATGTTTTTTACGTTTTGTTTTCTTTCTTCGTGATACATGTTTTGTGAATAACTCTTCGATCTATGTATTTTATAGCGCTCTTTGGTATCTTTAAAATGCCCAGTTTTGTATTCCAATTTGTTTCTTTTCAAGTTGATATGAGTATACATTCGATTAACAATATTAACAACGACATCGAAAAAACCAGCAATCATTTAAAAAAAAAATCAGTCTGCTCTAAATAGAAACACGATTAATATATCAAGATTAGAAGATGTTGTATGTTTGCCAACGAGGTAAATATCCACTTCAGACTAAGTAACGTAGTAATTATAGGTGGGTACAAGTCAAATTTGCACCTGGACAATTCGGCATTGGCTTTTAATTTTAGTCATTTTGGAATTTGGTTAGTCAATTTGGCATCAACTATTACTTTTACCTTTTTTCTTTCGTTTTTATTTGAGGTATTGGAAGAAACGTTTTTCTTTTATATATATATAAAATGACTGAATAAATAGTCAACGCTTAATCTTACAGGGCGATGGATCATGCAATATAATACAGTACACTACAAAATATAATATATAACAAGTCAAAATCTTGAAATTTATACAATTTATCACAGACGCTGGTACAATCTTAAACTTTCCAAAGACGTCGCAAAGACTACAGAGATATGCCAGAAAAAAAATAGTTATTTGCGAGGTAACTCCGGCTTCCGTACTGGATTTACAGTTTGAAGATTTTTTTTTTAATATACAGTTAAAATTACAGGGCTCCATTCATTTGGGATGGATGTACAAGTACGCAGCCACGTTCAAATATTTTACCTTTAAATAAAATTTTACTTATTTTTCTAATCATTATTAAACTGCTGTTCGTTTCATTTGCGTTTGGAAGGCTTAAATATGTAGTTTCTGTTGCAATTGCCTTACCGTTGTCAAATTTGAAATATTATACCAACTTGGATCGGTTAGGGCATTGTTGGGTTTTTTTTATTTGGGGACTACTATCCATGCAGTTGTTGTAACATCTAACTGTCACCACCTTTGGAAATTTAGAGTTCTGCCAGTTCACATCGCAAATAACTATTTTTATTCTGGCATATCTCTGTAGTCTTTGCGCCTTGTTTGGAAATTTTAAAATTGCACCAGCGTCTGTGATGTTCGCTTAAATTGTATAAATTTCAAGATTTTGATAGTGTTGTAATTTGAATAGATTGACGTGATTCATTTTACATCGTGCTATTACCGAAGAAGGATATTTGTTATCCTAAATATTCTGATATTTGTTCATTTTATAGTTATGGTGATGTTGTACCCTTTTTGACTTGTTATATATATATATATACAGCAAATTTACAGATCTAACATTGTTGGGTTGATGTTTAGACGAGTTGTATATACATAATGTTCACAGCCATGTATCACCATCACTGCTGGTGATCCGATGGATAAATCTGTTGTAGAGTTGTCACTGGCTCACCGTACTTATGAATATAATTATTTTCTGTGACTGTATCTTACATTAATTTGTAGGATCCTTTACTATAGATAATTTAGCTGATCTGTAAAAAATAACATCTCCATGCCTTATATATCATGTACTGTAAATACGACGCTAGATTAAAACTGACGTGGAAAGGTAACACCCGGCCACTGAAAGCTTCATTTTTATGAAGCCCAGGTGGTCGTGTGGTCTAGCGGGACTGCTACAGTGCAGGCGATTTGGTGTCACGATATCTCAGTAGCATGGGTTCGAATCCTGGCGAGGGAAGAACAAAAAATTTGCGAAAGCAAATTTACAGATCTAACATTGTTGGGTTGATGTTTAGACGAGTTGTATATATATATATATATATATATATACAACTCGTCTATATATATAAAAGAAAATTATTAAAAGATAATAACGGTTTCAATTAATCACTCTTACTAGTACTTTCAATGCTTTCACAGATCTTCAGGTAATGTGACTTGTATACATAAGTATAATATAAAACAATTGATTGACGTTAACAATAGTATGACGTTAACAAATACAAGGGAGACTAATGTCATTTTAAGTCTTTAAAATGTTACGTATGTTACCAGCATACGGACTTTACTTTAACTTTTTCTTATATATATATATATACATTCTTTTACAAAACATACAATTTCAGAGGTTTAAAATTAAAAAGATACATTTCGTACATCGTTTCTCAATGAATTATTAATAATGTTTTGATTGGGTGTCATTTTAAAACTGAATTGAGAACAATAACCAGTTTGTTGTTTAAACCATTTTCAGGTTGTTTTTATATTATTAAATACAAATCAAGTAAAACAAACACACTACTCAAGCTAATGTTTAATCCGCGCACAGATGAGAATAAAAACAAATTTAATGTATAAATTTTAAACAAATAGCAATGTACAGTTGTCATAGAAGCTCTTTGTATAATATAAGTTCCGATAGGAAAAAATATTTTACCATTGTTCATAACAATATTTCCGATGGAACTTTTGTTATGCGTGACAAATAAACGTTGACACCTAGAGCAAAAATAGAGGGAAACAAAGGGGGAAAACGGAGTTTTCAAAAGTCTACTTGCGAAAATAATGGAAGTTATATGTGGTGAGGTAGCAATACACAGTTAGAAGTTTAGATTCGCATTTTGGCCATGGTGATTTTTTTAAATATAATAGTTAATGTACAATAAAATTGATTTTTAGATAGCTGAAGAATGATATAGCCATCCAAGTGGGTTTATATGAACATCAAGATTGTTTTTGCAAGTTTTTTAGGCCATTTTTCTGTTTGACAATCCGTATTTTCACATCCGTACCGCCCATAGGTCCAGAAATTAGTGAAGTTTTTTTTCAACAAAGATTTGGCCCTCGATATTCATTATCTTTGCAATTCTATTTTATGAAAATATGAGCAGATATGCATATGTTTTTTTTGTTTTTTTTTACCTCTTGATAGATAAATATGTATGAAAAGGTATAACTCAAATGAATTGAAAATCTCCTTTGTACCAAATTTTGGGGACTTTTGTGACATTTTCATCCCCCCCCCCCCCTTTTATAATTTTGTATCAAATAAATGCAGAAGGCGGTCATGGTTACACCAAAAAGAGATTATATTTCACAATTTTAACTATTGGAAATCAAATTTAAAGAAGTTTCTATGAGTATTTGTACAACTGTATTTGTAAATAAAAAGGGCTAACAATAAATGACATTGTCGGACAATTCAAATAGTATTAAATACAGTTTTAAGTACATATTTTGTCTCAAATAATATAAAATGTGAAGAAGTGCATTCTATAAGCGAAATAAGGAAACAGTGTATCCGTAGTTCTATCATGAAGCGCACTGGAAAATAACGACCATAATAATTAGTTTAAACTAAAACCTTGTACTGCATGATTATATGTACGATAAATTAGTCAAAAATATTACGTAATTGTATTGTAAAAAAATATTGTGATATATTCTGGAAATATGATCCCATCTACAGGATATTAATGACATATCACTTGTCGATATTAAAAATTGAGAGATTTAAGATCTTAAAAATTCGCCAACGCCCATTATATGCATTTTGTTCAAAGTACACTCTAACCTAAAACAGTGAAAGTCAATGATGTATAACTACTTGAGTAATTGAGCAACTGTGTGACCAAAAGTGAATCAAAAGAAAAGCCAAATCTGTCGTATGTCAACAATTTAATTTTGTAAAGAACTTATTTTCGCGAATACTTTTTTTGCGTTTAGTCCTTTCTAGCCCTAAATTCACTTGATGAAGTTAGATAAGGAAAGATCCAAGTTTTAAATTTTAGCGACGATTTATATTCGCGTTATTTTTTTATTCGCTAAAGTTGCGAAAATAAATCGCTCGCGAACATAAGTTGGTTTATAGTATTTTGGATCTGTAATATTGTATGAAACCTCTTTGGTATTCGTTGTTGTTGGGTTGCTTTCTCATTGGCTTTCACCACTTCCCCTTTGAAATAACATACACAAAATAAACTTTTGAAAATAGGAAAAAGGTACAATTAGTTATCAAAGGTACCAGAAGGTACATAAGACTCATCAGTGACGCTCATATCAAAATATTTATAAAGCCAAACAAGTACGATGTTGAACAAATAGGCATCAGTACAGAGGCTCCGTGTTGAAGACCGTACTCTGACCTATAATGTTGTTGTTTTTTTACAAATTGTGACTTGGATGGAGAGTTTTCTCATTGGCACTCATACCACATCTTCTTATATCTTTGCATTTATATTCGTGGGTACCAATTTTCGTGGATTGCGGAAAACTTGCCTTTTCATGGAAATGTGATTTCTTTGTTTTGCCAAAGTCTGCATACAACCTGATAGAAAATTTATAATTCATTGAGCATTTAAATTCGTAGTTCAACTGTAACCACGAAAACCACAAAAAATGGTTTCCAACGACTTATAATGAATCCACAGTATATCTAACGTGTAAAAAATGATATGGCCCAAATTGGGATTACATGTTCGATATCTTGCTGTCTTGTTATTCGTTTGATAAGTTGATATCGATTTAAGGAAGCTTAACAATTTATTTTTTTCTGATTTTACGTTTCATAATTAAGACATAAAGATATCGAAAAATACAGAAAGTCACTTTCATCATTCAAGGCTGCGCATTCTCATAAATGAAGTTTGGGCATGTCAAAATACTTGTTTTCAAAATTAAGATATTGATTTAAAGCAAGACCATTTATGAAATGAATGCTATACACTGTATTTTCCTAAACAATGCTTAAATACATTTCGAGTCATATCGTACTGATTATGAGAGGGATCATGCATAATAGGACTCCTAAAACTTTATCGTAAACGGTTGCTCATTATCTTTTGATACGGTGTGTGCAAGGGAAATACTAACAATGTATATTCATATCCTGTTCTAAATAAAGGCAACAGTAGGATACCGCTGTTCAATAGTCATAAATCGATTAAGCGAAAACAAATCCGGGTCACAAACCAAAACTGAGGAAATACATTAACTATAAGAGGAAAAAACGGAACGACAGAAACACTGACCGGCAACAAAACCAAATGCCAACATACATAGAAACGGAATATTTGATTACAACTGCTATATTCCTGACTTGGTACAGCACATGTTAAGAAAAAATTGTGGGTTGAACCTGGTTTTATGGCTAGCGAACTTCCCGCTTATATGTTAATGTTAAAAATACCGCTAAAATGACAACATTACGTGACAGGAATAAAGAACAAATTATAAACGCAAGAACACTCAGGACAGAGAAATACATAAATAAATAATACAATAGTACATTACAACATGTAAACCACAGAATAACCATTTCTAAAAACGTTAACTGTTTCTACTTACATTCATTGTTTTCCTAAGTTAAAAAGGTCTCGCTAATGAAGTGGCCTGAAATTTAAAAAATGTAAAACACCAAATCAAAAACGGTTATCTCATGGATTTCATTTTGACTTAGCATTAATTGACGCCGTTCTTATACATTTTCATTATTCTCTAAATTTCAATCTTATCATTTTGGTTCACAAGTAATATTCATGAAAGTCTTGACTATATATATAAATATATGTATAGTAATTTTGGGGACTTTATAGCTTGCTGTTCATTGTTAGACAAGGCTCCGTATTGAATGCCGTACTTTTATCTAGAAGTGTTTACTTTTTATATATTGTGACTTGGATGGAGAGTTGTCTCATTGGCACTCATACCACAACTTTTTACTTATATTTATAAGAATATACCTTTAACTATTTGATGTATTGATTAACATATCTCTCAAATGTTGTTTAATTTTGTATGGTTTATGTGAAGCTATGTGATTAACTTGTATTTATATATTTGTTTAGGAATTATTCTGCTATAAGAGATGAACAACAACCTATCGATTACTTGTAGGTATTCATTTCTCCAAACTGAACGTAAATACTATCAACTGAAATTAACGGCTTTAAAGATATTTAACGAGCCAAATTTGTGAATGCTGATTTTTTTTTCGATGAAATGTAAAAGTTCCGGTCACAACATCTGTCCTTCCTGGAATTTTCCATTGATTATTTCTATTATCAATTCATTCGGAGTAGAAATAATGAAGATTAATTTAAGGCGGTACGGATGTCTTTTGCCATTTTGGATTGTAAAATAGCACAACACAATAGGTCTAGAATTTTAATTAAGTTTAAGGATGTTCGCTACTCCGTTTTAAAATAACAATATAAAAAAGAAGATGTGGTATGATTACCAATTAGACAACTCTCCACAAAAGACCAAATGATACAGAAATTAACAACTATAGGTCACCGTACGGCCTTCTACAATGAGCAAAGCCCATACCGCATACTCAGCTATAAAAGGCCCCGAAATGACAAATGTAAAACATTCAAACGAGAAAACTAACGGCCTCATTTATGTACAAAAAATAAAAATCAGTTGAAACTCATCAGATGGATACAAATAGAAATGAATTTAACAAAATCACAGAGTGGACGAGGGAGGGTACTTGTACATTTCAACTACAAAAAGACACTTAGTACTGATCTGAGAGTACTGGCAATTACCGACAGCTAGTTCAAAGCCGCTAACAACTAATAAAACAAATCATGCATCTAAGACTAAATTATCAATCAGAACACATCCAACCAAACGTCAAAACCAAATCTTCATATTCATGGAAGAATTTAGTAAAGGTTTAAAGTAATTTGTGGTATCGAAATCCCTGGCTTAATAACTTACCAGTAATACATAGATTACGTTCGCTTTTTAAAAGACTGTTATAAATTAACAGTATATGAATAAAGAACCTAAAATACAGAAAAAAAATTAAGGGTCCGTGTGCTTGTTTTATACACTTAACATTGGCGCCTTTTATATTTCAAAAAGAATGCAAAAATGACAAGGATTTTATAAGATTTTCAAAGATGACATTTTAAACTAAATGTAATCAACTTATGGAAAGAAAAGTAGGGATTATTGGGCAAAAATGTTAAATGATACAACATGGATAGAACCAGAGGATTCCGAATATCTGGCAAAAATTCAAAAACAAGAGGAGCGAACATCCTTAATTGATGCAGGAATTCAATTTACTAATGAGAATTTTCATTTAAATAAACATATTAAGTAAAAAAAATAATCTCATATTTTTACAGAAGGACAATAATTTGGCTTCATATCAAATTTTGTAAACTGTGCGTTATAGGAGGGGATAATTCAGAAAATCTATGATTTACAATGGAATTTTCATGAAAATTTCCTATTTTCTATTTTATCTGGAAAAACGTACGCTGGTCCATTTTTCTTTTGATATTCTGAAAGCATCAAATAAGAGCTATCTTCTCATATTGTATCTCAACATTCTTTCATTAAGTATGACATTATTTATATCAAACCTTTCTCAAAATGTTCGTTTATAAATTTAGAAAATATTAAGAAACTAATGTGTCAACTCCCTCATGTAGAATTGACATTAGATGGACAAGGCTATTGTTTTAGTTTATTTTTGGTCATATAGCCCTTCAAAAACTTTGACTTTGAGCTTTCCTGATGAAGTAAAATCCAGATAACTTTTTTGGCATTTCATGAAGACATCTGTCTGCTATTGAAGACTGTAGGTTGAACTCTAAATGCATCTTTTTCAATCTTTGCATCGTTGAATACAAATAACTGTTGCATTGATGTTTACTTTAAAAATTGTACTCGTACTGTTAATCGACATATTTTATTTGATAGATACTAAATTTTAATGTAGTTTTAAAAAAATAGTGGTAAACTTTGTTTTTTTTCTAATTTTCATTTTTTGTTCAATAAATATAATTCTTTTTTGCAACAATGAAGTTTCTTGTTCAAAACTTATATTTTTTTTCGACGCTGAAATACAAAAACATACAGAAACGTCAAAGACAAACATCATTATGACAAAAATATGAAAGAACCTAGTATCTAAAAATTAGATACTAAATGCAATAATAAAGGATAAATAAATTTAAGTTACATTTGATTAATGCAAGTGTATGGTAGAATTTTTTGTTTTATTCAGACAATCAAGTAAATTAGATAATTAATCATTTGATGATTCTTCAAATTATGTAATAAGTGAAATTGTTTTGGTTTTTTTTTTCTTCTTTTAATTATATTTTTAAACATATAAAAGGAGTAAATTAAACTTATTGCTCCACAATATTATGCATTTCTTTTGTTGTTCCACATGTATTTCCAAGATCTGAAGTAACATGTTTATTTTATTTATTCATAACAGACCATTTTAGAATTCGCGGTTATAGCCTAATGAACTTTTGTTTCCATTTAGTCATATAGCTCCTAACGATACTATGTATTTATACATCCCTCGCTTTCAAAAGTATAGGTTTGAGAGTACCTAAATAAGGTAAATCAAGAAAAGAGCTTTGGACGAACGAAATTTATAAATGTTATTCTTGCTTTGATAGATCGTGGAAGATACCATCGATGGACGATTGCTAATCCCCGTGGGTATCATCCGCTCAGTAGTCAGTGCCTCGGTAGTTAGCAACATATTTTTTTTTAAGAATTACCGGTGATTATTAAAAACCAATAAAAGTAATGTTCAAAATCTGTCATGCAAAGTTGACCATTGGAAATGGACTACTGAAATACTAAGGTAACAATTAAAAAAGTTGAATACGTGGTACAATAAAACAAAGACTCATCTTTAGTTAAGTTATAGATCAAACACTCTGTAAGGTTTAGTTTATTTGACGTTGAATATTTATATGAAGTTACTGCATCTACTGACCAATAGATATAAATCGGCAATCCTCGGTTTACTCCGCTACTCTCCTTAGATGAGGTACGTAATCGGCCGAGTTGTGACGAATGCAATAGATATACATCGGCAATCCTCGGTTTAATCCGCTACTCTCCTTAGATGAGGTACGTAATCGGCCGAGTTGTGACGAATGCAATAGATATATCTGTTTTCTAAATGTCGGCGAACAGGTGACTCTTCCTAGCATATTTAATTAACGATTCGTTTCAAAACTAATTTATGCAGCTGTCTTCCTTTCTTCGTATATAGTAACACTCATACAATAAAAGCAATGTTCGATTTATTGAAAACTTGTTTAACCCCGCCACAGTTCACACACCTGTAAAAGGTCAAAAATGTCGTTTGTTGATTATCCTAAAAATGGAAATAACACTACATACATTTTGTCTGAAAAGATATTCTTGCTTTATTTAAATCAGGAACAGTTTAATCTAAAGGTTTGGAAGTCAAAAATGTATAAGTACTTAAATACACGAGGGACTTAATTACCAAATGGCACTGCAAGGAATATCCAA
Source organism: Mytilus edulis (assembly GCA_019925275.1). NCBI lineage: Eukaryota > Metazoa > Mollusca > Bivalvia > Mytilida > Mytilidae > Mytilus > Mytilus edulis. The sequence continues at coordinate 35,488,233 of CM034357.1, forward strand.
ATGACATGAAAATAAACTTTATCGGAGAAAGCTTTAAATCTAGTTAGTTTGTTTTTTTTAGTTTGGATAACTTAGAAATCTATCAACAGTGAATTAAGAAGAAAGATGTGTTATAAATGATATCATTTACAAAAAAAAGCAGCTAGTGTTACGTTAGAAACTAGCTGTCCAACAAGCAGCAATATCGATCTCTGCTGGAAAATAAAAATACACACGGTATAAATTTTCTTCGTCTGTTGCGCATGGCTGGATTAACTTTTATGTGAAACGTTCAAATAAAAAAAATTAAAGCCTAGGGTGTTTAAAAAATTGAAAACTTGAGATGTTTACTTTTACCAAACGGAAAATAAGAGATAACTTTATAAATAGTATTAATTAATTACCAACAGGGCCTAATTAATAGCCAAATCCTTCTAAGTTCAACAATTGTCTGAGGGTGTTGAATCCTAAGTTTCTTTATAATTTCAAAGTTTATAAACGGACAATTTAATAAAGGTTTGTTATAAATCAGGTATCAACGTACTGACTACTTAGCTGATGATACCCTCGGGGACTGATATTCCACCAGCAGAGATATCGACCCAGTGTTGTAAAAAAATGAAACCAACACGTGAGCGCTTTTCTGGATTTAACTTCATCAGGAACGCTCAAAGCCGAATATTTGATTGCCAAGACTGTTTTGAAGAGCTATATGACCGAAAAGGATCTAAAATAACAAAATTATTGTAAGGTCAACTTTGCTTGAGGGTGTTGAAACCTTAGTTTCTTTATAACTTCAAAATTTATAAACGGACAATTTCATCAAGATTTTTTTATAAATCATGTTAGTACTGAAGGTCTGACTACTGAGTTGATGATACCCTCGTGGACTGATGGTCCACCAGCAGATGTATCGACCCAGTTCTGTAAAAAAAATTCAAACCAACACGTTATAAATTTCAAGCGTCCGACGCGCTTTCGTTGATTTACCTTCATCAGGGACGCTCAAAGCCGATTATTTGAAAGCCAAGAATGTTTTCGAACCAAAACAGTTGAAGAGCTATATGTCAAAAAAAGACCCCCAAAAAATAGGTTAACCCTTCTAAGGTTAACTTTGCCTGAGGGAGTTGAAACCTTAGTTTCTTTAAATTTCAAAATTTATAAACGAACAATTTGTTATAAATCATGTCAGGACAGAAAGCATTGGTTCGTAAAAGAGATACCATGTGCCGTAGGCTAAAAGGTCCATGCTCATTGCATTTTAATAACAAACCAGCGAATCAGTTTGTCTTTTCGAATATCAAAATATACACTTCTATGTTTTTAATTTATTCAACTTATTGAATGTTGGCTTTCAAATATTAAGTATTGAACATTCCTGATGAAAGTAAATCAAGAACCAGGATCTGCTTACCCTTCCGGAGCAACAGAGATCACCCCCAGCTTTTGGTGTTGTTCGTGTTGCCCAGTTCTACGTTTCTTATGTTGTGTGTTGTGTAGTTTGGTTTGTCTGTTTGTCTTTTTGTCTGTTGGTCTTTTTTTCTTGTTTAGCCATGGTGTTGTCAGTTTATTTTCGACTTATGAGTTTGAATTTCCCTTTGATATATCTCGCCTCTCTTTTTCGGACGCATGAAATTTATAATACGTATGTTGTTTTCATTTATTTTAATTCTTTTTTGTAATCTAATTAGCCGCATTCTGTAATTAATATAAAAACAAAATACGTCAGCTTTCATTCCTAGAAGTCGTATAATGTTTCAATATTGAAAAAGCTAGTATGACTGAGCCGTCACCTGATACATCAAAGTATATTTATAGTCGATATAATGTGCTATATAAATATAATGTATATATTCATGTATTTTATGGAGAAGACGGAACTAAGTTGAAAAAATTGTGTCTTATCCATTTCTTTTGAACAATAAAATATGTTTAAACTATGGATGTAATTAACTGTTGCCTTCTTTGAATATAACATATAAACGCTCATGACTCATACTCATCAATTTTTAATAGCTATTGCTCAATTAAGTTTTTGAAATTGCTACATCCTTCCTCCGAACATCTTATAGAGAATTGACCGGATTTGTTATTACATAAGCAACACGACGGGTGCCACATGTGGAGAAGGATCTGCTTACCCTTCCAGAGCACCTGAGATCACCCCTAGTTTTTTGGTGGGGTTCGTGTTGCTTATTACTTAGTTTTCTATGTTGTGTCATGTGTACTATTGTTTGTCTTTTTTCATTTTTAGCTATGGCATTGTCAGTTCGTTTTCGATTTATGAGTTTGACTTTCCCTCTGATATCTTTCGTCCCTCCTTTATATATTCTCAAAAACATTGTTTGATCTGTAGATACATTAGCGGTAGCAAGTTTATTCAATTATTGCACCAAATGTGCATTTTGACAGTAAATGTCTCTTCAATGATGATCAGGATAAAAATATCCAAACCTTATTCAAAAATTAAGAGCTTACCAAAAAGGACAAAACGTATAACCAAAGCCTGGCACGGAATCATAGCTTTGCATGAGGGATATACATACCTTAATTCAAAATAGTTTAAACATTTTGCAACATCAAATTTTAATGACATAAAATTCGTATTTTTATGAAGGTACCGAAGTAATTACTATTGGGCAGTTTAAACTCTCGCGGACTATCATTAAACCTGCAGAAGTATCGACCTAGTGATAGTTATAGCATTGACGATACAAATGTTACTGCACCAGATGAATATTTCGACAATAAATGTTTCTTCAGTGATACTCGATGTTAAGGAAGCTGGCTTATCATGTTTTAAATTTTTTGTCAGATTTTCGGAATCCTCTGGTTTTATCCATTTGTATGCTTTGAAAAAATTTGCCCGGTGACCCCAATTTTTTCTTTTTATAAATCTTTTACATGTATAATGATAAGCCATCTGTAAAAGTCTAGTAAAATTTTAATTACTTTTTAACAGTTTTTGAGAACTTAAACTTGTCAATGATAAAGCTATGAAAAGTCACGGGAGAATATTTTCCCGCCAAAATTTCAATGGCTAATATCTAGAAAACAAGCACGGTGACTTATGTATTTGTTTTGCTCTTTGGATTTCTTTAATAATCCCCTATCTATATAAACTAGTGTTTTAAAAAGTTAATTACTTTGAAACTGAGAAGCCAACTCCCTTAAAATATTTGAAAATCCAAAGTACATCGTTTCATAGACTGAAGAAAAACAATATAATAAACGAAGAGCTTAGGTTTACAACAATGATACATCAATTCAAAGACACAAATAGCTACTAAATGGTCAATATTTAGTCTAAAACAATAGACAAAACTCGGAATTCATATTACAGAAAATTAAACTCAACAAAAGCTTAACATGACCCGGACCAAATACCGGAGGGAATGCAATATATGCATCATGGTGGGTAAACCAAAAACCTTTAGGTTAGACAACCAACATATATGGTGGTTAGGAAATGCTAATTGTTAAGTGCCAAAATTATGCAATGTCAAAAAGTAGAATAATGATACAATAAAACAAAGACTCACCTTTGACTTGGTTATGGATCAAGCGCTCTATGAGGTTTAGTTTAATTAACGTTGAATATTTATTTGAAATAACTGCATCTACTGACCAATATATATATCTGTTGTCTGAATGTAGGCGAACAGGTGACTCTTCCTAGTATATCTCATTAAAGATTGATTTCAAAACAAATTGATGCAGCTGTTCCTTTCTTCGTATATCACGATAGAATCTCTCATGCAATGAAAGCAATGTCCGATTTATTAAAAACTTGTTTAGCCCTGCCACATTTCACACACCTGTAAAAGGTCAACAATGTCGCTTTTTGATTATCCTAAAAATGGAAATAACACTATATACATTTTGCCTGAAAAGATATTCTTGATTAATTTTATTTTAATTAGGAACGGGTTAATCCAAAGATTTGGAAGTCAAAAATGTATAAGTACTAAAATAAACGAGGGACTTAATAACCAAATGGCACTGCAAGGGATATCCAAATGCAATTGAAATAAATTTATCGGAGAAATCTTTAAATCTAGTTAGTTTGGGGTTTTTAGTTTGGATAAATTAGAAATCTATCAACAGTGTATTTAGAAGAAAGATGTGTTATAAATGATATCATTTACAAAAAAAGACCAGCTAGTTTTACGTTAGAAACTAGCTGTCCAACAAGCAGCAATATTGATCTCTGCTGGAAAATGAAAATACACACGGTATAAATTTTCTGCGTCTGTTGCACATGGCTGGATTAACTTTTCTGTTTCGTGTTACAGCAGGAAAAAACGAACGTGATCCATTTTTCGTTTGATATTCTGAAAGCATTTTATAAGAACTATCTTCTCATATTTTATCTCAACATTTTATCATTTATTTTACCATCTGTTCACATTAAGACTCCTTTTCTATGTATAATCCATACAACATGTGTCATTATTTTACAACCTGTAGCTTGAAAACAACTCGGGGACCTATATTTATTATTTTTAACATATCATAATACCTACTACATTTTGGCAATGTTTGAAACAATTCTATCCTTTGGTTTATACTCCCATACCACCTTAAAAGTGCCCAGTAGCCAGTACTTCGGTACTGACATGATTTATAACAAACCTTTCTAAACGTTATCAAAGGTAGCAGGTTTATAAATTAGTACGCCAGTCCTAATTGTCTGTTTATAAATTTAGAAAATATTAAGAAACTAATATTTTAACTCCATCATGCAAAGTTGGACTTAGTTAGATTCTTTATTATTGTTGTAGGTCAATTTTTTGTCGTATATCTCTTCAACTAAATCAGTTCTTAAACATTTTTGAATTTCAAACTTTAACTATTGAGCGTTCCTGGTTTAGGTTAATCCAGAAAAATGCTTTGGACGCATGAAATTAAAAAAAAAAGTTTTGTTTTTGACACTGTGTCGATACCGCTGCTGGTGGACTATCAGTCCCCTAGGGTATCATCATCTCAGTTGACAGTACTTCGGTTCTCTTGCATACTTGACTTTTAAATATTCGGCTTTGAGCTTTCCTGATGAAGTTATATTCCAGAAAAGCGCTTCGGACGCATGAAATTTATGTCAAAAGACATTTGTCTGCTATTGAGGACAGTAGATTGGTCCCTAGATTTATCTTATTTAATTTTTTCATCGTTGAATAACTGGTGCATTGACATTTACTTTACGTTTTTAAACTCATACCATTAATCGACATGTTTTATTTTTGGGATACCTAATATTTTTTAATCAAAAACAAATAGTGGTTAAATTTTTTTTCTTTTTTTTTAATTGAAGTATTTTGGGTCAAAAACATTATGTTTTTTTTTTAAATATAGAGTTCGTTGTTCAAAAGAATATTGCGTTGACGCTGAAATAAAACAACATACAGAAGCGTCAAAGACAAACATCATTATAATAAAAAATTTAAATAGCTAATCTACAAAAATTAGAGCATACTATATTACCATAATTTGGCATTAAAACTGAGGAAAGATTAACTTAAGTTACAATTTCTCATTTCAAGGTTTTGTAGCATTATTTGATTATTCTTATAATATGTTGTGACTCTTGTACTTCACTGTCCGATATCTTCAGAAATGGTAGTTGCCAATTTATAAATTCTTCGTGTTTTTCAAAAGAAAAGAAATTGGCTAAAATGCAACTGTTGGTCACATAACACATGAGGGGGAGAGGAGTGTTGAAAAAAGGAGTAATTTAAACTAATTGCATCACAAAAATAATATATTTTTTTGTTTTTCCACATGTATTTCCAAGAACTGAATTTATATATTTATTTAATCTATTCAAGACATTAAAATTCGCGGTTATACCCTAATGAAGTTTTAAGAATTTAAGGTTCCAACTCCGTCTAGCAAAGTTGACCTTAAAAGAAGATGGATAATATCTTTTGTTTCCACTAGGTCATATTCCTGCTAACGTTGCTATGTATTTATACATCCATTGCTTTCAAATGTACATGTTTGAGCTTAACAAATTAAGGTAAATCTATTTTTTAATAGAATTGGGTTGATACCACTAATAGTAGAATGAAAGTCCATGATGGTATCTTCAGTATTCAGTGCGTCGGTAGCGATATGATTTTTAACATACTTTCCTAAAATAACCGGTGATTATTTAGCAAAAAAAAAATAACGTTCCGAATTTTACGTATTCATTCATCCTTGCATTTTAAATGTTTAATTTAAACATTCATGATGAAGGTCAATAAAAAAAAGCTTCGAAACACAAGGGTTATAAAATAATATGTTCATATACAGTATTTTGCGATATTTCTATTAATTTTTAGCTAATAACAATCGTGTGCTATCTGGATTGTTATTAGCACCCACCTTCTTTGAAACAGAACCATATACATGATATAAGTACACACCCATACGCATCAATTATTTAACATATTTTGCTCAATTAACCTTTTGAAATTGCTACAATGGTCATCCTTCTTTCGAACGTCTTATTTCTTCACCAAAACATTTTAGGATCTGTTAATTTACCGATTATGTTCTATTGATATTGAGACATTTTGACTGAGTGTGGATTGTCGTGGCGAGTAAAGTATGCATAACACGTGACATTTCACATGTCAATGCACCAGGTCTTCTTTTAGAGTTAAACCAATTCCCATGGATTTGTTTTTTAACCTTGGTTTGTATGTTCTGAATCAGATAAGTAAATTGATAAACAACTGTTGCGTTTAGTTTAATTTCTACTTTCCTTTAGTGCTGATCTCTATATATTTAAAAAAAAATAATTAAAATACAATTAAAAAATGCAATTAAAAAAGAAATTAAAACTAATAAAAAAAGAATAAAATTTAAAAGCAATGAAAAGTAAAGAGTAAAATAATATATTTTGACAGGAAATTTCAAAAACGTTTTAAAGATGATTTAGGTGATTAAAAGACCGATTATAACCTATTTGCAAAATAATTGGATTACCATGTCTATTAGCAATTAGAAAAACAAGTCATCACTAAGAAACGTACATTTTAAGGAAAAACACCGTTGCAAATAGCCCAATGAAAAAAAGAAAGAAAAAAAACAATATGAATATACAAGGAACTTAAGTTTACACCAATGGGACATCAACGCAAACACACAGATAGCTATATAATGGTCGATCTTCAGTCTTCAACAATACACAAAACTCGTAAGGCATATCATAAAAAACCCTTATTCTAACTTAAAACTTAACCTGATCCAAACCACATCGGAGAGAATGCAATATATGTTATCTAAATAGGTAAACTGATGCTGCAAGAAAGCTTCAGATTAGACAATTAATATAAAGTGGTTAGGGAATGGTAATTGTTACGTGCCAAAATCATACATACTCATAGGAAACAAGTTGAAAAGTAGAATAAAAGATACAATAAAAACAGACTCACCTTTGATTCAGTAATGGATGAAGTACTCTATGATGATTAGTTTATTTAACATTGAATATTTATATGAAGTAACTGCATCTACTGACCAATAGATATACCTGTTTGCTGAATGAAGACGAACAGGTGACTCTCCCTATTTCATTATTGATTCGTTAATACAACCTTTTTATTTCTGTTTCATACATCACGAAACTGTCTGTGTAAAAAGGCAAATTTTGATATTATTTGTGTATAAGACATAACCAGAACTTTGACCGTGACACTTGTTATCTTAAATATTTTCATGGCATCTGAATGAATCCTAAAGAACTGTCGCAATTAATAGGTGCTGTCTATCTATGGCCATAAAGATGCCTCTGTAGAGAAATTAAAGATTCTGAATATTTTACTCGATTAACATTCAAAGATAAAGGTGTAATACCACCAAATCATAGTACGTATCATCCGATTTCATACAAAAAAGGGTCGAAAAAAAATATTCACTTGAATTTGACAGCTGTAGAAAATCAACCCTGCTTTTCATTGCAGAAAATAATTTCCGAGTCATAAACATATATCTTGGGTGATTCAAAGCACAATTCTGTTTTTTTTTTATTGGTGTTTATATATAATATTTTGGAAACTTGAGACGACATAGTTACTTAAGCTTGTTAACAGGAAAACAAGGGGTGAAAAGTTGATTTGTTTACTTCCAGTGATCTTTTACGCAATGAAATGTAATGTGAAATTTTCACTGTAGTACTGGACAGGATAAAACTTTACTTATGCCAAGTGTTTCTTTATTTGAAACAAAGATAAATTCTGCACAAATTTTTGAAAATAGCCAATTTAACAAAGACAAATGGGATGAAAAAAATTGTGGTATCACACCTAAGGACACAGTTGGTGTATATTCTGGTCAATTTTAAGGTTGTTGGTCGATATGAAAAGTTGATTGCATGTTTGCAATATGTATAAATATTATATATTAACTCGATGTTAATATTGAGGTGTTACATAAATGGTGGCAGCAAAACAGGATTAATTAATTTAAGGTATTAATTATAGTAAATTATAAGCGCAAATGTCATGTAGGACTACTGCTTATGTAGCTGATGAGATTTATCAGTGATTGTTGCGATTGGATAACATATTGCGTATGTGTGCCGTTAACCTTGCCTATATCCAGTTGTGTGATTCAGTGATTAATTGGATATCTATACTATTAAATGAGAAGACCTCATTTTGTGTGTCGCTTCTCTTTCTTCCCCAATAAATTAATCGTCATGCCTCTGTGTCCTATAGGTACCATGCATAGTCGCATTTGTCATTCTCGCTAATGATTATTCAGGTGTAATACCACCATTGATTTCCCCCTATTAGTCTTTGTTAAATTTGCACTTTTCAAAAAATTCCGTAGAATTTATCTTTGTTTCAAATAAAGAAATACTTGGCATGAGTAAAGGTTTATCCTGTCGAGTACTATAGAAAAAAATTCACATAATATTTCATTGCATATAAGAAAATAACCATCACCGGAAGTTAACCAATCAAATTTCTCCCCTTATTTTATCTGTGTACAAGGTTTAGTCACCATGTAACCTCAAGATTACAAAATATTCTATAGAAATCCCAAATAAAAAAATAATGGTGCTTTGAAATACCCAAGACATATGTTTATGACACAGAAATCTTTTACTGCAATAAAATTTAGGATTAATTACCTACAACTGTCAAATTCAAGGGAATATTTTTTTCGACCTATTTTCGTATACAACCGGATGTGACGTACCATGATTTGGTGGTATCACACCTAAAGAAGACTTTATTGTTTAATAAACTGATTGTGACTTTTTTCCTTTGTAATACTGGTTATTTCAAGCATTTTTGTCAAGTTTTGTCATAATCAGTTCAATAGTTTGAGAAAAATCTAGTATAATGAAAGACGACATCTACAGCGATTCGAGCAAAATTTCTTCGACAAATCCAAACCAAGCCGCATCAAGATAGAATATAGTGTGGACCAATAAATGATCAAATATTTATCTTATCTGCCTACAAACAGTTGAATATGATACTCAAGATGAGTTTAGGTAGATAAATACCACTAATGGAACTCTTTGACTTCTTTATAAGGTCTCTTTTGGTCAATTTTAGCTCTCATTTCCTCAAAATTTCAACTTTTCAGGCCAAATAAGTAAAAATAATGGGGTAACTTTCACTAATTTAGGATAGAAATGTTATCAGAAATGAGTAATTGAAGTATTTCAGCAGAATGAACAATCCATCTACAAGTTTACTGTCTCCAAAGGAGGTTTCAATAAGTCCTTACGTCAAAATAAATTTACGCCATGTTCCAGAGAGGGATCTAAAGGCTTTTCTTTTAGTGAATAATTTGTCGTTACAGCATTAAAAACAATTTCATTAACTTATAAATATATATATATTTAAGTATTTCCTAAGAAAATGTTCTATCATAGAAGATTATAAGAAATAAGGAGAAAAAGCCCCCCCCCCCCCCCCCTTTTCCCCCAAAAAAAACCCAAAAACTTAATATTCATGGAACAGTCCTATTCCAAGTACAAATTCTCATAAAATGTAGTTTAGAGACTCAATCCACTCAAAACATCTAATTTTTTTGTAATATTTCACTTAAATAACAAGAAATTTTAGGACATGAGATTACTCACAAGGTCAAAGGTGAATGTACAGCTACCCATATTAGGTGTAATACCACCATTGATTTCCCCTATTAGTCTTTGTTAAATTTGCACTTTTCAAAAAATTCTGTAGAATTTATCTTTGTTTCAAATAAAGAAATACTTGGCATGAGTAAAGGTTTATCCTGTCCAGTACTATAGAAAAAAATTCACATAATATTTCATTGCATATAAGAAAATAACCATCACCGGAAGTTAACCAATCAAATTTCTCCCCTTATTTTATCTGTGTACAAGGTTTAGTCACCATGTAACCTCGAGATTACAAAATATTCTATAGAAATCCCAAATAAAAAAATAATGGTGCTTTGAAATACCCAAGACATATGTTTATGACACAGAAATCTTTTACTGCAATAAAATGTAGGATTAATTACCTACAACTGTCAAATTCAAGGGAATATTTTTTTCGACCTATTTTCGTATACAACCGGATGTGACGTACCATGATTTGGTGGTATCACACCTTCAGTTTGGGTTATTTGGGATGAAAACGAAAATACAGGCGTCATCGGACGGACTTTTAAGTCTTAGACAATAATTCCGTTTAGGACTGTTTTAAAATTACACATAAATAAGTACTTGGGGACAGGACTACGAAAGCCGAGAAGGCTCACCTATAATTTAGAATTCAACATTCGGAATTCAGCATTCAGAATTCAGAATTCAGAATTACAATTTCGGAATTCAGAATTCGGAAATATTCGTTTTATAATGTTATAAACTTAGTTATTATTGTAATAATTACTATTTGTTTTCATTGTCAATGTGATATGAAAATTTAATACCTGTCTTTTTATCATCTACTCCTTCTTATATAAAGAAATTCTATTTATTTGTCCATGGCATAATCTATAGGAGAGTTTGCTTTCATTTCATCTTTGTGTGTTTACTGGTTTGAAATCGACCCCTGTAATCCTATGGTTTTAACTTCCACCCTCACCATCATCCCAACATACACCACTACGCTGTTTATATTCCTTGTCTTTATTTACTCTCTAAAAACATGCATGTTCATCAAACCCCGAAAATATCTTATTTCGAACAAAAAGCAAAAATCCGATTAGCGTTAAAATTAAATATAGAATTACATAAAACTTAGGTAGTAAAAGCTTTTTCATGATCGAAAGATAATTTCTCTGGCAAAACTCGTTTGTTTATGTGTTACATATTTGTTTTTCGTTCATATTTTTACATAAATAAGGCCGTTAGTTTTCTCGTTTGAATTGTTTTACATTGTCTTATCAGGGCCTTTTATAGCTGACTATGTGGTATGGGCTTTGCTCATTGTTGAAGGCCGTACGGTGACCTATAGTTGTTAATGTCTGTGTCATTTTGGTCTTTTGTGGATAGTTGTCTCATTGGCAATCATACCACTTTCCTTTTTTATATTTGTAAAAGAAGTATTCTCAATTATCGGTATTTTGACATGTAAATACGGACATCCATATAGTTTATATCTATAATTTGGAAGGGATTATATAAGGGGAAAAAGCAAGGTGACAAACAGGTGATGCGGATTCTAGCACTTTTCTAGCTTTCGGCTTGCTCTCTCTCTCAACACTATATTACATGCCTATATAGATGAGTATGAGTCTTACTACAATCCCTTTTTTGTCATTTGCCCTTGTATAAACGCATGTTTCTGAAGGGAATTTACTAGTTCCGTGAAACGTTTTCTCGGAAAGATGTTTGATTGGGAAAAAAAGTTCAGAGATATATCATATCCTATATTTATTTGCAATCCCCTTTCCACTGACGCGATAAGAACGTGTACATATCTAGCTGAGAAAGGCGATATCAATGTCCCGAGATTTTTAGTGTGGTGAAAGCAAACTTACACAATACTAAGTACATACAAAAACGCAACACAACAAGTTTGAAACTTTTATTACAGTTACTCCATTATCTACTATAATAAAAGCAACAAAAAAATAATAACCTGAGGTATTGCACATGTTTCTTAATTCATTTGAATCGATCATAATAGTTTAACGAGTGAGTGAATGAATTCTACTTAACGTACAGAAGCAAATAAACTATATATGCATATTCCTGATGTGAACATGTGAATAAATGATGAATAAACTCTGCTTTGTAATTGTCCGATAGGTTGCGCTGGATACCAATTTCAAAGTCTTTTGATTGATTTAGCGGACAAAGGTTCGAACTTACGACATTCTGTACTCAGACAAGCATGCTAACAACGAGACCATCTAATTTGTTTAGTATAATCATGGATGTTTAAATATTACTTCCATGGTATAATATATTCTTCCCTGAACACATATTTTTTATAAAGTCCTGTTATTTACATAGCTACTGATATATTTCATGGGAGATAATTTGAATCAATCTTTAGACAAAATAATGTTACATTTGTTGTTGCGTTTTTATTAACCTTCACTATACAAACGGAAAGCAATGACCGATCATCATAGACTATCAATTACAGAACTATTAAACTCATTATGTCTGTTTATCTTAAGCCAGCAAAAATAATGCAGAACACATATTATAGATATTACAGTCTTTGAACATATCATGCTATATATATAAATGATTGTCTGTAGAAAAGGAAAAATAAGAACAAGGTCACCATATTTTTTTTTTATATATTTTATATATTATTTTTTCAAGTTGCTATTTTGTGAAATAACAGTTAGTATGTTTAAACTTCGGCAGTTACCTCTTTAAAATTCAGATGAACGTTTTAATCAAATATTATAAATATAGTCCAGCAGATAGGTGCAATATTTGAAAGAATTTTACCCAAACATACTTCTATCGATATTCATATGTATACATCTATACAGTTGTTTATGAAGTTGTAGCAGCATTTTGGTGATGTTTGGTCCACTTCCCGTCGAAATTTCGTGTAAAAATTCAAAAGAAATGTCGACTTTTAATTTGCCAAAACTGAGAAGAAGAATGTCATAGAATCATGTATTTCAAATTCATTTATGGTGAATATTATCGTTTTATTATTATTTTTGAATGTAGATAGACTTGCACTTTATAAATCTAGAGTCTAAATAACATTTCAAAGATGAGCTCTTAAAGATTTAAATTATTGAGACATCAGATCTAGATGATCAATGACCAGGCTGATCTTCCTCGAATGTTGAAGAGGTTCGATTTCACTGGACTTCATTTTTATTCTTTTATATGTTTTGGAGTTTAGTGTGGGGTCCTTTTTTACAGCTAGTACACAATTTTGTATAGGGGCCAGCTGAGGACCACCTCCGGATGCGGGAATTTTTCTCTGCATTGCATGCCCATTTGTGGCCTTCGACAGTTGTCTGCTCTTTGGTCAGGTTGTTGTCTCCTTGACATATTCTTCATTTCCATTCTCAATTTTAAATGTATAATTTGCCAGTATTAATTTCTTCAATGCCCTACATCGGCAAAGTGTATTAATATTAGTGCTGGATGTGTGACTTTGGAGGAATATCTCGTAAAATATAAGGAACTTCCATGTTTACCGTCAAAGACCAATCTGAATACACAATATGATGGCAGTGGTCTTCCACGTGCTATGTACAAAAACAATGCCACATGGCATAATACCTGCTATATAAAGTTCAATTCAACAGAACTAAAGAGAGCCAAAAAAGACTTTCTAGTGAAGATGAGACTAAATAGGAAGAGACACACGAATAAGCCATAGAATCGCATAAGTGAAATTCATCAGCTACTTTAAAGATTCCATAACCGAGGAAGATTTAGCACCAAAATTCAAGGTGTCAGGTGTATTCTAGGGGAATAAGGATTAAGGAATCTAGGGGTTGACATTGAAGACAGATTTCATAATACAAGAATGAAAAATAAACTTCTTCTATTTTCAAGTATGGATTGTTTGCCTGTGAGAGAGCTTTCACATGTTTGACTTGGATGGAGAGTTGTATCAATGGCACTCAAGTTACCACAACTTCTCATATTCAATGCTTGCTTATTTACCTGATATTCGGGAATACAAACAAGGGAGACATAATTACCTTGCTTTCAAAGATGATATAGGAGCCTCTCTTCAGAAAGCATGTGATGATGACTTTGACTCAAACTAAATGCAGATTTATAAATCAGTAAATATCATTCGCAACGACATGTTTATTGTTACATTTGGGTTTGAAGGTAGTTTTTCAGTGCACTGTCAGGAGAATTCGGTTCCAAGATCTCTCTTAACTCTTGTTAGTATGTTGTATCGCCCAGACATCATATATAACTGACTCTTATTCTCGGGATACACTAACGATTGCTCATATCAAAATATTAAACTGCTACAAACGAATCTGTAACTCTCCAAAGATTCCTCCTCATGCATCTAATGAAACCCCCTTACATATGCACATAGCGATAATGGTTTATTGTCAGACAAGAAAAACACGGAAATTAATTAGTGGATACATTTTTCATTTAGGTGTGTTGGTGTCGTATGATAGAGTGCTCTCAGTATCCAAAAATCTTACCAATCTGCTTTGCAAGCAATATCAAGAAGATCAAAAGTTTGTAGTTCATAAGTCAAAAAAAATATTTTCAGTTAAAGCTATTGACCATGCACATGAACAAAACAAGTATGTTGCTAATAGTTATCAAATGTAACGGGATTATAATTTAGTACGCCAGACACGTGTTTCTTCTACATAAGACTCATCAGTGACGCTCATAAAGCAAAACAAGCATAAATTTGAAGAGCATTGAGGACCCAAAATTCCAAAAAGTTGTGCCAAATACGGCTAAGGTAATCTATTCCTGGGATAAGTAAGATGGAGACACGTTTGAATTAACAGAAAACCAATTAGCAATGCTAAGATGGATTTAGCTTGAAATGACAGGACTTGCTAAAAAGTTTGAGAAGAGGAGGGACAGTCATAGATCGATTTTTTATGAAAAGGACATTCTCACCATGAGCAGAAACTAAGTGTTCAAATGTCGTTTATCAATAATGTAACCTCTTTGGTAGGGGAGTTAGAAAATATATTTCTTGCAGACAGCAACAAATTATCTATACTAATTAAATATAAAGCTTCCTCAGCAGTTGTTGATACTATTTGTCGTTCGTTGAAATTGTTGGACAATACGTATACCAGTATGAAAAGTGTATCTAAAAGGAAACCTGGACGAGTTCTTTCAACACGAAAATCACATCCATCCACCAGTAGCATTCAGTCTGATTAACTTATGAAGTGTTTAGAACCATTGACAACATCAACGATGATGTAACTTTTGTAGACACTATACAGATTGACTGTGCAAGGAGATGTGTTCAAGGACAAACATGCCTACCACGAAACTGGTAGAGCTTTTCACGTGTAAATGAAAAAAACACAGAGCTCTTTCATTTTCTGTCGCATTAACTGATGAATGAACTCAATTTCGGGAAAATAATTGTTGCTGCAGTTGATACCGATGTAGTAGTACTTGTTGTGTCCTGCTTTCATGTGACAAATGCAGCTGATATATGGGTTGCTAAAGGACTGGAAAACACTTCAGATACATTTCAATTCATGAGCTGGCTTACTTTTTAGGACAAGAAAAAGCTTATGCATTGCCTGTTTTCCATGCATTAATTGATTCGACACTGTAGCATCGATCGTTGGTTAAGGGGGAAAACAGCATGATATACACAGATGGCAATGTATGGTGTCCCAACAGCATTCATCGTTATGAGAGACCAGGCGAGGACTCTGAATGACAAAACCAATATTACGCCATTAATCGAGCGGTTCGTTATTATGATGTGTGATTGAAAAAATATATCAGAGAATGTCAATGATATTCAAACTTTTTTTAGGCAACATTGCTTATTATTATTAAACATGTGTATTTTGCCCCTAAATTACGTTCTTTTTATATTTTTGACCGGAAGTGAAAAAAATCTGACTTCAATAACCCGAGGGCTTCAAAGAATTGATACATTATGTCAAACAATGAATATTTAATACTTGTATCGTCTACAAAGCAAACGATGGCGACCAGTTGTGAGAATTTTTTAACGATATTCAGTTATCAAATGCATGTCCGCCATTATTATGATAAAACCGGAAGTGGATAAAATTAAGTTTGCCTCCATATCTAATTTTGTTTAGATTGATACAAACTAGGTTTTTACCAAATTTTATGCTTTTAACACAAAGTGCATAATTATTCACCTATCTGTTGGACTAATAAAGTTTTATGAAGGTTCTCATTGATCAAAATTTGTATTTTTCAAACAGCTATATATTCAATGAAATAATTCCTGTTAATTTTGTGGTTCAAGTTTCTTGAAATTTATATATTTTTGTAAAAGAGGTCAAAGCAAATATTTTGTCGAAATTGTACGAAGATTAAACGAGCCAAAACTATTTTAGTCAAAGTGTTGGGTAACCTCTGAATAGATCTTAAAAAAGAAACACTTTTATTTTGTTGATTTTGAAGTGCATTTAAAAATAATCCTTAACCAGGAACGCTCATACTGAAAATAAAGTGAAAATCAAGTGATGTATTGATACTTCTAGATCATTATATATTTCAAATATCATTGGACAGAATCATACATTTGATTTCATTTAAATATATGAATACACAAAAAGTCTCACAAAGAAAAAAAAATATTTCAGCATCAAATCTGATAATTTCAGTTATAAAAAACTCGACCAAACAATTGCAGTTATTTGCAAGCATAAATCAATTTAGACCCCGATCGACTTTACGCAGTTTGTGATGCATTTTGTAAATGTTTTTTGTTGTTATTTTTCGTTAAAGACCTAAGCTTTTAAATCTGTATTGATGACCAACAGTAGAAATTGAAATTGTTTAAACAACTATTATAGAAGAAATAACGAAAGGCCACAAAATAAATACAATATATTTCTTTTCCTTTTTTTCACATGCCTAAGAAAAAAATGATAATAATAAGAATACTACAATGTAAGTAGGTTTTATCCATTCCATTTCTATGTTCCGAACAATAAATGTATTCTTAGCCAATGGCAATACTTTCTTTTGTATTATTAATAATTAATATTACTGTATTTATTGTTGTATATGTACATGTATTGTATACCTATTGTTCATTGTTTCTATATATTTCTTTTGTTGCTTTGGGTGGGTTTTGTTAAGGAGGGGGAGTGGAATTTAAAAAATCAAAATTAAATACATGCATATTTTTTTTTCTGTATGCTGTCGAACCTTGTTGGTTTTTTATTAAAGTAAAAAGAAGTTTAGTCCAATGATGTTCTCACACCTAGTCCTATAACATGACCTCCGGTTTTAATTTTTGTATGCTTATCTATTCACCCTTTGTCTTGTTGGAATCAGGGTTTCACATTGATAATAAAACAGCAAATAGGAAGTAAAGAATAACATGAATTACAAATAGCAAAAAAAAAAAAAAATGTTGCCCCCTTTGTCATATGTTATAGGACTACCAACTCCAAAACAATCGTTTTATTTATCAAGTGTACGTTAAAAGTCCTAGAGCTATGACGATTATTCAGTCTACAGCAGCGTCACAATAGGCGAAAAAAGGATCAAAATGTTCAGAATATTTCAGAACGTATGATAAGTGCATTTTCTATGTTTTGTATTTCCACCCATATTGACTTTCTGCACAGTCATACAACTGTAAATTCAGAAATTATTAGGAGGTTCACATTAAAGCGAAAAATGCGACTGCATGAGTATTGCAATAATGAAAACTTGCATTCTTATATCTGATTCATATAATTTTATGCAGATTTTCCGGCAATCGTAATAATTAATCTGGCATTTTAGTCAATTCTACAAAATTCGCAATAATAAATGCACGCAATAATTTCTAAATTTACAGTATTCAATCGTTCTGAACATAGTTATGTGGCCATAAACTTTCCATTTCCAAAATTGTGAGTGACTCGGGAGGTTATTTTCAAATGAATGATGTGTGAAGTGAATGTTTTCAGACTTAATTGGGGTTAAAAATGGGATGATGATTTTTTAATAATCGAGAGGGGGTAAGGGATAACGTAAAATCACAACCTTGGCAAAGACAGGATGAAATAAATGTTCTACCCTACAATATGTAGGACTATGCGGGATCTAGTTGTGGATAAAAGTTTAAGCATATTTTTGCATGATATAAATATACCGTACTTTCAACAGGTGTGAAACGGATGCTTCATCAACCAAACCTTCTCCAGACCCCCTAACCCTAACCCAACATCACAGAGAAAATCAACTGGTCTCTCCTTATAGGCCTTTCAAATTCTATTTTTTGTTTAAAGTTTGGAAAGCAAATAATGACAGTTGTTAAAATTGCTCGTATATCCCAAGACGTTTTCAATTGTAAGTTGACATCAATCGAATTTGCAACTTTTATTTATGTCGTACATATTTTTGTGTCAATCATTCCTATATTCTGGTTCTATTCAGGTACACAGTTATCTTAATTTGTTCATACTTTCTTATCAGAGCTAGAGTGTCTATGTGTACATATTGTACTCTCATTTCAGTTGTTTTGCTATTCTTACAGTATGGATATTTCAAGACATGACCATCTGCAAATTTTCTTACTTGATTTTCTATTTCAAAATTATCTTTTGCAGATGCGGCATTCAGATTAACTTGTTGATTTTCTATCTCTATTGTGGTAATATCTGTCGTACTTTGTTGTTTTTCTTATGTCAACAACCACATTTTTCGATGAAGTCGCGGAACTTTGCCCAGTTGCTAGGATAGAGGACTGCACATGACTAATATTATATATACCCTCCCTCATAACGTGCATTGGAGAAACTTTAAAATAAAATTTCAAGAAAACGAATACCAGTGGTCATTGACATTTTCAAATTACTGGTATAAGAGGAAAAAATACAAAAATATATCCCCATATGCACCAGGAGGTCTACAAATCTGCATGAATTCGATGCGAGGTGGTAGTATCGTTCCGAAAGTATAAACACAATACACATAGCTCCACCAATGTATACAAATTTGTCCCTATCAAATTTTTTACTAGTTCGAAAGTTAAACGACCCCACAACTAAGTACCGAAAGAAGAAATATCAAACAATAGTTTGATTGCAAGCTAAATGTTACAAGAAATATATGCAAAAGACATGATCCAACGTGTTTATGTTTAATTACAGATCCTAACGAAAATTGTGCCGATGAAATCCTCAAAGTAATATCGCTGAAAAACTGAATCAAAATTGAAAGATGGTGGAAAGTTTTCTTCAGAGCCTTAAAGCAAAGAATGATATGAGTGATGTCAACTAAAATTGTCGATGATGCTTATGACGTTAATAGAACTGTAACTGCATAATCAACATGATCATCCTATAGTATGGTACCTGTTTCCTGAAAAATTTAAATAAAATACCCCAAAATACCTTCTTCCGCTGTATATATTCTCCCAATTCGTTTGCTATGTACATATTTAAAATTTAATGAATATTATCAAAATATAACTAGTAAGTTGTCAGGGATTTCATTACTACAAATTACCTTACACTTTGTGTAGAATGTTTCATGGCTACAAAGATTAGATTAAGAAATTTGAATTCTTATTGAACAATGTTGAAAATTGGTAATCACTTCTTACTTCGAAGATGATGTTGTTTATAGAGCACGTACATTTGAATACGATCCATGCATACTTGACGATCATCTGAATAAACTCATTCAAGTGGGTTAATAATGTAACACTGTTTGTTCATCATTTTTTTAAAGTAAATTTTAATTAATATATCAACTTATAAATATTAGCAACTTCCAAAACAGATAGTTTATTTAGTATTAAAACAAGGATCAGTTAAAAAAAACTTTAGCAGATACACGTACTAGAAAATTGGAGGTTTAAAAAAATGTCATATAACAAAGCAAGTTGAGTTGTTGACTTTTGTTATCAATTGATACAATGATTTATCCATCTCATTAAAAGTCTGAACAACATTGTTCTTATGAGCTATTAACCTAACACCGTAAAATCGTTAGATATTATTATTATTGTACTCACATTGAATTTGCATTTGATAGATTGGTATATAACTATATATTGATTCTTGTAAAGTTATGAATCTATTCAGGTAAACAATTTCAATCTGATTTTTACAGTTTGTTCTTATGTTGTGCTGTTACACCAATGTCCTAGGTTAAGAAGAGGATTTAGCGATAAAAAATATATTTAATCAACTTCATGTTTTATGTGTTTGTCCAAAATCTGGTGTTTGTATTTAAATGGTTGTCGTTGGGTTATTTATCTGTTCAATATGTTTTTCGATATTTGTTTTGTAAAAAGATCATGCCTTAGATTTCCGAGTTTGTATTGTTTTACATTTTGTCATGTAGTTGTCTTGTATAGCTTACTATACGGTATGTGTTGTGCTCATATAGTTGAAAACATCTGAGTTTTAAGGACAATTTTGGATAATTTTCATATTGGTAATTATAACACATTTCCATATTTTTATATTCTATTAATTTGTACCTTTCATTAAGTAAATTTTAATAAACTTTCTGCTCCACTTATAAACATCGTCTTTGCAGGACTAAAGTATGCTTTTTATGAATGTATGCTATGCATTCTATTATTCAGTTTTTTATTCTTTATAAATTTATTCGGAAAAACAATCATTTAATTCTACGAAAAACAGAAAGTAAAGCGTTATGAGCAAATATAATTACATTGCTACATCCTTCAATTTAAAATTCAATTTGATCATTAATTAGTTTTCAATTCCCTTTAATCTTAAACGAATGGACACTGCACAAAGGCGGATCGCAAAAAAGAAATCAAAATGAACTGTGACAGGCATTTCAATGTAACTCTAATTCTTAGCCGATCTTAACTTATTCTTCCCCAACCGAATGATAATTCTTTTGATAATAAAC
The DNA here is from genome assembly GCA_019925275.1 of Mytilus edulis. Taxonomy (NCBI): domain Eukaryota; kingdom Metazoa; phylum Mollusca; class Bivalvia; order Mytilida; family Mytilidae; genus Mytilus; species Mytilus edulis. The sequence continues at coordinate 35,509,186 of CM034357.1, forward strand.
GTGTGGCTAGTTCGTTTAATTGATATCAGTTTTTAATTGGTCAAAATTCACTTATGACGTCAAATGTTCTTGCTTTCGCTGAATTTGCTAGTATGACATTATGAACAAAAGGCGACCATACTCGATAACATCGTTTTAAAAAACATATCTTTTTCATGTGTTAACAGATCATTGAAAAGAGAAGGTACAGTGCTTACATATCTTTTAAAAATTATTAGAGAAATATATTCCTTACAATCTGATATTTCTCAATATTTGGTAGTTAAATTCTAAATATCAAAAAACGCTCTGCAATCCTTAGGTTTTATATTTGAAAATTTAACAGTCTCGAGCGATGAAATATTGTACCATACACATGCTCTCGATGTTTGTACAGTGTTAAAATCTTTATGTTCAGAATAAAACCAGGGTTTTGACGCCTATAAATATATACTTAGCGGATATTGCAAAAGTTTATATCTACACTTGTATTTGTTAAGTAAGCCGGATTATTGCAGGATAAAACAATCATTGATATTGTCGTGAAGATCCTCCTGATGCTAAGGGCATATTGCGATAGGTTTTATAATTTTGAATGATATTTCAAATAACGAAACGTTTTTATATAGTCGCATCAGCAAACATACCAGTATTGCATGAGTTATAGAGTATTCAAAACCAAAAAAATCAAATAGTATTGCCAAATCTGATTGAGGTCATCTATATTAATTATTTTCCTTTTTATTTTCTCTTTTAGAAAAATGGGAAAATACTTAAATACTGATTCATATATATGTTTTTTTAATAATATCTGTTAACATCGGTATTATGTATCTAAAGTAGACGGGGAATCTCAATCAAAAACGCTGGAATGTTTTTATCATTTGCAGTAGTTTATATTATGTTACATGTATTGTATGACAATAAAATTTCTCTTTGCTCATTGGCTAAAAGCATATATGTTCACCGCGGGAAACATCAGGAGAGGTTCATATATGATTTGGAAAAGTCATCGTTTACCTAATAGTTATTTTGCTATGCAACGTCAATGACGTAGAGCTATGACGACATGCAAGTTCTCGGTTTATTTTGTTCTCCTTTTTTTCGGTGTTCATTTAAGTAAAGTAAACTTTATTGAATATCTTCAGTAAACTGTATTTTATCTCATTGTTCATAATTAAGACCATAAATATTCATTTTTAGATATAATATTACATAGTCCTTTTTCGCGAAACTTAAAGACGCATTTGCTAAGTTATTTTTCTGGATAATACAAAATACAAAGTTGCCATGGGACAAAATCATGTTCAATGTTTTTATCTATCTAAATAAATATGTGAAAAGTCTCCCAAAAAGTTTCACTTCTGCATCAAATTTGCTAATTTTAGTTATACAAACTAGACCAATCATTTGCAGTTATTTGCAAGAATGAATTAATATACATCCCAATCGACTTTAAGCAGTGTGTGATGCATTTTTGTTAATGATTTTTTGATGTTGTAATTTTTCCTTAAAGGACTTACCTTATTGATATACATTGTTGGCTAATCGTAACATTTGAAATTGTTCAAACAATTATTGCAGAAGAAATCACAAAAGGTCTTAATATAAATACAATATATTTTTAATTTTTTTTTTCACCTGACCAGGAAAAATAACTGATAATATCAATAATATTACAATGTACGTTGGTTTATCAAATATTTATCTGCAACAATTTCCATTTCTTTGTTCCATACAATAAATTTATTTTAAGCCAATGTCAATACTTTATTTTGTATAATTAATCAGTAATGAAAAACAAAAACATGATTGTCTTTACTTACATTCATAGTGTCGTTATCTTTTTAAAAAATTTCCTATTGCTTTTGTCCTGAAATTTTAAAAAGAAATAATGCAAGTTTTTTTTTTAAATCCACAAGATTGTCCTTTTTCAATATGCATTATGTTCCAATATGGAATATATTTGGATAAAAACAAATGTGGGATGTTGGAACGCAAGACGGCACAATTTCTTTATCAGCATCATAACGTTTAATATTTGAGTCCGTTTTAGTCATTTCAAGCATACTTTTGTTCTTGTCGATATAATTTGGTTAAAAAAATGTCCTCAACTATAACCAGTTTATTGATGGTGGTCGCGTAATGGTAGTAGTATAAAAGGCTTTAATTGTAAGTTTTAGGTCACCATATTATTTTTTATATATATGTTTTTCAAGTTGTTATTTTGTGAAATTACAGTTATTATGTTTAAACTTGGGCAGTTACCTCTTTAAAAATCAGCTGAATGTTTTAATCAAATACTATTAATAAAGTGTTATGAAGATTCATTGATCAAAATTAGTATTTTTCATACAGCTATATATTCAATGAAATAATTCCTGTTAATTTTGTTGTTCAAGTTTCTTGAAATTTATATATTTTTGTAAAAGAGGTCAGAGCAAATATTTTGTCAAAATTGTACGAAGATTAAACGAGCCAAAACTATTTTAGTCAAAGTGTTGGGTAACCTCTAAAAGATTTAAAAAAAAAACACTTTTATTTTGTTGATTTTGAAGTGCATTTAAAAATAATCAGGAACGCTCATACTAAAAATCAAGTGAAAATCAAGTGATGTATTGATACTTCTAGATCATTATATATTTCAAATTCCTTTATGACGGTTAATCAAAGTTGGTCTTTGGAAAGCTTGTTGTCTGTTTACGTCAAGCATCATGTAAAACATGTGATAAATCATTTACTGTGTGATACTTGGATTAATCTATGATTAATGTGCTGGAAGCTTGCTTTGTAAGAGTGTTAAACTCGTTGGTTTAATGAATGATATACAGGTTACGTGTTATTTTAATGTTTCAATTACATCTTCGGAACATTGTATTTGTGAATTCGTATAATAACTGACGTATGCAGTGGAAATTGTCTTAATTAGTCGGTCTTGTCACACATGTAGTTTTTAATAACGTCAGCAGTATAGTTTCATAATTCAATATTTCATTGTACTTTTACTTCAAACAAACATAGATTCATTAAAGTACACAGAAATAAATCAAAATATTGGCAATAAAACCACACTCGTTGTATCTGTAACCAACAATTTACACCAAAAACTTAATTCCTCGTACTACACTATATATTTTACAACCCCTTAGTAAATAGATGTATGGTCTATTATCATTTCCCAACGTTCCCATTATGTATTAATTATCAACATATATTATAAGGAATTCATGTAAACCATTACCATATTTACATATATATTGTCACTTCTTTTATTCTAACAGTATAAGTATTATTCAGGATATCTCTATTTTGTATTAATGAAATGTAAGTCTGTGGTTTGTTGTTGAACACGTTTTGTATAATTATGTTTCATACTTGATGTGAATCTTATTTAATAATATTTTTTTGGGGGGGGGAGGGAGAGTGGAATTAAATAAGATTCCGGATTAAATATATATATATTTGGTACGAACTGAAGTGAAATAAGGTTTGATTTTATTGACAATTCGGTATGGGAATTTATTATTGAGTTTTACAAAAATATGTCTGTATGTTGTTGCAAATTGTTTGTTTTTATTAAAGAAAGAAACAAGGTTTGTCCGATGATTTCCCAACCCCTAGTCCTATGACTTCCATATTTATTTTGTAAATGCTTATAATTTCATTTTTCATCTTGTTGTTGTAGTAAGGGTTTCACATTGATAGTAAAACAACAAATAGAAAGTAAAGACTATCACGAATAACAGATAGCACAATTAGTAAAAGGAACAGTTAGACTTCAAAGAAAACGTTTTCCCGAGGTCATATGTTATAGGACTACCAACTACAAAACAAACCATGAATGTTCGGCCTTTTACAATCGTTCTGTTTATTTAATGCACGCTGAGAGTACTAAAAATATGACGATTACACAGACTACAACGGCGTAAAAATAGGCGAACAATGGATCTTAATAATCAGAATATTGCAGAACGTGTGATTAGAGCATTTTTTAACGTTTTTTTATGTCCTCCAATTTTGACCTTCTTTTGCACAGACTATTCAATTGTTTCTGCACATGGTTCTGTTGCCATACACTTTTTATTTCCCAAGTTTATAAACGAGTCGATTCAATTCAGGAAGACATTTTCAAATGAATGATGTGTATAATGAATGCTTGTAGTTTTAATCGGAGTTAATAATAGTGTGACCATTTGATAACCGGTAGGGTAAGGGATAACTGAAAATATAATCTTGGCAAAGACAGGATGAAATAAATGTTCTATCCTACTATATGTAGGACTATGCAGGATCTAGTTGTGGATAAAAAGTAGAAATCAATTTTCGCATAAATGAATAAGCCACACTATCAACTCGTGTGAAATGAATACACAATTCGCAAAACATTATCTTGACTCCTCCCCTACCCCAACTTAACCCCCAGAGGAAATCAAATGTTCTCTCCTTATAAGGCTATTTGACATTCGGGAATCCTCGGTAGAATCCGCTACTCTCGTAAGATGAGGGTACGGAATCGGCCGAGTTGAGACAAATGGGCTATTTGAATGGGATTTTTTATAACTGACCAATATTTGAGTTTTGAACATATAAACTGGTATATAACTTAATTCATAATATAATAATTTTCATTCTAAACAATAAATCCTTCTACATTTACATATTCATAATAAAATTAACTTTTTGAATTTCTAGTTGTATGTACACTTAACCTGCACAAGACCTACATTAACAATTAACTACCGACAGCATGTATCAAAACCTGATTTAAACTATATGAACGTAATGAAATTTAGTTTAACAACAATTTTAGCTGAATGAGAATACGATTTGAGTATAACAAAGCTAATTAAAATAAGAATGGTGTTTTTCTTTAAGTTATTATCCAAATACCAAGATGGTAATTTAAATTTTTTTCAGGTTATTGTGGTATATATACTGTCAAACTATATAAGCAATTATTTCTCACTCTCCTCTTTAGTATGTTACTTCTTTTTTCTTAATATCCTTTTATATCACAGCTAATCACACTGGCGTACAATTTGCATGCAGGGTTCTTTTAGAAGAGAGGCGAAAAATACCAAAGGAATGTTGAAACTCATAAGTCGAAAACAAAATGACAATGCCAGGGAAAAAACAAAAAAAATATCGGGAATAAGTCACGTTCGGTAATTAAAAGATTAGACGACGTAATGACAAACCACAATCTAACACGTGGTAAATATGTCCTTAGCTAGTTTAAACAAAGACACATCGTATGGATCAACCAATTCGTGATGGTGTCCGTAAAATTTACGGAGTGTCAATTTTAATCTGTCCTCCTCATAACTTTGTTGGAGCAGTTTCTGCGTAAGGAGCACACTCCTCTATATGAAGTCCGTATAGTGTGAAAAAGCACGACAATAACGTATCAATTGAGATATGTATAAACACCATACGAAGGGGCAGAGGGTATGTTACTGCTGAGAAATGGGAAATTGATAATTGGGAAGTTGAAATCGTCCCGTTTATCATAGATTTTTGTGTTAAGTCCATCTGCGTCAATGTTGAGGAAAAGATCAAGGTTTGAAGCAATCCTTCTAGTATCAGTAGTATCCTTAATTTCAAGTTCACCAGGATATATAAGTATTGGCTGAAATATGGGTTATATTCAATGAGAGAACAGCATCAATATATCGGAAAGTAAAATTAAAGAATTTCGAAGGTGCCTTTTCTTTTTGTCTTTTAGAAGATTCTGAATGAATTCTGCTTTATACGAGTACAAAAACAAATCGGCCAGCAGGGGTGCACAATTAGTACCCATTGGAATACCGACTGTCTGTTGAAATAAAAATCCTCCAAACTCAACAAATATATTGTCGATCAAAAAGTCCAGCATTTTGATAATATCATCTTCAGTATATTTTCTGGTAGATTCAGTGTGGTTCTTCACAAGATATGAATTATTGTAACCCAAAACAAGAAATTTTTATCTACGATTCCCATTCTTATAGAAAAAGCTTTGTTTAATGAGATGGTGAAGTCGATCTTTCAACTGAGCATGGGGTACAGTAGTGTAAAGCATAGAAAAATCAAAAGTCTTTATGTTGCTGCAAAATTGCAAAGGTTGTGATCGAAGATTAAGCAGTAGATCTTTCGAACTTTTGAGAATCAACATCTGGTTAACACTACTGGTAGAATATATATCTCATCACAATATTTTTGAAGCCTTTCTTTAACTGTAGAAAGAATAGTAGTCAGTACTTTAAAGGATGTTTAGTCGAACATTTTGAAGACCCAGCTATGCATCGTTCTTTATATGGAGTTTTGTGTAATTTAGGTATCCAGTATAATGATGGTAAATTTTCTTCGTTTTCTTTGATGTTGATACCAAACGAAAAAAGGGCAGATTTATGATTTTGTAAAATTTAGTCCTTGGTTAATGATGTTAAAGAATATGTAGGGTTACCAGTAGTTTTATTTATTCCAAGCTCTGTTGTGAGACGTTGCAAATAATGGTTTTACATATGAAGACAATATTATTGGAGGCTTTATCTACTGGTACAACGACATATTTGTCATGCAAAGAGAATAAAGCATCCACAACATCCGGATTCTTGAAAGGGTTAGTAACTCGTGTACTCATATTGCATCGTAGTTTTTGAATGCGCTTCTGAATGCATGTTCGAATAGCTTTGATCCATTCAGACAAAGTGTCCAGTTCTGGTTCGTATGGTTCGCGCTTTACCCATTTTCTTGCATAGTCCTCAACTGCATCCATCAGTAACTTGAAGTTCTTTTTTCAGTTGATGGGCTGGGGAATTCTATATTTTGGTCCCTTGGCTAACAACTCTCTTAGTTGTTCATTGGTAACGATGCCAAGGTCACCAGTAATAACATGACCAGCTGGACTATAATTGTATTGTGACGATGATCATGAGCAATCCGGAGGCTTGAATTTCACATCTTTGAGGTTAAAGGCCTCTAAAACTCTCTTGTGGTTAAAAATCTTGGATGCAATAGACTTGGTGTAAGTATAGGAAATAACAGGTCCAGCTTTATTTTTGAAGTAAATAGGTATAGTTTTTGTACAGATTTCTGATGGAAAATATTGCTAATATTTACAGCATCTAAACCTTAATTGGCGAATTTTACCTTAAAAAATAACGTTTTTCCTCATTATTGGATGTAGTCGATACGGGTTTGAATAGTCTATCAATGTCATGATTATTTCAACTAATCTATGCAAAACAGAACGAGAATCAGTAACGGAAGTATTTTGGGCCTCTTGAAATAGTAAAGAAAGTTTTGACAATGGAATGGAGTCTAATTTAGTTTTGATATGATGAATTCCTAAAGGTTTTTGAACAGACGTTAACAGACTATCAATTGTCACGGTGTGCACAGCAGGTGGTATATATTTTCTGTGACCGTGACTTCTATTTCGTCGAGCAGAAGTATTAAATAATTGTAATGTATTGACAGTACTACACCTGGGACTAGACAAAATACCTACACCTTCAATTTTGTCATTGCATCCATAGGAAATGGCTGTTCCAAACTCTCTTATCCAAAAGTCTTCTCTTTGTAAACTATATAGTGTAGTCAATATGGGGTCATTAAATTTTGTTGAATGATATATTTTCTCTATAATCCAGACTTTCATTGAAACAATAGAATGGTCAGGCTGATTGAAATGTGTATAGAGAAATTTGTTGTTATTAGGATCATTTATATTAGACCGATGATCATTCATTCTAAAATTGAGTCTTTGTCGAGTTTCTCCGACGTAGATCAATCCTTAAATAGTACATTCAATACCGTACACAATATTGGAAGCGGTGCAATTCAAATCCTCATGACTGTGTATATTGTAACTTTTGGTGGTTTAATTACTTTGAAAGTGAGTATCAGTTATTAGTTCATCACAGGTTTTACAATTTTTACGGTTAAATTTGGAAATAAAGCAATATTGGTGGTTTTCATTGAAATCTAAAATATCTGAAAGTTGAACAGTACAGGGACGAATATATACAAAGTTGTCTGAATTTTTATAGTACAATGAGGATTCAGAAGACTGCACATGTGTCATTTTCATTACATCATTTAAGATGATCCTGGGGACACCTGATAAAATCAGTGTTGTTGTGTCCTTGACAACAGCCGATTGACACCATTTATCCTGGGCGGCGTGTCATCCAGTAGTACTTTATCAATAGAATAGTTATTTGTTTAATCGTTTCAGGTCAAAATTAGTTTACTATAAAAATAAGAAGATGTGGTATGATTACCAATGAGACAACTCTCCACCAGAGACCAAGTTACATAGAACTTAACAACCATAGGTCGGTCACCGTACAGCCTTTAAGAACCAGAAAAGCGCATTACGCATAGTCAGCTATAGGTTGCATTTCTGTAACTATCGACAATGCAATTTCCCACAGGAACTCCTTTTACGGCTAAAACTGTACCACTTTTACTATGAAGTTTTAAAAATATATATATATATATATATATAAGATAGGAAAGTTCATATGCACTACTATTTTTTTCAAAGGTCAAAATAGTATAGGGCTGTGCGGCATATTTTCAACGTTTATATGCCCCGAACTTCTAAGAGTTTAAACTTACACTAACATGCTGTACTACCCCTACCTTGAGTTTCCACAGATTTTTGACCGTTATGCATATGTATATTTACTGGTAACATTCCCAAGTTATGTCTATACGAGATGAAACATAGAGATCCTATCTGAGAATCAGTACGTAAACAAAATTAATTATCTATAAATATTATATATCTCCCCAAAAAGATGCGTGGTTTGTGAAACAGTTGTATTTACAAAGTGCAACCTATAAAAGGCAACGAAATGTCAAATGTAAAACAATTCAAAGGAAGAACATAACGGACTGATAAATGTACATAACAGTAAAGCTATGGCAACTGTCCAACATTATAGACAAGCATATAATTCGTGACTAAAATATTTTGTTTTTTTCCTTATGTTGTGTTTTGCATACTATTGTTTGTCTTTTGGTCCTTTTCGTTTTTGCCATGGCGTTGTCAATTTTTTTTTTCAACTGATGAAATGGATGTCCCTGTGGTATCTTTCGCCTCTCTTTTACAGTGTCTCTCTTTCTGCTAACGACTTCAACCACAACACAATTTTTGTACAGTTTCTACGTATCTTTTAATGTTTTAACAAGTAATGAAAAAAATCCAAAAATAATTTAAAGGCTATAACTCCTTTCAGGATTTTTTTGTAAAAATAGGAGGAAGGTAAATCCTGACAAATTTGAGCGTTTATGCACTGTCAGATTTTCTCTATCTTTACTGGTTTTCAAGAGATAAACAATATTAACATGACCAATGCATTTACCTGGTATGCTCCATTTTTAGTAATGGAGGTCATGATTGTTAATGACCGACATAAAAAGCACACAATTATACAAGATATTCTATGAACAATGTATCCCAAGTTTAATCAAAATTGGTTCAGTAGTTTCGGGAGAGAAAATCTTGAAAACTTTACGACGGACACGAAAGTAGTCAAAAATCGTTGTTTAAGGGCATTAATTCCTTTTAAAGTATTTTAATGGTTTCATTAGTAGAAGCATTTTGTAAATATTGTATTGCTGATAATTTTTGGTGTTTACATATTGTACCTATATATGGTTGCAGCACACATTTTATTTACTTACGGTTGTTCATATGTAATATTCATTCTGTATCATTTAGTTAATTTAGACATTGTTATGATAATGTAACTATCATGTGTATCTTGACCTTATTGTTTTGTATGGCCTTATACGATGTTTACATAATTGGGTTAAAGTTTTAAAAAAATATAATGTTATAATTGTGCAGTTTTAGAAACCAATAGAACAATCGTAGATAATAATGGAATGATTAAAACGTTCTATTTGACTTGCATAATAATTCCGGAATACATAATCTACGTATAATCTAAAAGGACATATAAGTTTTTGCCACCACGTAGCATTCGTCGTCGTTTGTTGTTTGTCGTCTATCTTAAACTTTTCAATGATTGTCTCCTTCATAGTCGGCGTTAGTAGATGTTGTGGTCTATTTTACTGCAAGGTACATTTTGCGAATTTTTATATCCCTTTTATGCATTATTTCATTTTTTAATACATAAAAATGGTAACAGGAATCATAGAAAAACAGACAGTACAACAAGCCTTATTAACCACAAACTCTGACTCCTCCCGAAAAGAACAATACATGTACATACAATTAAAGACAATCAAAAACACATGGAGGCTTGGTATAGTCACACATTATAATGCGTTAGAGTAACACCAGTTTTCTTTCTCATTCTTCCCCTGTCTATCTAGACTGGTGCTCACTAAACACACTTTAAAATCCAGCACAGTCCAGCTACCATGAGAACGACTCATTACTTGACCAAGAAATAAATAACGGCACACAATTACGCAATCAGGGTGACAAATATTTAAGACTTTTGATTAAAAAAAAGTGCTATTAAATTTTATTAAAAAAAACCAAAAACGAATCATTAGAAATCGAACTGTGTAAACAACAAAGGCGTATGTTATCCTGGATTACCATGCATTTCATACATTTGATAGATATTTTTTATTGTAAATATTGAACATAAATGTGTTCTCTATACCTATGTAAATGGATTATTAAGGAATAGATTTTTGCAGTGTACTAAAAATTAAATGTCAAATTTGATAATATTATTAATTTTTGTACATATGCCTAACATAATACTAGAATTAACTGATCATAAGTAATCTTCAGTCCCGACTGTCCTATTTTTATTATTATTACTTTTGTCTCGTTCAAAAATATTTGATATGCTGATCTTTTGAGTTTATAGGAACAACTAATATTCAGAATTGGTTAAAAGTCAAGAGAGCCAAGATCAGATTAAAGACCTCAAAAGCAGGGACTAAATCCCGTTAAAGTCAATAGTTACACCCTGTTGATCTGACATCTTTGGCTGCATGATACGCATACCGTTGTTTTAGATTGTTTTGGAAAGTCAATATATCTTGTAAAGCTTACTGTTTTGGCAATTTAACCGTATATGTTTGGAAAAAACCTAGATTAGTTTATAATTCATCCCGTAGAAAGTATGATTTAAATAAGAAAAAATTAATGATATAAAAATTCTTTAGAATTGCAAAAAGCCTAAAAATTCGTAAAACTTTTGAAAAAAAGTGAAGAAAATACTTTTAGTAGAACATTACTATCAGGTTTTTATAACTATCATCATGTTCTGGGTAATATTTTTTCGAATATCTTAATTTGACTAGCCATTAGTTTAGTAAGTAAGTGTTCATCTCACATTTGCTCACCCCTCCCGCTAAAATTTAGAAATTTGTCAAAGACTTTCCATACATATGATTTGACAAAGCGAAGCCATTCCTATATTTCACTTCATTACATATAGAAGAGGTATTACAAAATACGTTAGGCAAACACTTGCCTTATATTTGCTATTTCATCTGTACTGTTCCTAAATATTTTATATTCTAAACATACACTTTCGGATATAGTATTTGGTATAAAAGAGGGACGAAAGATACCAAAGAGACAGTCAAAGTCATAAATCAAAAATAAACTGACAACGGCATGGCTAAAAATGAAAAAGACAAACAGACAAACAATAGTAAACATGACACAACATAGAAAACTAAAGAATAAACAACACGAACCCCACCAAAAACTAGGGTGATCTTTATAATGGAGATAGACTATTTATATCAATGGCCTAACTGAAGCACGTAGAGCTGTCTTTTAAATAATAACAGAAGATGATTGGGTGTGCACCAATTAGACATCAATCAAACCACAAAAATAACACATGTTTTCGTGTTCATTTCTACTGTGCACTGTATGTAAACTGTGATAATATAGCAACAGGTTCACTTTAAATATCGAAAGAGAACACCCTTGCTTTAAAAAGATTGATACTTCTGCTGGGAAACGTCCTGTTCTACAAAAGTAATTTCATATCACAAAATTTCTACACAATCAGATGTTCATTGAATTCAATAACCGATATGTCATGAGTGCATACATCTCATATACCCCAGTGAACTTGAGATAAACGATACCACCAAAATTATAAGGTCTGCTTCATATCTTGGTCTTTTTTTCTCGATATTGACACAAATGGACCACTTCGAGCAAGAATCCCTTGTTTCAGAAGTACCAATTATATAGGGTATACATATCTCATTCGATACGTTACGCTGGGTGCATGTTCATACTTAACGTAATTTATTGACGGACATGTTATCCTGACACAAAAAAAAACTGACCCCAAGAGTTATGAGGAAAAACTACTAAACTCTAGATTCAATAAGTTTGACGGTCATCATCACGAATTGGTAGGCTTATACGATCTGTCTCTGTCTTACCTGACTAGTCACATGTTTTCGTAGTCTTATGTCTGTATATAACAGAATAGTCTTTACAAACTATGTCCTATTCCCGACTGTGATGTTTGACTGGACGTGGATTCGCATGGCAGGTGATAAATGTATATTCATTTATAGCAGGAGACGCTACATAGTCAATTCTTTCGCTCTCGCCCCTTTTGAAGGTCATGTCAGACCCTCAGTTTGTGTTTTGTATATTGATTTATACCTTCGTAATGGATCTACTGCATATGTTTTTGTGTTAACATTTTAATTAGGGATGTATAACTGATTAGATAATCATAGACATATAAAATAACTATAGGATGTATTATTGACTACCATATGTGTTTCTTTCCATTGTATCATAGTAAATTCTGTATAGAATAGAGATGAAAAGGGTGTAAAGAATATTTTAGTCTCTTTTTTGTAGTCACTTTATTATACAATTAGTAAAGATGTCCACATGTTAACGCATATGCCATCCATACAGATAAATAATTGGTCAGAATTATAGTTAATTGAAAAATAAAGACACACTCACTGTCTGGATAATACTTGTATGAATTTAAGGTAAGCTTTATTTCATTGCAAATGTTAAAATTTGTATTTCTAATTTTCAGTCTGCTTTTTATTTTACACCCTGTCTTTTGCAATTACAATTTGTTCCCTTTTTTCGATGTCTACCACGTGCTATTTTATTTATTTTTTTGTTTGTCTCATGTAAATTTTTTTTTTAACAGGACCTCTCCACCCCTTTAGCCACTTGAGGTACCTCATTTTCGGTAATTTTTGGGGTTTGTGATATTCAATAAAATCTTTTCTAAGAATTATTTTGAAAACTCTATTGGTCGTCAATTTTACTTTCGAACTAATTGCAACAGTGCTGAATGACATTTTAAACATAATTTGTCTTTTCCCAATGGTCATTTAATTCATTCAATACAAAATAAACCTTTTTATTAGCCTATGATGTTGGTTACCAACAAATTTTATATATACATGCCAAAAACATATATTTGTTAGAAAATCGCTCAATATATAACCGTTAACAAAACTGAATTACAGTAATTGGTATCCCTCACTTGTGTGTTACTTTATCTCTCTAATTTGACGTAACGATGATTGTGCATATCTTGGGCATCTTTCATTTGAATATTAACATGTTAAAATATTCAGAAACTTTAATTGCTCTACTGGGGCAACTTTATGGCCATAGATAAACAGCACTAATTAATTGTGACAGGTCTTGAGAAATCATTCAGATCCTAACACATTTAATATCAAAATTAGCCTTTTAACATAGACACTGTCATGATGTATGAAGAAGAAGGAAAAAGGTTGCACCAACGAATCAATAATGAATTAGGGAGAGTCACCTGTTCGCCTACATTCAGAAAACAGGTATCTCTATTGGTCAGTAGATGCAGTTACTTCATATTAATATTAAACATTAAATAAAGTAATCCCCATAGAGTACTTCATCCATTACTGAATCAAAGGTGAGTCTGTTTTTATTGTATCATTTTAAAAATTAAAAATTACCATTCCCTAACCACCTTATATTAATTGTCTAATCTAAAGATTTCCTGCAGCATCAATTTACCTACCTAGATAACATATATTGCATTCCTTCCGATATTTGGTTTGGATCGGGTTAAGTTTTAAGTTGGATAAGTTTTTTTTTTTGTATATACCTTACGAGTTTTGTCTATTGTTGAAGACTGAAGATCGACCATTATATAGCTATTTGTTTTTTTGGGTTGATGTCTCATTGGTGTAAACTTAAGTTCCTCATATATTCATATTGTGTTTTTTTCTTTTTTTCATTTGCAAGCGTGTTCTTCCTTATAAATCGTATGGTTATGTACGTTTCTTAGTTTCGACTTTTTTTTCTAACTGCTAATAGACATAGTAATTCAATTATTTTGCAGATAGTTTATAATCCGTCTTTCAATTACCTAAATCATCTTTAAAACGTTTCCGAAATTTCCTGTCAAAATCTATCATTTACTCTTTATTTTTTCATTGCTTTTAAATTTAAATTTTTTTTTTTTAATTATTTAATAAAAAAAAAATTGTAATGTATTTTTAAAGTCATAAGAAACCTCAAATTAAAAAAAAATTATGCGTAAATAATGATAAGTTCGTGCACAGAGGACTAAGTTTAAGATATATACATGCATAGTTCAAGAATTGGATAAACATTATTTTTCACCACTCACTCGTTTCATATGACTTTAAACTGTCTTTTTTGTAATGTTTAAAAATACATAGAGATTAGCATCTTTAAAATGTTTCCGAAATGTCCTCTTAAAATCTATTATTTACTGTTAACTTTTCATTTTCATTTTAATTGTATTTTTATATTTAAAAAAATATATAGAGATTAACACTAAGGCCACACCAATTTGATTCCTTGTTCGACGGACCCGCCCGCACCTATTTTTTTCAAAACAGAATTTTTTTATTTTTTTTTATATTCCCGCTTCCCGCATCCGGAAATGTAATCATGTCCATTTCCCGCACCGTTTTTTTTTGTAAACATTATAAAAAGATATCAACATTTGTTTTTTTAAATCACACTCTAACCTGTATCTAACGATTTTAAACATAAAAGCACCCCAGCACACTGTAAATATCTGTGAGAATATTTGTTTCAGCATGAAACCTACTTATCCAAAGCGGGAGGGCTCCGATCAAGGATTTGTATCTCCGATATAAATCTATATCAGCGGAAATACCGTAGTAAAGAACAAAAAATTGGTTACTTTTCCCCCTTACTTATATTCCCTATCAAAACATGTTCGTTGTTAGAATAAAGTACAGAGAACAGATCAACTTCTGAAAGATTTGCCTTCAACTGCAATTATATTGTATGCTGGCGAAACAAAACTATCCATAGCCTCTGCATGTTTATGCACCTGTCCTGATTGATTGAGGGGCCTGTCTTTCAGCAGTTATCGTTTGGTAATGTTGTTCATTGGTATTTTCCCGTTTGGATATACATGATATATAAATTAGATCGTTGGTTTTTCTGTTCGAATTGTGTATGCTAATAATTTTGGGTCCTTTATAGCCTGTTGTTTGGTCTGCATCAAAGCCCTGTGTTAAAGGCCGTACTTTGACCTGTGTTTCTTATTTATATATCAGGTTGAGAACAACCCTCCCTCAGACAACATGGACAAGGGGTCATTTTACTGATGTAGAAAAGAAAATAGAAATACCAAGGATTTGTATAGTTCTTCTATACAAAACCTTTGAAAACTTAGAATTTTGTACTCAAAAAGAGAAGAGTTACATCATATTTTAAACAACTTTTTCTAAAAGAGGGGTCCACTTTTTTTGAATAATATTAAACTGTTAAAGTAAATGTGTTTACATGGTTAAAGTCCAGGAATATTACAAAATTCTTGGACATGTTTTGACCATTTAATACCAGATAGATATATAGTTCTTTGAGAAAATATGAGCCCTTTTGTACAAACAAATATATTATAACTTATATTGATCCCTCATAAAACATGTAAAAGGGATATTTATAACATTAAGGGGTTGTCCCCAAACTGATTATGACTTGGATGGAGAATTGTCTCATTGTCAGTCACACATACATGTCATACATAGACCAGATTTAATTATTTCTTGGTGAACAGGGAAAAAATACTTCAGAAAAGAAAGAAATGTCAAAGTACAAGTGATAAATCAAGCTTTAATATTGTCAAAACCTACTATTTTATGTTAACAAAAAAAAATTATAATCGCTCGCCTCTACTTTTCAAGCTTCGCCTCAAAAATTTGCAAATTAAATATTTTTTTATTTAAATTTTCAAATCGCTCGCTCGCCCCAAATTTTGAAGTCCAAAAATCCGTAGAACAAGAAATTAAATTGGTGTGGCCTAAAGGTCATTCGATTGAAAGTTGAAATATCATAAGAGGCAAAAGTAAATGGAACAGTTGTTTATCAGTTTTCTTATCTGATTCCGAACATACAAACCAAAGTTTAAAAAAAATAAAAAAATCTAAAGTAATTGCATTAACTCTAAAAGGAGACCGGGTGCATCGACAGGTGAAATGTCACGTGTTATGCATACTTTACTCGCCACGACAATCCACACTCAGTCAAAATGTATCAATATCAATAGGACATAATCGGTAAATTAACAGATCATCAAATGTTTTGGCGGGAAAATAAGACGTTCGGAAGAAGGATGACCATTGTAGCAATTTCAAAAAGTTAATTAAGCGAAATATGTTAAATAATTGATGTGTATGTGTGTGTATTTATATGGTTTTGTTTCAAAGAAGACGGGTGCTAATAACAATCCAGATAGCACACGATTGTTATTAGCTAGAAATTAAGAGTCCCGAAATATCGCAAAATACTGTATATGAACATATTATTTTAGAACCTTTGTGTTTCGAAGCTTTTTAGGAAAGTATTTTAAAAATCATATCGCTAGCGACGCACTCAATACAAATCAGAAGATACCATCGTGGACTTTCAGTCCACACTTAGTGGTATCAACCCAGTTCTATTAAAAAAATATAGATTAACCTTAATTTGGTGAGCTCAAACATGTACATTTGATGTATACATACGTAGCAACGTTAGGAGAAATATGAACTAATGGAAATAAAAGATATTATCCATCTTCTTTTAAGGTCAACTTTGCTAGACGGAGTTGGAACCTTAAATTCTTAATACTTCATTAGGTTATAACCGCGAATTTTAATGTTTTGAATAGATTAAATAAATATCTAAATTCAGGTCTTGGAAATACATGTGGACAAACATAAGAATATATTATTTTTGTGATGCAATTAGTTTAAATTACTCCTTTTTATAACACTTCTCTCCCCCTCGTGTGTTATGGGACCAACAGTTGCATTTAGCCAATTTCTTTTCTTTCGGAAAACACGAAGAATTTATAAAATGGCAACTAGCATTTCTGAAGATACCAGACAGCAAAGTACAAGAATCACAACATATTATACGAATAATCAAATAATGCTACAAAACCTTGAATTGAGAAATGTAACTTAAGTTAATCTTTTCTCAGTTTTAATGCCAAATTATGGCAATATAGTATGCTCTAATTTTAAGATTAGCTATTTCAATTTTTTATTATAATAATGTTTGTCTTTGACGCTTCTGTATGTTTTATTTCAGCGTCAACGCAGTATTCTTTTGAACAACGAACTCTATATTTAAAAAAAAAAACATAATGTTTTTGACGCAAAATACTAAAATTAAAAAAAAAGAAAAAAATTAACCACTATTTGTTTTTGATTAAAAAATATTAGGTATCCCAAAAAAAAACCATGTCGATTAACGGTATGAGTTTAAAAACGTAAAGTAAATGTAATTGCACCAGTTATTCAACGATGAAAAAATTAAATAAGATGAATCTAGGGACCAATCTACTGTCCTCAATAGCAGACAAATGTCTTTTGACATAAATTTCATGCGTCCGAAGCGCTTTTCTGGAATATAACTTCATCAGGAAAGCTCAAAGCCAAATATTTAAAAGTCAAGTATGCAAGAGAACCGAAGTACTGTCAACTGAGATGATGATACCCTGGGGGGCTGATAGTCCAGCAGCAGCGGTATCGACACTGTGTCAAAAACAAAACTTTTTTTTAATTTCATGCGTCCAAAGCGTTTTTCTGAATTAACTTAAACCAGGAACGCTCAATAGTTAAAATTTGAAATTCAAAAATGTTTAAGAACTGATTTAGTTGAACAGATATACGACAAAAATTAACCTACAACAATAAAAAAAAATCTAACTAAGGCCAACTTTGCATGATGGAGTTCAAATATTAGTTTCCTAATATTTTCAAACTTTATAAACGGACAATTTTAGAGCGATTTGTTATAAATCATGTCAATACCGAAGTATTGGCTACTGAGCACTTTTAAGGTGGTATGGGAGTATAAACAAAAGGATAAAATTGTTTCAAACATTACCACAATGTAGTATGCATTATGATATGTTAAAAAAAAATATAGGTCCCCCGAGTTGTTTTCAAGCTACAGCTTGGAAAATAATGACACATTTTGTATGGATTATACAGAGAAAAGGCATCTTAATGTGAATAGAAGGTAAAATAAATGATAAAATATTGAGTAAAAAATATGAGAAGACAGTTCTTATAAAATGCTTTCAGAATATCAAAGAAACAATAGTCACCTTCATTTTTTCCTGCTGTTACACGAAATAGAAATTTCCTGAAGATTCTATAGTAAATTATGCATTTTCTGAGTAACCTCCCCTTAATACGCAATGTTTCACAAACTTGAAATAAAGCAAAACTATTCTACTTCTGTAAACTTCTTTTAACTCAACATGTTTATATAAATGAAAAATTTCATTTGTCAATTGCATTCCTGCGTCGAATAAACTTAATGACAATTCTAGACCTATTGTATTTTGCTATTTTACAATACAAGATTAGTGGAGACATCAATACTGCGTTAAATAAATCTTATTTGTATTTAGAATAAATTAATAATCGAATAAATTAACGCACAATTACCGGAAGGACAGATGTTACAATGAAAAATTTTCCTTTCATTGAAAACATATTAACAATAAATAAAGCAGTTAATTTTACTTGAAAGTATTTACGTGCAGTGGGAAATAAATATCTACAAGTAAGCTGTACTTCCTTTGAAGTCTATTTTGCATCTCTTATTGTAGATTAATTCCTTTACTAATATAAACACAAATTAATCACAAAGCTTCACATGAATCCTACAAAACACCACTTAAGAGATGTTTTTAACAATAATGGAAATTTTTAGATAGTTTATTCTCATAAACATATATACTAGTTTTTTAATGTATAAAATCAAGATGTGTAACTGTTAAGAATAAGTCTACTGAGCCAAAATGTTAAGGTTGAAATTTAGAGAATTATGAAAAAGTAAAGGAACGGCGTCAATTAATGTGAAGTCAAAATGAAAACCATGAGATTTTGACTTAGTTTGATATTGATGTTTTTCGTGGTTTTTTTCAGGCCAAAACAATAGTTAGACCTTTACAAAGTAGGAAACAATGAATGTAAGTAGAAACAATTAAAGGTTTTAGAACATGATATGAATATACATTGTATGTGTTTCCTTTTCACACACCGTATCAAAAGATAATGAGCGACCGTTCATGATAAAGTTTGAGGAGTGCTGCAGACAAAATAATGCAGGATCCCTCTCATAATCAATACGATATGACTCGAAATTTGTTAAAGTAATTTCTTGAAAATACAGTGTAAAGCATTCACTTCATAAATGGTCTTGCCTTAAATCAATATATAACTTTTCCAAACTTCATTTACGAGAATGCGCGACTTTGATAGATAAAAGTAAATATTTTTCGATATCTCTATGTCTAAATTATGAAACGTAGCATCGCAAATATGATTTTTTAAGCGGATATTTATCTTTACACGTTAGATATATTTTGTAAAAGATGTCAATTTGCATTAAAAGTCCAATTTTGTACCTTTTCCCTATTTTAAAAGTTAACTCTATGTATAAAGAAAGGCAACAGTAGTATACCGGTGTTCAAAAGTCATAAATCGATTAAGAGAATACAAATTCGGGTTACAAACTAAAACAAAGGGAAACACATCAACTATAAGAAGAAAACAAAGGAACAACAGGAATACTGAAGTGCAACAAAAACAAACGCCAACATACATAGAAATGAACTATTTGGTAACAACTGCCAATTCCTGACTTGGTACAGGACACTTTAGGAAAAAAAGTTTTGAACCTGGTTTAGTGGCATGCCAAACCTTCCGCTTTATGGAAATGTTAAACAAATTATTTCGCTAAAATGACAACACTATGTGAAAGAAATACAGCACAAACACACGCAAGAACATTCATCAAAGAGAAACGCACAAACAATATAATAGTCGACATAACATGCACACCGCAGAACAACAACGAACATATTCCACCAACGACATGTACCACAGGATATGTTATATTAAAGTAGAAGTGGTGTAAGCTAATGAGATAGAAACTCAATAACAAGGAATACAAAAGAGGTTACGTACAATCCTCATCATATAACAGTTGAATATCCAAAATAACAAAAATTAAATCGTTGACAATTGTTTTTCTCAAGCTGCTAAAATATTCAAGTATTTGTACATCATTGACTTTCACAGTTTTTGGTTAGAGCGTACCTGTTACACTTACGAAGTTTCTATATCTTCCAGTGCTCTTCATGATAGGACAACAAATACACTTTATCCGCATTTCGCGCGTAGAAGGCACTTCTTCACATTTTTGTATCATTTTGTACAAAATATGTACTTAAAACTGTAATAACAACAAATTAATTTGTTTGACAATGACCTTCATCCTTAGCCCTTTTATATATATAAAAAAACAATTGTACAAATACTCATGTCCATATTGGATTGTTTTTCAAAATCATAAGCCGTAGGCTGACATATAGTTGGTAGCTTCTGTGTCAGTTCTTTTTTTTAACCCTAAACCATGTTTAATCCACCATTTTCTACTAAAGGAAATGCCTGTTCCAAGTCAGGAATATGACAGTTGCTTTCCATTCGTTTGATGTGTTTGGGCTATTGATTTTGCCAATTGATAAAGGACTTTCCGTTTTGTTATTTTACTTTTCACTGAACCCGTAGTTGAGAGTTGTTTCATTTGCAATCTTCCGCATGTTATTTTTATATATTAATCTTGCTTCTATTTAGAGCAGACTAAAATTGGTTTTGAAGCGGATTTTTGTGGGGTTTTTTTCGAAGTCGATGTTGATACAATATATACTCCGACCAATACGAAAAGAAACAAATTGAATTAAAAAACGAAGCCTTTTAAAGACACAAAAAAGCGCAATAAAATCCATAATTCGAAAAATGTCAGACAGCACATGTACCACAAACATGATACAGAAAAATGACGAAAAGACGAAATTTCAACAAATCTGAACACATGAAAATTGGCATCCATGAACCCTTATACGGCATAGACTAAACTTACGTTCTCCAAAAGGGCTAGCCGTGCAATGTTAGCTTGTGGCATCATTCATATTGTTCATATTGTTCATCGATTGTCGATGAAAACTTGCAATCGTTGATGTAAAAAAAACATGGAAAGATGAACGGGATCACAGCTTAAACAAGTGAAACATATCCGTGATTATTAAAAAAATGAAATATTATTTATAATTTACTATTTTTGACGTAATAGCTTACTTACAATGAGCAAGCCCTATAAAGGAAATGCAAGTCCTGAAATAATGTATCGCCCAGGAAGCTATATCCCTTCTTTTTTATCTGAAATTAACGAAAAATATCAGGATGAAAATAGTAGGTATAATTGTGTTCTTCACGAAACAGTGCATACAAACACATTATACTTTTCGCAAAATAGAGGTATGTCGTATACTTATTGGATAACATGTGATATTTCTTTTATTCTGTATATTTAAATTGCAAAATGATCCACTAAAAAGATACAGGCATTGCATGATGTCATCAAATTCTACAATTGTTTCCATCAAAGACGATCGATGTAACAAAAAAGGTAATGCAAATCTGAAATAAAAAAACGTATTGATCTGATTGATTGGTTGGTGTTTAAGGAAGCTTCCAACACTGTTGGTTTTTTCGTGGTGATAAATTTTATTGGTAGAGGAGGCCGGAGTGCCGAGAGAAAACCACAAACCTTCGGTTGGAAAACTAACAATCCTAGTCAATCAAGATATTATTCGAGCGCACCTGCCACGAGCTGGATTCAATAACAAATGAGCAGTTTATATAATAAACTAACTTATTCGTATCTTTTTAGGCAACAGTGACCATACCACCGGCTGCAAAGGTTAATCATACAGTGACACTTGTATTTACTGCATTAGCTGGACTTACAGTTTTAGTGGACATCAGTTATATCATAGTCTGTTTTAAGGCTCTGAAAAAAAATTTCCACCATCTTATGATTTTAGGTCTTCTTTTCAGCGACAGTATTCTCGGGATATCATCAGCACTTTTTTCTTTAAGTTCAGTAATAAAACACGAATTCATTGGAACTTGTCTAGTACAGTTCTTTCTTTTTTGCTTTGGTATTCAATTAAACTATTGTTTCATATTCCTGCTGTGCTTACAGAGGTACTTTGTGGTGAAGTCCAGGAACTTTGGAACGAATGACAGATTTGATAAGAACAAATTTTTACACATCGGGGTAGCTATCTTCCTCTCGTTCATATTTACCTTACTTGGATTCATACTGACTTCAAAAGCTGAATATCTACAGGTTTGTACAGCTGCTGCCGTATTTGGAGATAGTTTTTATATATTTGTAACTATTATCTATGGACCCATAACTGTGATTCTTATTGTTCTATTGACAATGTCAATAATCACAAGTTTTCGTTTATGGAAAATTTATTTCAAAGGAGCAATTGCACCGATTCAAAGAATTAGAGATGGTACAATCATTTCTGATCGTATGCAGTCATCTTTTTCGAAAACAAATCAATGTTCTCACAAATCACATAGTTATGCTTCTGACAACAAAATACAAGATGAATACAAGGAGAGCGATATTGAAATATCGGATATAGAAATTCAAACTGTTACTTCAAACACTGAAGTCAATGGAGATAGATCAGGGATTCGAAAACCACGTAAGATGAATTCCAGTCAGAGTTGCAATGACTTGAGTTGCACACATTGTACGAATAGCACGATGACGGACAATAAGAAACACTCTTACAGCTCAACGGATGATAATAAAATATCAGCAAATCAGGGTAAAAAAAACTCGTTTCAAGTACGGAAAACAGTGCCAAAAAAATCAGAAAGTTCAAGCTCAAAGGAAAATAATTTCACACATAAGGAGACCAGCAAGGAAATGGTTGATTTGAAACACTATAAAAATAGAAACCCCTTTACTACATCAACTAACCATGCTAACGAAGGCCGTTCATTTGATGCAAGTAAACAGTTGAAAAAGTCCTGGGAGATCCGAGCATTTTTAACAACTATCATAATTGCTTTCCAAACTATAACATTAACAGGACCTTTTGTAGCGTCGTTTTGGATAGAGGCGTTCTCCAATGCGTCGTTAACAATACAGTTTCGACTTCTGCTCTTTATCCCATATTTGATCAACTGCATATCCAACCCTTTTATATATGCATGGAGAATCCCCGAAATTCGACACGAGTTCAAGAAGCTCTTTAGAATAAATAATTGATTAAACTGAAACAAAACAACACTCAATTAAGTGGATGTAGTTCAGAGAGAAATTATCATTTACATTAAAGTGTTGCCTTGTAAATATGCACAATGTCATGTACTAGATATACTTGTCAATAACATTGTATCATCTGTGGTCCTTGACCTTTTTGATCTTAATATATAACCGGTTTGACAGACGTGTGCCTGATGTGGAACCTAATCTTCATACCTTTCCGGTGTTGTGTTATTTAATTAGGAGGGGCGTGTTTCTTAGTATTTAGATTTTTATGTTGTGTTTTGTATACTGTTGTTTGTGTTTTGGTCGTTTTTCATTTTTCGCCATTGCGTTTTCGGTTTGTCAGACTGATGAGTTTGATTATACTTTGTACTAGTCTGACACACTGAGACAGATTTTTAATGCGCTAGTTCACGGGGTAACTTTCCGCAGGAAAACATGTCAGACTATGGACACATTTTCTGGCTCCGGTCCAACCAGTCTTTGCTTTTACTCCTAAATGATGCGTGCTAAGCAGTGAAGAAACAAATTCCATTTTTCAAGTTTTTCGTTCGACCTCACCGGGGATCGAACCCAGTCCCTCCCGCACTTGTGGAGAGTACGGTATCATGAAACCATCGATAAAGTGGTCAAAACATAAGTTTATTACTCCATCATTATAAACAAACACATATACAATTTAAATCATAATGTATTGAGAAATTCTCGAAGTTACTGGAAACAAGCACAAAGTCCTCAACATTTGATATAGACACCAAGCCTTCTTACAATTGCCGGCTATATCTCTGAGTACATTTAACGCAATTATCAATATACATTTTTACAGAATGTCCAGATAGAAAATAAAAAAAAACAATTTAAGGTCTTTTTAACTTATGAATAAACGATCTGATATCAATTCATAGAACATACCAGAATCAATTATATATTAAAAACCGTAGAAACTTTATAAACAAAGCCTATAGAACTATAGAAAGTGTACAGGTACAATTTTCCAATTTGAGAGAAAAAAAAATTGTGCAGGTTCAATAAAACATTTCTGAGACAAATGAGGTATACATGCATATTTATTAATTATCTGGCTTGTATATACTTAAAATGAATAATATAAAAATGCGGAGATGTGATATGATTGCCAATGAGACAACTATCCACCAAAGTTCAAATGAAGTGGATGTAAGAAATTATAGACAACCGTACGGCCTTCAACAATGAGAAAACACATACCGCATATGCCGTATGGTCAAATATAAAGGTCCCTACATGAAAAATATGAACAATTCAGTAGAGAAAACTAACAGCCTAATTTATAACAAAACAATTGAAAGAAACCAAAAAAAAAACCAACATATTCTATAATATCAGGTCAAAAACGAAAGAAGAATTTACAGTTCAATTGACTGATATCAACAATTAACAGTTAAAAAAAACTTGGACGTCAACTTAACGAAATTGTGGTTACAGTTTATTATAAATTTGAAACGTGCATGACTGTTGAATAAAGGAGTAAATTATGTGCTCTCCATTAGTGCATAATACAGTAAATTCCAGATTCAATTCCTGAAAATAAAACCTACGGTAGATACAATCGAATTAAACGGTAATACTTAAGACCGTGTATATTTACGTGAAACATTTTTCATTTTAAGCTGAAAAATAGATTTTGCAAAAGACTCTACAAATTTTAAAGTTAATTAGTTTGATAAATGTAACAAAAATCTGTTGAAGTCACTTCTGAAAAATCAATTTCGTTATGAAATTTGAAATTTGTAATTTTTATGAGATTAAGTTATTTGATTTCACGAGGATAATATAAAAAGTAATGATAAGTTTGTCTTTAAATGATTTCATCTTATCAACAGTTTGAATAAATTAAAACATTTGAATTTGATTGTTTTGGAAAAAAACAAATTTCAATATCCTTCTAAAGAACTAAATTTTGAAATTGCTAACCTTTTAGCATTTTTCAATTTGCCTTAAAATATTGAAAAATGAAAAATGCTTAAACGTGGAGCATTTTTCAATTTGCCTTTAAATATTGAAAAATGAAAAATGTCCCGTATTGGTTGAATTTTCATCTTTAGGAAATTTTCTCAAAAATGAAAATGTTTTTGTGTTGAACATTTTCAATTTTTTCAATCAAAGATATTGAAAAATAGATTATCAAATTATATTTTCATTCATTGTTTACACTTTAGAAGTTTTGTTTTTATGCTTTAAATATAATAATGTGTGTATGTGTGAACCCGTTTATACACATTTATTACCTTACCCCGAAAAGATAGGAAAACAACAACGCACCAGCAAAATTCTGTGATGTGGCGCAGGATTATTATGCAAATTCTATTTCCCTTCTTTAAAACCATGAATTTTATATTTCCTTATTTTATTATTAACATTCAGGTTAACTAAATATTCTCTCTATATATATTAAATCAAATATAAGTACGTCTGAGTCAGTGACAACTCTACAACAGATTTATCCATCGGATCACCAGCAATGATGGTGATACATGGATGTGTACATTATGTATATACAACTTGTCTAAACATCAAATGTTAGATCTGTAAGTTTGCTTTCGCAATTTTTTGTTCTTACCTCACCGGGTAAAGATAATTGAGCTGATCTGTAACAATAACATCTCCATGCCTTATATATCATGTACTGTATTACAACGCTAGATTAAAACTGACGAGGAAAGGTAACATACGGCCACCGAAAGCTTTATTATATATAAAGCATAGGTGGTCGTGTGGTCTAGCGCTCCGAATACAGTGCAGGCGATTCGGTTTCACGATATCTCAGTAGCATGGGTTCGAATCCCGGCGAGAGATGAACAAAAAATTTGAAAAAGCAAATTTACAGATCTAACATTGTTGGGTTGATGTTTAGACGAGTTGTATATTAAATTAAATAGATATTGGTATGTTGAATTCATTGATAAAGATATTTATTTTAACTCCCAAGTTTAGTACTTGTATCGTTTGTAAACTTCTTTAAAAAGTTAGTGTACATTTAATATAAGATCTGAGCAGCATCTATGTTGATCAAAGCATCATCATGCTATAATTGAATAAAGATAAAAAAAAAATCATGTTTGTGTTGAGGCCTTAACAATGAGCCTTACAAAGCCCTCAACGAGAGAAAAATTCTACTGAAGCAGAGAAAGTTATTCCCAAATGTAAAGTAAATAAAAAAAAATATTGCAACATGAAATTATATTAACATAAAATTTCGTACATGCATGCACTGGCTACGGGTTTGGTTATACCCTCGTTGACAACCTAGAAAAGGAGTAAAGATAACAACAACACCTAGGACAGCTGTTCCTTTCCAAATCTCCCTGTATAAGGTTGATGAGTATGCCATATTCCTTCTAAATACGGCTTATTTTGGAAGTCATTGAATGCTCCATTTCTTAACTAGATAAAATGAATAATATAATGTTTTCACTGTTTTTGGTTTTTATTTACTTAAATAGCTATTTAGATACACTGTATCAATAGTACTTTAACATTTGGCATCCATCGTCTCTGTTTACAACTAGAACAAGCTGTGGTCCACATCTCCGAATCTCAATCAGAATTACCCATGCTTAAATTTTGGTCCCTCGAGGTTGATGTTGAATTTTACAGCAATTTTTCTGTTTTAACTGAAATACTTTATTTTGGAAAAAAATAATCAGGAATGAAGCAGACATTTGAGTCATTGCTTGGTGGAATTAGATACGACTGTCTCTAGGAGACAAGTTTTGAAAATTAAGGTGTATAATTGTTCCTGTGATCTTTTATATTTATTGTATGGTTTATTTGGTAAATGTATAGTCAAAATAGGTTTGAGACTGATATTGCTGATCACTTTGTTCATTTTGAGACACATTTTCTATTATTTGGAATGAACGTAAGGTGGCATTTCAGTTAAAAATGAACTTCAAATGTGAAGCTAGTTTACGTTTCTCTAGATATAAGAAGATGTGGTATGAGTGACAATGAGACAGCTTGCCTTCTCAGTCACAATTTTTAAATAAAAACCATTATAGATCAAAGTACGGTCTTCAACACAGAGTATTGGTTCACACCAAACAGTAAGCTATAAAGTGTCCCAAAAATGACTAATGTAAAACTATTCAAACGGGAAAAACAACGGTCTAATCTATATACAGAACGAGAAACACTTATGAGTGACATCAACAATCGACAACAAGGAACATTAAAAGATAACAAAACCTTTAAACAGACTTATTAAGAAGGGATATACTTACAATACTGTTGTCAGGATGAGGTCATTAAAGTTTGCATATTTTGCCTTTAATATTGATTCACTTATAGGTTCTTTACATTGGAATTAAACACATTTATTTAAAAACCATTTGTTGGCATGACACAGGTTATGTTCTTTTCTTAAGTATGTTGTGTGTATAATACTGAACCCCTAACGGAAGTTGCCTGGTATTCCTATGATGAAGACATAATCTTTCAATCATTTTAATTGAGGTCTGGAGCTGGCATGTCAGTAACTGCTAGTAGTCTGTTGTTATTTATGTATTATTGTCATTTTGTTTATTTTCTTTTGTTACCTCTTTTGACATCGGACTCATACTTCTCTTGAACTGAATTTTACTGTGCATATGGTTATGCGTTTACTTTTCTACATTGGCCAGAGCTATAGGGGGAATGTTGAGATCTCAAAAACATGTTTAACCCGTTTGAATGGTTTTACACTAGTAATTTTGGGGCCCTTTATAGCTTGTTGTTCGGTGAAAGCCAAGGCTCCGTGTTGAAGGCAGTACATTGACCTATAATGATTTACTTTTTTTTAAATTGTAATTTGAATGGAGAGTTGTCTCATTGGCACTCTCACCACATCGTCCTATATCTATTAACCCCACCGTATTTTTTCGTCTGTCCCAAGTCAGGAGCCTCTGGCCTTTGTTGGTCTTGAAATATTTTTAATTTTAGTTTTTTGTGTTTAATTTGTTTAGCATGACGTCCATTATCACTAGTATATATATATTTGTTTAGGGGCAAGCTAAAGGATGCCTCCGGGTGCGGAAGTTTCTCGCTGCATTGAAGACCTATTGGTGACCTTCTGATGCTGTCTGTTCTATGGTCGGGTTGTTGTCTCTTTGACACATTCCCCATTTCCATTCTCAATTTTAGAAAAGTGTATTGTCTATTTAAAAAGATAGAAGATACAAAATTATTTTGTCTGAAGCTGTCAGGGAGAATTATAAAACCCTTGACATAAAATTATCCATATTTTGAGTCAGAGACGGGAGATCTTCCCATAATGCCCGCCCCTCCTCCCCCTCCAAAAAAAGTTAACAACACTAAAATCTCATTCCGACATTACAGATGGAATTTTATTTCATTCACGTGATTGAGGTCGGAGTGTCTCGGTGTGCGCCTTTTCCTAAATTCCTTTTTTTGTTGGTTCTCCAGATCCCACCTTTGTTGTTCCCTTGATTTCACAACTCGAATTTTTATAATCCTATATCCAACATCCCCTTTTTGTAACCTCAACAACACCCTTCTATATATTCCACTTCGAGGGCTACTTGCAAGATTCATTTATCAAGATGGATTTTATACCCAAAATGATCATTAGTACTGCTTATTGGTAATACTTAAGGTGGATGTGAATACTCCCGCGTCTGATATCTATCAGAAAGCACTATTGTGTAAAAAAAATATATAGGAATGTAAGATATATAAATCATTTATTAATCGATTGTTTCCCCAACATGAACACATAAATGAGAACAGGAATCATGTCCACGATTGGTCGCAAGGACGTTGGCTTCAACATTTACGACTGTTGGTAGTTTCATTTTTAAATTTCGGAGATGAATTCGCAATTTATTCCATGGAAAACTGGGTACGACAAAGCTATTGTCATCACCAGTACGGAGTTTCTTCGATCCATACATAGTCTATTTACATTGTTGTTGTAAAGGTAGGAACTTTCGCTCCAGCGTTGATAAACGTCGGTAACAATTCGCAATAGTCCTCTGGTTAATTCGAAGGTATTTAATACTAGGTCCTCTTCTGAGTTTGCAAAACGTCACACATTTGTAAAAAAAAATCAAGCGGTTCGCCCTAACTATCCAGAATCCTGCGGCTCTGGCTACTCCATCGGTGAAGTGGCAACAATATGTTTGATCATGTCCTAAAACTGTTTCAATAAAAGCGTTTCTATATGTTGACGTTCAGAAATGATCACTGGTTCTTTTTCACTAAGACTCTAGTCAGATTTAACGATACGGCATTCTTCTAACAGTAGTGTTTGTATGTCAAAATAACCAAGAATCGACATATGCTATCGGGTGTTGCATAGGAATCGATTGGTATCTGCGAATGCAATCTATTTCTTCAAAACTAAAATGTTCCTTGTCTGAAAAACTCTTCGTAGAAGTTCCAGACTTTGCCTTTAGTGACCTGTGTAAATATGAGAAACGTTCCAATGAGGCAATATCTCGCAAAAGTATTGTCCCATTCGAAAAATTGGAGAATTGGAGTCCATCAGATTGAGTACCGAGTCCGATCCACATGATCAGTGAAAATGAAATGATCTAATTACATTGTCTTAGAATAGATAAAAGGGGTATGTGCATGCATGATAAGATATGTCTTTTATGATTAATAAGTAAAACAATGCATATTTATTGAAATACAAATAATTTTAATTGATTCAAATGTTTAAATGTATATAAAAAAAAAAACATGCTGACTCTTCTGTGTAAGCTGAAGACAAACAAACGAAGTACAAATGATATAGAAAAGTCAATAAGAGAATAAAAATTGTTTTCATACCATACATGTACTGACGTATTAATTGAAGACTTTTAATACCTGAGGCTGGATATTTTTTTATGTTTGTTTAAAAGTTTTACTGAATAACAATAAAAGTATCTACAGTGATGCTCGATGCAAATATAGATATTTAACAGGCCGAGACTTCTTAATGAATGAGTTCTAACGTCAGTAATCATTTGCATAGTAATTTTCTAAATGCAAAATATAAACATACCTTTGAGAAACTGACCACTCGACAAAATGAACTTCAATGCATTGTGGTCTACTTCGAGTTTACTTTTACTTACAACACATTGAATAAGGTTAAAATGTGTCTTTTGTATATTGTGTATCGGAATCTCATGTTTAATGTTTTGTTCATCTAATGTAATAAATGTAATGTATTTTCCATAATTTTGGTCAGATTGAATAAATATTGTT
The DNA here is from genome assembly GCA_019925275.1 of Mytilus edulis. Lineage (NCBI taxonomy): Eukaryota > Metazoa > Mollusca > Bivalvia > Mytilida > Mytilidae > Mytilus > Mytilus edulis. Next base: position 35,540,039 of record CM034357.1, read on the forward strand.
CCCTCAGGATCAGCATTCGACTTATTTTGTCGTCTTTTTAAAATAATTAAAACCAAAAGGGTTTGTCGATGGTTATGAACTGTATCTGTGCATTCATTTCATCTGGTATCAATAACGAAAAGTCCAATATCCAGTAAAACTCCTTTGGTCTCTTTAAACCTAGTTAACACATTTTGAAGTATTGGAATATTTGATTTGTAGGCTCTAGGAATGTTCGTATCACATTTTCATTTATTTTTCAAAACGCAATGCTCTTTTATCATACATAGAATTCCTATATGTTATTACCATTACATGCTGTAAAGCACCATGGGTTTAAAGACAAACATTAATTCATCTGCACTGGTTGCGTTGAAATTTTGGCTTGATCTGCTATTAAAGTAATTAGTTCAAATAAAGAAAAACTCAGTATTTTCAATAATTTATAATTAATTTAAGAATGATTGTTATCTTATACACACATTTTGAACTATCTAAGTCTGTAGTTACTGAAATATTTTGTCAGCAATAACTTAAATTGCCAATGTTAAATGTTTTCTTTGTAATCTTGTTCTAGAATCAAAATAATGTTCTTTGGTACCTTAAGATTTATTGTTTTAGTATGTACTACCATTGAAACACTGCTATTTTGGTACCTCATGATGGATTACTTTGCATACAGTCTGAGTCTTTGGTTTCTGAAATTTTGTGGGAAACACAAAAATAGGCTCTTATTTTTTCCTCCTTTAAAATTTTGGACAGGCATTTTAGTTCTGTTCGGTTGGCACCAAATAATGGATTATTTCAAAAAGTTTGTAAGTCAACGGTTACTAATTAACCTTGTTTTGACAAAGACATTGCCAATATTTCTTTTTCTATCTCTCTCATGAAGTCCCGGTACTGGTATTATAATTGCTCATGTTTTATACTCCAGAATGAATTATATAGCAAAAGATGTGTCTACTGCTATAAAGTCCTGATTATTTGATATTTGAAAAAATACCGAGTTAACATCCGAGTTAAATTGTGTAAGATAGATACTATGACGACTTTTTATTGTATCTTTAATTGAAAAGTACAGGGATCCTTTTAATCGTTTGATACAATCTAGATCATGTCAAATTAAGATAACAGTCATTTACCGGTGTTCAAATCTATAGGAAAAGACAAATCAAGGCAAGCAATTCAACACAAACGTCACCAAAACATGATAACATGTGAACCGGAAAGGTTTAGCAGACTCTGCTCTACTCGTCATGTTTCTCATGTAAGTACAAATTCGAGGATAAGTTTCGATAATATTCTTTACAAATTGGGCTTTGTTGTGATGCCATTGTTTTGATAACCTTTGTTGAATAATTCAAAACGATTTAGACAATGATCGATTTCAGTGATAAAAAAAGTGTACTTTCTATTGTTTTTTATCTTTTTAGCTCCGTACGCCTTTCTTTTTTTCTTTTTTTCTTTTTTTGGCGTTTGGTTGATGTCTTATTGAATAAAGACAGTTTTAAACGATAACTTCAGATACAGCTGGCAATAACATTAACAATACCAATGTGTTCTGCACAGGTGTGCATTTCGACATTATATGTCTCTTCAGTGATGTTCGAGGTCAAATTTTTGAAAACCCAAAACTTATTTAAAAAATAGGAACTTATAAACCAAAATTGAGGAAAAAAATCAGGCAAAGCCGGACAAGGAACCTGAGCTTTGCATGAGGGTGATTTATTCCTTAATTTTTAATAATTTCCAAAGTTTTTTCAACAGCAAATTTTATAATACAATATCCGAATTTTCATCCAAGTACGTGCTACTGGGTTGGTGATAATATGATTTATAATTCAAAGAAATGTAAGCTTAATACAAATCTATGAAAATAAACTCATCATAGATATCAGGACTAAATTTTGTTTATACGCCAGACGCGCGTTTCGTCTACTAAAGACTCAGCAGTGACGCTCGAATCCAAAAAAGTTAAAAAGGCCAAATAAAGTACGAAGTTGAAGAGCATTCAAAGTGTATGTTTATCTTATTTTCTGCTTTGTAAATATATTTAATCACAAGAAACACAATACTAGCCTCTGTACTATACCTTTGTAAATATATTTAATCATTAGAAACACAATACTAGGCTCTGTACTATACCGTTTGTAAATATATCTAATCATAAGAAACACAGTACTAGCCTCTTTACTTTACCGTTTGTAAATATGTTTAATCATTAGAAACACAATACTAGGCTCTTTGCTTTACTGTTTGAAAATATATTTAATCATAAGAAACACAATACTAGGCTCGTTATTTTACTGTTTGTAAATATAGTTAATCATTAGAAACACAATACTAGGCTCTTAACTTTACTGTTTGTAAATATATTTAATCATAAGAAACACAGTATGTTTATAAATATATTTAATCATAAGGAACACAGTACTAGCCTCTTTACTTTACCGTTTGTAAATCTGTTTAATCATTAGAAACACAATAATATTTAATCATAAGAAACATAGTATGTTTGTAAATATATTTAATCATAAGAAACACAGTACTAGCCTCTTTACTTTACCGTTTGTAAATATGTTTAATCATTAGAAACACAATACTAGGCTCTTTGCTTTACTGTTTGAAAATATATTTAATTATAAGAAACACAATACTAGGCTCGTTTTTTTACTGTTTGTAAATATATTTAATCATTAGAAACACAATTAGGCTCTTTACTTTACTGTTCGTAAATATATTTAATCATTAAAAAAACACAGTACTAGGCTCTTTGCTTAAAGGTTTGAAAATATATTTAATCATAAGAAACACAGTACTAGGCTTTGTACTATACCGTTTGTAAATATACTTAATCATTAGCAACACAATACTAGGCTTTTTCCTTTACTGTTTGTAAATACATTTAATTATAAGAAAATCAATACTAGGCTCTTTAATTCAATGTTTGTAAATATATCTAATCATTAGAAACACAATACTAGGCTCTTTACTATGCCGTTTGTGAATATATTTAATCATAAGAAACACAGTACTAGACTCTGTACTATGCCGTTTGTAAATATATTTAATCTTTGAACTCTGATGCCTATTTTGAAAATACTTCTGAATTTATACTTTTCCAACATCATCAATCAACTGTGTCAAAAGTCAAAACACCACAAAAATGCAACTGATTGCAATAAATCCAGATATTACAGCCTCTTAGAACCTTAGGGATGATAATGACAATTCAATAATTCCAGCACATGACATTAAAGACCCAATTCTAACCTAGGTGTGAAGTACCATAAAACCATCAAGCAGTCAAAAGAACCTACACACATTCTGCTACACAGAGTCATCTAATTATGAAGAATTAAAACTAACACCAAGAAAACAATCTAACTTTTATTTGATAAAAAGCAACTTTTTTACAATACAGTAAATTAAAAATACATAAAAATTACATAATATTAAAATATACAGTTTTTCTTTATATAATTAGTAAGATCAATGTATAATAACAAAAATATCACACATTGAGCTTAAAATTCCTATAGAAAAAATTTAGAAGCAAAAACTAGAGTTGACCCTATAGTTAAAAAAAGAAAAAAAATCTGAAATATCCCAAAAAGGGTACAAGTCTAAAAAATGTAATTTTAGCCGCAATTTAATAGTAATACAAAAATAATTTGGCATACAAGTCAGAATATGGTTCTTCTTTCTTAAATAATTTTATCGTAATTTTCCGAGCAATGTTGAATCGGTTGTGGGTAGTGATTTTTGGAATTTTTTTTCGTGTTAAAAATGCAAATTTCCCAGGATGCTGCAACTGATTTACATATTCTGGGTACTATACTACCTCATGGTATTTTTAAAATGGATCCTCAGTGGAAAGTTGTGCAATTAGCAGGCTTAATTTCAAAAAATGATCAAAATGTCCAAAATTCCAAGGGTTGCCAATTTTGGTCGACAGTATTTTCGGTCAATCAAAGAGAAAGGGGTTTAACTCGTGGTCCAAAATATGGTCGCCTTAAAGTAAAGTGGCCAAATGGAAGAACAAAATTTTATCTGGCCCATAGATTCATGTTTATGTTACAAAATTATCTAACAGAGATAAGTCATGTGTATAAATCCTGAACATTTGTCTCTAGAACCTCCTAATATAAATAATAGCAGACAAGTATGTAAACATTTAGTTCCACAAACCTGTCAGACACATGGAATGTACCCAGAATGCATAATTTAGTTGCAGTAAGTAAGTAAAATACAGAAATATCACTTTGTATAAGAATGATCAGCACGAGTTCTCCGTTTACTTGTTAAAGTCTTCTCTGAATCCAACCAGATCTTTCTGATATGTCTCTTTTTCTACAGATTTTTCATCGTAAAGTTCAAATCTTTCAAGTTTCGAAACAGTTCGTTCATGTTTAACAACAGGATTTTTTTACGCAACTGGTGGTATTCATAAATTTCGTTTTCCTTTTCAGTTGATGGATCGGACGTGAATTTGGAGAAAGTGGTACACCGAGAGCTTCACATTTTAAAACAGCTGATTCTCCAGGTCTATGATTAATTCTATGTGCAGTGGAGTGAATTCTAGCAGGAAAATTTCTCTAATAGGTAATATCCTTAGGATTTGACTTATTATATCCTCTGTTTGTAGCTTCACATTTTTGGGTACTTGTTCCGAATCGCGTTTTCTCCAAGTTTTTCCTCCCAAATCTTATGTTCATACAGTCACGCACTAGTTTTTCATCATCCTCTGTCATATAAAGGCATCTGGCATGTTCAGGCAAGAACTCTTTTCCCCAGAAATCACTTTCTGTCCCTTTACAAATATATGAATAGGCACGCATGTCTCTCCACAATGTCCTGTGTAACAGTCAATAATACAATCAGCTACATAACTTAGTCTATTTACAAGTTTATCCAATTTCCCAGCAGCCTCCTTGATTGCAAAGTTATATTCTACAGTGCATCTGTTGGTTAAATCCAAGGAAAATCTCCTGTGAATCTTCTCACGGTTTGCTTTCGTCCTTCCGTCAAACATGAATTCACTAAAAGCTGCCTTATCAATGCTCCGCAATTGTGTTGACGCCAAGTGTCGTGGGTCCCGCAAGTTTTCTGGTGTCAGGTTAACACTTTCACTATGTTTCTTGCTGAAACCTCTGTAGGCATGGCTGTCCCCATCTGTTGTTAACTGCCCAATAACTAGAGGCTGTTCATCTTCTGCTAATTGGTCTGCCAGTAATTCACCATACAATTCCTCATACCAATAGAGTCCCATGGTTTTAAGTTTGCAGAACAGTGGCCTTGGTGTCCCGGACAAATTGCATTTTCCCAGTTGACCTTAGATAGCTGGCTGTTTTGCAGAGCTTATTTGCACCATGTACAGCAATGATCTTCTTCCTAGCTGTCACATTTTCCACAATGTGGTTGTTGCTTGTGTCCCAGGTTGAAACGAGGTCCTCGTTCGAGATCCAAACAGCGGATTGTTGTATCGAGTGTCACATTCTGCTGGTATCGGTGTGTCGGTTGGGAACCCTGACCGCTCCAATGCTTGTTTTACAATCTGTCGCTGCTGTTTCATATCTTCCCTGTTCATATCGACCAACATATCACCACATTCATTGGATTGTCTCTGCATGTCGGTCCTTGATGGAGCTGGATGGCTAACGGTACGCATCAATTGGCACCATGCAGTATTTGAAATAAAATTGAGAATGGAAATGGGGAATGTGCCAAAGAGACAACAACCCGACCATAGAAAAAACAAAACAACACAAAGGTCTTTCAATGTAGCGAAAAATTCCCGCACCCGGAGGCGTCCTTCAACTGGCCTCTAAACAAATATATACTAGTTCAGTGATAATGAACGCCATACTAATTTCCAAATTGTACACAAGAAACTAAAATTAAAATAATACAAGACTAAAAAGGCCAGAGGCTCCTGACTTGGGACAGGCGCAAAAATGCGGCGGGGTTAAACATGTTTGTGAGATCTCAACCCTCCCCTTATACCTCTAGCCAATGTAGAAAAGTAAACGCATAACAATACGCACATTAAAATTCAGTTCAAGAGAAGTCCGAGTCTGATGTCAGAAGATGTAACCAAAGAAAATAAACAAAATGACAATAATACATAAATAACAACAGACTACTAGCAGTTAACTGACATGCCAGCTCCAGACTTCAATTAAACTGACTGAAAGATTATGATTTCATCATATGAACATCAGGCACAATCCTTCACGTTAGGGGTTTAGTATCATACCATCATAACATATATGAGAAGAACATAACCCGTGTCATGCCAACAACTGGTTTTTGAATAAATGTGTTTAGTTCCGATGCAAAGACCCTATAAGTGAATCAATATTAACGCCAAAATATGCAATCTTTAATGACCTGACAACAGTATCGTTACTATATCCCTTCTTAATAAGTCTATTCAAAGGTTTTATTAGTTTTTGAAGTGAATACTGACACCTTTGTACTTTATAAAGAATATTTCCATAAAAAAATGGATGTGAAATACCTGAACGTATAAGAAGTCTGCATGTTGAGCTATATTTACGAATGATGTCCTTATACCGATGATAAAATTTAGTAAATGTTTTGACTAGTTTGTGATATCGAAAACCCTGGTGTAATAATTTTTCAGTAATACATAAATTTCTCTCGTTAAAATCTAAAACATTGTTACATACACGAGCGAATCGTACAAGTTGAGATATATAAACACCGTAAGATGGTGACAAGGGAACGTCACCATCTAAAAATGGATAATTAACGATAGGAAATGAAAAATCATCTCTTTTATCATAAATTTTAGTATTCAGCTTTCCGTTAGTGATATAGATATCAAGATCGAGGAAAGAGCAGTGGTCATTGTTAGTATTAGCTTTATTTAAAGTAAGTTCAACAGGATAAATTTCTTTAATATACATGCTGAAGTCGTCATTATTGAGAGCCAAAATATCATCCAAATATCTAAAAGTATTATTTAATTTGTTTATCAGATGTTGTTTCGATGGGTCTTTGCTTATTTTTGTCATGAATTGTAACTCATAGCAATACAAAAACAGGTCCGCAATAAGTGGTGCACAGTTAGTCCCCATTGGAATTCCGATAATCTGACGATATACGGAATCCCCAAAGCGAACAAAAATGTTATCTAGTAAAAATTCAAGGGCATATATAGTATCAAAGCATGTCCAATTGACATAGTTTTTTTTGTTTATTGCTACTAAAAAATGACCTAAAAGAGTTTGAACATATATATTCACATTCTGATTTTTTAAATGCCCATTTAATTAGGTGTGTGAATTTTTTCTTAATGAGAATGTGAGGCAATGTGGTATACAGGGTAGAAAAATCAAAACTTTGAACAGATTCAAAATCACCAATATAAGCATGCAATTTATCAAGTACTTCCAACGAGTTCTTGACACTCCGAAAGTAATTAATTCCACTATTTTCGAAGGCCTTATTTGAACAATTTATTATCAGGTTTTTAATGGTACCAAGTGTGCTGGTAGGAAGAATAGACAATTTAGTAGTGGAACAATGGCTTGAAGACGAAATAAATCGATATGTGTAAGGTGTTTTGTGTAGCTTCGGAAGCCAATACATAGATGGGACTTTGTATTTGGCTCTGCTTGTAAAGCGGTAGCTAAAAGTTTATGTTTGTTACAGATGTCGTTTTCTGAAAATGGAGTCAGTTGGAATGTTGGTGAATTGGTGATTTCATTTTTCAGAACCTCAATGTAAAATTTACGTCAAACAATAATAATATTATTAGCAGCTTTATCGGCCGGGACAAAAACAAATTTCTTGGCTAGTTCTTTTAGTTTATGTTTGATACGAAAAATAGGTTTATTGTGGTTATTGTTAATAGTAAAATGTTCTTTAAAATGTTGAATACGTATATCAACTATCTTCATTACTGAATTAAAAAAAGAGTCCAAAGATTTTTTGTCAGCTTTTTCCCGTTTTATCCATTTCATACAATAAGTATGGAGTGAGTCGTGGATGATATTACGACACTCATTCCAATTAATAGTTGACGGGGGACGATATTTAGGTCCTTTACTGAGGAATGATTTTAACTCTCGGCCTTGAACGATGTTAAGATCTCCTGTTATAACATGGGAAATGGGTCCATAAATATATTCGGAGGTACTACAATTACATGAAGTAGGTGTATTTTCACTGATATTAACATCTTCACACAATTGAAATACCTGTATCTGCAAGTCCAATTTGCAACCTTCTGTTTGGAGCACCTGCTTTCCTGCCCTTTTTTCCTTCCTCCTCTATCTCCTCATACAAGGGGTACATCAAGGACTTGTAATTACACAGGGTACAAACCACTTTTTCTCTCCAACACATGGTTCTCTGCTCTTCGGTATCATAATCAAATTGAAAGTTCCCATAACAGCCTGGTGGCTGCTCCAAATGTTCATGAAAGGCTCTAGTGAATAGTTTACAGGTTCTATCTGCATGCAAAAACCTATAGGTGTTCCTATCTCCTCTGATTAAGTTGTCTGTATATCTTTTAAACACACTGGATTCCCCAGGCTGTGGTCTCAGTACAGATATTACTTTTGAGTTTTTTGAGTTATCTACCTTGGCTACATTTTCCTTCAAAATTGTCAAGGCTTTGTCATTCAAACTTTCTTCTTTGGTCCTGCCAGCATCTGGCCTGACATATTTCTTTCTAATTTCAGTCTTTTCATCCCACTCAACAACAGGAATTAGTCTCCTATCATCACCTCCCTTCTTAAACGGTACACTTTTTGACTTACTTGTATATGGCATCTTTGAACTCTGATGCCTATTTTGAAAATACTTCTGAATTTATACTTTTCCAACATCATCAATCAACTGTGTCAAAAGTCAAAACACCACAAAAATGCAACTGATTGCAAATAAATACCAGATATTACAGCCTCTTAGAACCTTAGGGATGATAATGACAATTCAATAGAATTCCAGCACATGACATTAAAGACCCAATTCTAACCTAGGTGTGAAGTACCATAAAACCATCAAGCAGTCAAAAGAACCTACACACATTCTGCTACACAGAGTCATCTAATTATGAAGAATTAAAACTAACACCAAGAAAACAATCTAACTTTTATTTGATAAAAAGCAACTTTTTTACAATACAGTAATTAAAAATACATAAAAATTACATAATATTAAAATATACAGTTTTTTCTTTAATAATTAGTAAGATCAATGTATAATGAACAAAAATATCACACATTGAGCTTAAAATCTCCTATAGAAAAAATTTAGAAGCAAAAACTAGAGTTGACCCTATAGTTAAAAAAAAAAAAAAATCTGAAATATCCCAAAAAGGGTACAAGTCTAAAAAATGTAATTTTAGCCGCAATTTAATAGTAATACAAAAATAATTTGGCATACAAGTCAGAATATGGTTCTTCTTTCTTAAATAATTTTATCGTAATTTTCCGAGCAATGTTGAATCGGTTGTGGGTAGTGATTTTTGGAAATTTTTTTCGTGTTAAAAATGCAAATTTCCCAGGATGCTGCAACTGATTTACATATTCTGGGTACTATACTACCTCATGGTATTTTTAAAATGGATCCTCAGTGGAAAGTTGTGCAATTAGCAGGCTTAATTTCAAAAAATGATCAAAATGTCCAAAATTCCAAGGGTTGCCAATTTTGGTCGACAGTATTTTCGGTCAATCAAAGAGAAAGGGGTTTAACTCGTGGTCCAAAATATGGTCGCCTTAAAGTAAAGTGGCCAAATGGAAGAACAAAATTTTATCTGGCCCATAGATTCATGTTTATGTTACAAAATTATCTAACAGAGATAGCTGCGGATTTACATGTTTCACAACTATGTCACAATAGTTTGTGTATAAATCCTGAACATTTGTCTCTAGAACCTCCCAATATAAATAATAGCAGACAAGTATGTAAACATTTAGTTCCACAAACCTGTCAGACACATGGAATGTACCCAGAATGCATAATTTAGTTGCAGTAAGTAAGTAAAATACAGAAATATCACTTTGTATAAGAATGATCAGCACGAGTTCTCCGTTTACTTGTTAAAGTCTTCTCTGAATCCAACAGATCTTTCTGATATGTCTCTTTTTCTACAGATTTTTCATCGTAAAGTTCAAATCTTTCAAGTATCGAAACAGTTCGTTCATGTTTAACAACAGGATTTTTCTACGCAACTGGTGGTATTCATAAATTTCGTCTTCCCTTTTCAGTTGATGGATCGGACGTGAATTTGGAGAAAGTGGTACACCGAGAGCTTCACATTTTAAAACAGCTGATTCTCCAGGTCTATGATTAATTCTATGTGCAGTGGAGTGAATTCTAGCAGGAAAATTTCTCTGGTAGGTAATATCCTTAGGATTTGACTTATTATATCCTCTGTTTGTAGCTTCACATTTTTGGGTACTTGTTCCGAATCGCGTTTTCTCCAAGTTTTTCCTCCCAAATCTTATGTTCATACAGTCACGCACTAGTTTTTCATCATCCTCTGTCATATAAAGGCATCTGGCATGTTCAGGCAAGAACTCTTTTCCCCAGAAATCACTTTCTGTCCCTTTACAAATATATGAATAGGCACTGCATGTCTCTCCACAATGTCCTGTGTAACAGTCAATAATACAATCAGCTACATAACTTAGTCTATTTACAAGTTTATCCAATTTCCCAGCAGCCTCCTTGATTGCAAAGTTATATTCTACAGTGCATCTGTTGGTTAAATCCAAGGAAAATCTCCTGTGAATCTTCTCACGGTTTGCTTTCGTCCTTCCGTCAAACATGAATTCACTAAAAGCTGCCTTATCAATGCTCCGCAATTGTGTTGACGCCAAGTGTCGTGGGTCCCGCAAGTTTTCTGGTGTCAGGTTAACACTTTCACTATGTTTCTTGCTGAAACCTCTGTAGGCATGGCTGTCCCCATCTGTTGTTAACTGCCCAATAACTAGAGGCTGTTCATCTTCTGCTAACTGGTCTGCCAGTAATTCACCATACAATTCCTCATTACCAATAGAGTCCCATGGTTTTAAGTTTGCAGAACAGTGGCCTTGGTGTCCCGGACAAATTGCATTTTCCCCAGTTGACCTTAGATAGCTGGCTGTTTTGCAGAGCTTATTTGCACCATGTACAGCAATGATCTTCTTCCTAGCTGTCACATTTTCCACAATGATGGTTGTTGCTTGTGTCCCAGGTTGAAACGGGGTCCTCGTTCGAGATCCAAACAGCGGATTGTTGTATCGAGTGTCACATTCTGCTGGTATCGGTGTGTCGGTTGGGAACCCTGACCGCTCCAATGCTTGTTTTACAATCTGTCGCTGCTGTTTCATATCTTCCCTGTTCATATCGACCAACATATCACCACATTCATTGGATTGTCTCTGCATGTCGGTCCTTGATGGAGCTGGATGGCTAACGGTACGCATCAATTGGCACCATGCAGTATTTGAAATAAAATTGAGAATGGAAATGGGGAATGTGCCAAAGAGACAACAACCCGACCATAGAAAAAACAAAACAACAGCAGAAGGTCACCAACAAGTCTTCAATGTAGCGAAAAATTCCCGCACCCGGAGGCGTCCTTCAGCTGGCCTCTAAACAAATATATACTAGTTCAGTGATAATGAACGCCATACTAATTTCCAAATTGTACACAAGAAACTAAAATTAAAATAATACAAGACTAACAAAGGCCAGAGGCTCCTGACTTGGGACAGGCGCAAAAATGCGGCGGGGTTAAACATGTTTGTGAGATCTCAACCCTCCCCTTATACCTCTAGCCAATGTAGAAAAGTAAACGCATAACAATACGCACATTAAAATTCAGTTCAAGAGAAGTCCGAGTCTGATGTCAGAAGATGTAACCAAAGAAAATAAACAAAATGACAATAATACATAAATAACAACAGACTACTAGCAGTTAACTGACATGCCAGCTCCAGACTTCAATTAAACTGACTGAAAGATTATGATTTCATCATATGAACATCAGGCACAATCCTTCACGTTAGGGGTTTAGTATCATAACATCATAACATATATGAGAAGAACATAACCCGTGTCATGCCAACAACTGGTTTTTGAATAAATGTGTTTAGTTCCGATGCAAAGACCCTATAAGTGAATCAATATTAACGCCAAAATATGCAATCTTTAATGACCTGACAACAGTATCGTTACTATATCCCTTCTTAATAAGTCTATTCAAAGGTTTTATTAGTTTTTGAGGTGAATACTGACACCTTTGTGCTTTATAAAGAATATTTCCATAAAAAATTGGATGTGAAATACCTGAACGTATAAGAAGTCTGCATGTTGAGCTATATTTACGAATGATGTCCTTATACCGATGATAAAATTTAGTAAATGTTTTGACTAGTTTGTGATATCGAAAACCCTGGTGTAATAATTTTTCAGTAATACATAAATTTCTCTCGTTAAAATCTAAAACATTGTTACATACACGAGCGAATCGTACAAGTTGAGATATATAAACACCGTAAGATGGTGACAAGGGAACGTCACCATCTAAAAATGGATAATTAACGATAGGAAATGAAAAATCATCTCTTTTATCATAAATTTTAGTATTCAGCTTTCCGTTAGCGATATAGATATCAAGATCGAGGAAAGGGCAGTGGTCATTGTTAGTATTAGCTTTATTTAAAGTAAGTTCAACAGGATAAATTTCTTTAATATACATACTGAAGTCGTCATTATTGAGAGCCAAAATATCATCCAAATATCTAAAAGTATTATTAAATTTATTTATCAGATGTTGTTTCGATGGGTCTTTGCTTATTTTTGTCATAAATTGTAACTCATAGCAATACAAAAACAGGTCCGCAATAAGTGGTGCACAGTTAGTCCCCATTGGAATTCCGATAATCTGACAATATACGGAATCCCCAAAGCGAACAAAAATGTTATCTAGTAAAAATTCAAGGGCATATATAGTATCAAAGCATGTCCAATTGACATAGTTTTTTTGTTTATTGCTACTAAAAAATGACCTAAAAGAGTTTGAACATATATATTCACATTCTGATTTTTTAAATGCCCATTTAATTAGGTGTGTGAATTTTTTCTTAATGAGAATGTGAGGCAATGTGGTATACAGGGTAGAAAAATCAAAACTTTGAACAGATTCAAAATCACCAATATAAGCATGCAATTTATCAAGTACTTCCAACGAGTTCTTGACACTCCAAAAGTAATTAATTCCACTATTTTCGAAGGCCTTATTTGAACAATTTATTATCAGGTTTTTAATGGTACCAAGTGTGCTGGTAAGAAGAATAGACAATTTAGTAGTGGAACAATGGCTTGAAGACGAAATAAATCTATATTTGTAAGGTGTTTTGTGTAGCTTCGGATGCCAATACATAATTGGGACTTTCATTGTATTTGGCTCTGCTTGTAAAGCGGTAGCTAAAAGTTTATGTTTGTTACAGATGTCGTTTTCTGAAAATGGAGTCAGTTGGAATGTTGGTGAATTGGTGATTTCTTTTTTCAGAACCTCAATGTAAAATTTACGTCAAACAATAATAATATTATAAGCAGCTTTATCGGCCGGGACAAAAACAAATTTCTTGGCTAGTTCTTTTAGTTTATGTTTGATACGAGAAATAGGTTTATTGTGGTTATTGTTAATAGTAAAATGTTCTTTAAAATGTTGAATACGTATATCAACTATCTTCATTACTGAATTTAAAAAAGAGTCCAAAGATTTTTTGTCAGCTTGTTCCCGTTTTATCCATTTCATACAATAAGTATGGAGTGAGTCGTGGATGATATTACGACACTCATTCCAATTAATAGTTGACGGGGGACGATATTTAGGTCCTTTACTGAGGAATGAGTTTAACTCTCGGCCTTGAACGATGTTAAGATCTCCTGTTATAACATGGGAAATGGGTCCATAAATATATTCGGAGGTACTACAATTACATGAAGTAGGTGTATTTTCACTGATATTAACATCTTTACACAATTGAAATACCTGTATCTGCAAGTCCAATTTGCAACCTTCTGTTGGGAGCACCTGCTTTCCTGCCCTTTTTTCCTTCCTCCTCTATCTCCTCATACAAGGGGTACATCAAGTACTCGTAATTACACAGGGTACAAACCACTTTTTCTCTCCAACACATGGTTCTCTGCTCTTCGGCATCATAATCAAATTGAAAGTTCCCATAACAGCCTGGTGACTGCTCCAAATGTTCATGAAAGGCTCTAGTGAATAGTTTACAGGTTCTATCTGCATGCAAAAAACCTATAGGTGTTCCTATCTCCTCTGATTAAGTTGTCTGTATATCTTTCAAACACACTGGGTTCCCCGGGCTGTGGTCTCAGTACAGATATTACTTTTGAGTTTTTTTAGTTATCTACCTTGGCTACATTTTCCTTCAAAATTGTCAAGGCTTTGTCATTCAAACTTTCTTCTTTGGTCTTGCCAGCATCTGGCCTGACATATTTCTCTCTAATTTCAGTCTTTTCATCCCACTCAACAACAGGAATTAGTCTCCTATCATCACCACCCTTCTTAAACGGTACACTTTTGGACTTACTTGTATATGGCATCTTTGAACTCTGATGCCTATTTTGAAAATACTTCTGAATTTATACTTTTCCAACATCATCAATCAACTGTGTCAAAAGTCAAAACACCACCAAAATGCAACTGATTGCAACTGATTGCATATAAATGCCAGATATTACAGCCTCTTAGAACCTTAGGGATGATAATGACAATTCAATAGAATTCCACCACATGACATTAAAGACCCAATTCTAACCTAGGTGTGAAGTACCATAAAACCATCAAGCAGTCAAAAGAACCTACACACATTCTGCTACACAGAGTCATCTAAATATGAAGAATTAAAACTAACACCAAGAAAACAATCTAACTTTTATTTGATAAAAAGCAACTTTTTTACAATACAGTAATTAAAAATACATAAAAATTACATAATATTAAAATATACAGTTTTTTTCTTTAATAATTAGTAAGATCAATGTATAATGAAAAAAAATATCACACATTGAGCTTAAAATCTCCTATAGAACAAATTTATAAGCAAAAACTAGAGTTGACCCTATAGTTAAAAATAGAAAAAAAATCTGAAATATCCCAAAAAGGGTACAAGTCTAAAAAATGTAATTTAAGCCGCAATTTAATAGTAATACAAAATAATTTTCGTAATTTTCCGAGCAATGTTGAATCGGTTGTAGGTACCAGTCTTGTGTTACATTTTCAATTTCCGATGCATGTCAAAACATGGAGGGTAATAAAATAGTCCCAATTTTTCTGAATTTTTTTCTGCACTGCCTATTAACTGTTTAATTAAAACTTTGTGATGAATTGAAAGTACTATTTAAATGTAACAAAAATATGGCATCTTTTTTTCAGAAATTAAAACAGGAAGGTGGAAGGATCTCATGTTTACTAGAAGTGGTGCGGTCGGATGAAAACAGCAAACAGAAAGTAGAAAAATGGAGTTTTGACATTGAGGTTGATTAACTTGTTATTCTTCGTGGCAAGGTGCCATTTTTTTTTGCATGAAATCATAGTATAACATTACTAAATGCATGATATGTAGACTAAATATTTTTTCTATGTAGCATTTTTGAATAAATTTTTTTTGAAGATCAGCTGTTTTGCATGTAAGCCTATGGAGCAATCAATTACAAGACTGCAACCTATACTTTGTACTTTGCCGTTTGTGAAGATACAGTTGTCTCCCTTCTATGTCTCAACTTAATGAAAAAGTTACAACAAATTCCACTGCATAGTGTATAAAACTACAGTGGAGCAACACAAGAACGTTTTTATAAGGTAATGGAACATAAATGTGTACTCAGATATGATTATTGCAAATCTAAATTAGTAGACACATAGATTTCAGGAAGTGGTCTTATATATATTGGTTTTCCATCCTCGTGGCCTGTGATTGTGCACTACCTGATTTCGTCATATTAACAATGTTACATAAATAAAATCGTTCTTTTAATTGTTTTAGTCTTCCGAAAGGACAGAAAAGAAAATTTATATAAGTTCAAGCATAAATTCATAATTGTAATCCCATGATTAACAATATTTAACCATTTCCATATAAAAATTATGACATTATTAGAAAAAAATGGTTTCAATTGACGGCAAGTTTTATCAAACTAAAAAACCTTTTGATCCGCATCCTTGGCAGTCTGTTTGGTTCAAACTGAACAGTATTTCATATTATAAAATCCATCCTTTATTCGGAATTAACTATTTTAAGAAGGCATGTGCGAAATCACCGGACCTTCGAAGACCTGCCATAACAGGGGTTTCCCAAATTTTGGACACACATTACACAAAATCTTAAGGGTGAAATAATACAATAAGAGGATTTCATGACATCAAAGTGTGTCATGAATTTGTTCACCAATTAGTATCCGATTATTGATTTTATGAGGTTTACCAAAGTGAAGCCAAAAGTCTTAGATGCGCGGATACACCGGACTGCACCATACAAGACTAAACATTTTGCATTTTATATAGGCACTGGCTACGGTTACATTGAAATCAATAATAAACAAATTATTGTTACATTGGAGACTAAATGCCGGAATGCAGTGTTGGATAAGGAACCGATTAATTACGAATGTAACAATAATATTTGTGTCTACGATTATAGTAATATGTATTAAAATAAAACTTGAAAACTTTTATTTGAATTTTACAATATTGCATACAATTTTTTAAATAGTTATATCAACAATGGCAGTTTCTACAAATCCAGTTTGCTGTTTTGGGAACATGTTGCAGTCCGACGCATTTTTGGTGAAACCACTCTAACATAATGTCTAAGCAGCCATCACGAACGAGTTATGCAGCAATGTGCACGTCTGTATTGCATACTGTAAAATTCCATTCTGCACTTTGCCTTTTTGAAGTTAAAGCAACTTTCAATGTCTGCTATGCTTTAGGTGAAAAATATTTTTTTACTCTTGCGATGTTTGAATTTTCGTCTGATATTTTTGTTGGAAACATGTGAGGTTGTTTCATGTTGTCTTATAATATAATGTAACCGTAGCCAGTGCCTTTTATATACTTCATATACAAATTTTACAATAAAGGAAAACAAACTTGAAAAGGAGTGCATGAAAAGTTTATGTATTCTAGCCGACATCTGGAATGGAAACTAGTTTGTTAATTATTTGCAATAATTTCATTGTTCAGGATTATTTAAGTATAAAATTGAGAATGGAAATGGAGAATGTGCCAAAGAGACAACAACCCGACCATAGAAAAAAACAACAGCAGAAGGTCACCAACAGGTCTTCAATGTAGCGAGAAATTCCCGCACCCGGAGGCGTCCTTCAACTGGCCCCTAAACAAATATATACTAGTTCAGTGATAATGAACGCCATACTAATTTCCAAATTGTACACAAGAAACTAAAATTAAAATAATACAAGACTAACAAAGGCCAGAGGCTCCTGACTTGGGACAGGCGCAAAAATGCGGCGGGGTTAAACATGTTTGTGAGATCTCAACCCTCCCCCTATACCTCTAGCCAATGTAGAAAAGTAAACGCATAACAATACGCACATTAAAATTCAGTTCAAGAGAAGTCCGAGTCTGATGTCAGAAGATGTAACCAAAGAAAATAAACAAAATGACAATAATACATAAATAACAACAGACTACTAGCAGTTAACTGACATGCCAGCTCCAGACTTCAATTAAACTGACTGAAAGATTATGATTTCATCATATGAACATCAGGCACAATCCTTCCCGTTAGGGGTTTAGTATCATACCATCATAACATATATGAGAAGAACATAACCCGTGTCATGCCAACAACTGGTTTTTGAATAAATGTGTTTAGTTCCGATGCAAAGACCCTATAAGTGAATCAATATTAACGCCAAAATATGCAATCTTTAATGACCTGACAACAGTATCGTAACTATATCCCTTCTTAATAAGTCTATTCAAAGGTTTTGTTAGTTTTTGAGGTGAATACTGACACCTTTGTGCTTTATAAAAATATTTCCATAAAAAATTGGATGTGAAATACCTGAACGTATAAGAAGTCTGCATGTTGAGCTATATTTACGAGTGATGTCCTTATACCGATGATAAAATTTAGTAAATGTTTTGACTAGTTTGTGATATCGAAAACCCTGGTGTAATAATTTTTCAGTAATACATAAATTTCTCTCGTTAAAATCTAAAACATTGTTACATACACGAGCGAATCGTACAAGTTGAGATATATAAACACCGTAAGATGGTGACAAGGGAATGCCACCATGAACATTTTTATGTGAAAAAAACCTGCAACTTACTGAAAGCAACTCTGTTGAAAGCGAAATAGATTTAATAAAAACATCAATAAAAGCCGACTGTTTTGCAAAGAAATAAGAAAACAAATTAGCAAAAATTGTTTTCTCATAATAAATTTGGAATGTTTATCTGTTTATAGTGTACGTGTATTTCGTGATAACAGTTTAAAGTCGAGATAAGAAGATTTCGAAATTCGTTACTATTTGTACTATTCAGTAAAAAACGAGGATGTTGGCCTCCAGATTTGTTTACAAATATTGCCTTGAAAAATCATCGTTAGTTTGTCGGAAAATAGAAATACAGTGTCAATATGAACAAAAAAAAGCTTCAAGCTATCAGATATGTTTTAATTAATTTGTTAATAAGTTAAACTATTCATTAAAAATATATATGTGCCATTTTGGTCCTGTAGCAACCTTCATTTCATAAATTGATAAGTAAAAAACGGATCAGCAACTTTCTGTATTTCGGATGTTTTTCAATATTTTTGAGGAAGTGTTTATCAGCGTTGTCAGTCTTATTTCAAACACACACCTTCTTTTTAGTTTCAGTCAAAAGACGTTCAGTTTAAAATAAGGAGATATGGTATGATGAACAATTAGACAAGTTTCCACTAGATACTAAATTTTGTAGATATTAGCAATGATATCGTATGCTCTCCAACAATGAGAGAAACTCTTGTGGCATAGCAAGCTCTAAAAGGTCTTGACATAACATAAGGGAAAAAAATCAAAAGGAAAAAAACAACAGCCTGGCCTCATTTATGTACCAAAAAAATACAATTTAAAAACAAATATCATATACAAAGACAAAAGGCAACCAATGAATTATAGACTCCTAACCTAGCATAGGAACCAACAGAATGTGGCAGGATAACTCTTGTTTTGTAGATCTCACCCCTCTTACCTGGGACAGTGGTGTTACAACACAACATACGAACAAATTGTATAAATTAGTTAAAAAGGGCTTCACTCATCAGATCGACATAAGGCACAAAAGAAACGAACAAAAACACTAAAGACACATCATGTATATCAAAGACAAATTATCAATCAGTATACATATAATGGATTTAGTGTAAAAACAAAAAATAAACAGTTTAGTTAAACATGACGATGTACAAGGCCAAATCTAAGTATCGACATGATGTAGAACCGTAAGCGTTAATAACTGTATAATTATTAGTGTTGTCAAATTGAACAGTTTTGATTAACCGGTTACTCGGACAATCTCTCGACCGATTAACCGGTTAACCGATCGTTGAATTGATGTTTTAAAGGTCTTCGGTTTTATAAGAAGATGAATTGAAGTTTATGGTTTGACATTATAAGGCTTGGCTTTGAGCAGTCAGATAAAAGTTTATTTTTGATAATCCAATACTACCATATCTACAATGACATCTGAAATAACTTCAGAATGTGAAGATGAAAACCGTCTTAATATCATCGGATTAACAATGTATATAACCGGTAATTGTTTCATTTTCTCTGGTGTCACAGAAAAATTATGCTGTGGAGTGTTTCAATTTGAGTTCATTAAGCTTGTTACTAGTACCACACAGTATTATACATTGATTCCATTCACATAATTTGCGTTTAACCATTTTTTGAGTCCGCATTTCGTTTAAAGTATAACAAAGCATTAGAAGATAGAAGTGACATATTTTCATTATCTACGTGATATTAAATCAAAGTAGAATAATGAAGTAAATCGTAAAATTTAATCAGCTACCAGCTGCTAACAATACATGTACGCTAATTATGTTTACCAGCCTGGGTTTTTTTTGTGTTACCTTTGTTCCATTAATATTTACTTTAAATTAGATCGTGCCCCGAGCTGATTTAAAAGTTGTCTGTGTGTTAATTAATTTTGTAAAATTGGAGTGTTTTCAAGGTAAACAATATAGTGATCAATATACTGGACAATAGATCTGTCAAATTAATTAGCAAGACTATCATTTTAATAATTAATTAATCATTTCGATACGCATTTATATCAAATCTATTAACATAGAAAAAAGGTCCGGTTAACCGGTTTGAGTTTTTGGTATTCGTTATTCGGTCCTTTCGACGGTTAACCGGTTAACCGATTAACCGTTAACAACACTAATAATTATACAAAATTAATATTATTTTAATTCATGGATAAGAAAATCATTGTTAGTACCGATGAAAAAAATATTCACAGCTTTTATGTTTATTATATAATTATTAGTTTGACAAATTGCAAAGTACTTCCAAAATCATTAATAAAAAGTTCTATTATTTCCTCTTTAAATTAACTTATTACTCTATCGATTATGTCTACCAAACTAAAAAAAAAACATAAATTGATTTTTGCTTCCTAAGTCGTTTTTCTTTTAATCAAGAAAGTTTGCTTTAATGAGTATTACAAGTTCTGAAAAACTGTATCAAAAGTCCGATAATTTAATTTATAAAAGTTTGATGAATTTCAGTTAACCAGTACAACAGTATGCGCAGATTTTTTAACAATGAATTTTATATGATTATTGAATTGTCTTTCTAGTTTGATCGCCTCAATGGTCTCTTAGTAGCGCTTTCGCCTCGATTGCGGGAGGTCATGGGTTCTTACCTAGGCCGGGTTAAACCAAAGACTTAAAAATTGGTATTTGCTGCTTCTCCGCTAATGACGCGGAATTAAGGTATAAGAGCAAAGACTGGTCAAAAAAGTGTCCGGGTAGAGTGACATGTCTTCCTGTTGACTGTTACTTTGTAAACTAGCACGTTAACAAATCGGCTCAGTGTGTCGGCCGAGTACAAATCAGGGTTAATACTCTATGTGTCCTTGTGACAATAACTATTGTTTATATTGTATCTATGATGAGTTTATTTGTCGCCATTATGCCAGTTGTTTATGTAATAATTTGAACGGATCAAAAATCGATTGAAGTTTGATAGGGTGATTGTTATCATCATTTGCAATTAACACCAAAAGAGAGGTATATAACAATATTTTCTACGCATATCATACTTCAACGATACAAGATGCTGTACTTTGCGATTTCATCTGCTTCGAAGGTTTTTCAAAAAACAATACAGCGGCTTAAATATATTCCAGGAGCAAAGAATCTCATCGATGATATCATGATATATTAGACGACACCAGGTAACTTCGAGTTTTTCTGACCAAACTAAGAGCAAAAACATAACACAAAAGCATCACGACGAGATGACAACAATCTTTAAAAAACCAGTAACATTGTAATTTCATATTTAAACCTGCAAAAGCAACCTGAGGTCAAAACGTGATAAAAGGTAAGAAAACTGAACACAAGCATGAATATAAAATAAATATATGTGGTATGATTTCCAATAAGACAACTATCCAAATACATTGGAACAAGTCTGGAGAAATAGCATAAATTTGATAATAAATTCTAACATTTGAACAAATATATTTACAACCAGCACAAGAAACACTTTTATTGTGTAGAGCTGTGAACCCTATTTTAATCAGTCATTGTTCTAAACTGTCTGTAAGAACGCACGAGGTTGAGTTGACAGTCGTGAAATTACAATCCTTAATCCCGAAATGCTTTTTGTCAATCGCAGGATGACTGTTTCATGACGGAGAGACGAATTAACAAAATTAAATACAAAAAATTGTGTCGACAAAAATTTAACCAGTATATAAAACCATACA
The DNA here is from genome assembly GCA_019925275.1 of Mytilus edulis. Taxonomy (NCBI): domain Eukaryota; kingdom Metazoa; phylum Mollusca; class Bivalvia; order Mytilida; family Mytilidae; genus Mytilus; species Mytilus edulis. The sequence continues at coordinate 35,562,042 of CM034357.1, forward strand.
ACATACAACTTTGACATCCTGTTCTTGCATAACATCTGACAAAAATAATCTACATTTTCTATATGACCCGAAACATCTAGTGCAAGACAGGAATAATAATTACAACCGAAAAAGAAGAATAGAAAGAAACCCGTAACTCTTCATTGTTTCCAAACCAATAGGAGACGTAAACACTGATAATCATAAAATCGAACAATTGAAAGAGACCAATGTAGATTTTGTTCCCTATTGTTTATTTTCCTTTTTGGGGCGGTGATGTTCTTTAAGCACCATCTTTCGGTTTTTAGGTATCCCAAATTATTTGCTATGCCTGTGTCTGTAGTGACGTTTTGAATTTTAATAATTTATTACTGGTAATTGATTAAGTCAAGGATGTGGTTACCACATTTTACTAAAAACCTTTACTTAATTCTTCCCTAAAAACAAAGATTTGGTTTGAAAGTTTGGTTGTACTGATAGAAAACTAATTGTAAACGGGATAGCACATTCTAATTGTTACGGTAATGTTCTTTACCGAGTACCATAATTTTAGATACGATCTGAGTACACTTATAGATCCTTGAAATAAACTTATTTTAAAAGGTTACCAAGTCCACACTGTAATCATATCTTTGAAAATTGTTTTTTTTATCGGTATAAACATTGATTTTGTTAGAAGTAAATTAATGCCAAACTATAAACTATTGTTATACACATATGTATATTCCCTGTCCTACAATCTGTTGATACCTATATTTTGGAATTGCACAATGTCATGTTTTTCTGTTTAATGACGTCTTAACACTAAATTCATAGAATGATGAATGTGTACTTATTTATATTTCCGTCTTAGAAACATGACTATTTTTATTAGCCATTTCGGGGCCTTTTATAACTTACTATGCAGTATGGGTTTTGCTCAATGTTGAAGGCCATTCGGTGACCTATAGTTGTCAACCTCTACATCATTTGGTCTCTGGTGGAGTGATGTTTCATTGGCAACCATACCCATTCTTCTTATTTTTATAAGTTGAATAACTACAATATTCTTTAAGGAAGAATTGGGGACATTCATGTATAGGTAGATTGGAGAAATGTTCATCATTATTTTGAACTGTCAAAATAGCTTTCTCTTTTAAACTACAGGATCAGTATCATTATATCATATAGTCCGTTTATTATCATTTCAAGAACTGGTATAATTCAATAATTTAAAAGCAGCAAGAGTGACAGTTGATTATTCTATAAACAAATTGGCTCTTATAGCTATTTCAAAAATCCATGAAATATAAACATAAATACAACAAAACATCATACTATCCCTCGGATAAAATTTGTCGTTGGTGGGTCTCAAGTATAGAGATTAGTGTAATGTTTTGTGATTTAAAGATGTTTCGAAATGTACATATAGGAATTGTATGATACAGTTGTTGAAGACCTATGCATACTAAATGTATGGAATAATGTATCCAAGGACATACATCATACATATTCTGAGTTCATTCAAACTTGATAAGCCAAATATTTTCAAAATGTTATTTGTTTGCTTCTGATTAAAAGTCTTTTTTTATTATTGAGCAAAATAAATCTATTTAAAGGCTTCTGAGACTCCTTAGTTTGTCTTTAATATTTAAATGAAACTTTGTTGAACTTCCCTCAATCAAACTGTTCCACTAGATTGGTTCTGGTTTTATCCGTAAATAAATATAAAAGCTTGAGCTAGGCCATGGATAAGAAAATAACTACAATGATATAATTATCACTGTCAATATTCTAGCTGTGTTTGTACCTATTTCTGACTTTTACAAAGAGCCATTTAAAATCATATCAGAGTGTTGAAACCACAACTGCATAAATATGAACTGTTTTTGACAATACAATGCACAAATATCGCGTACTATCATCATTAAGTCATACTAAATTACTGAAATCTTCAAAACTTTAGCATTTTGGTTAATTTTTAGACGGTTTCCGTCTAAAATGAAAGTGGCCGCATTCGTGTTCATTCATAATATTGAAATGTAAGTTGCATTTGATGATAATACAAAACATATATAAAGGTTGAGGATGAACACGGATGCGGCCACTTTCATTTTAGACAAAAAACCATCTGAAAAGTGACGTTTTTTTGGCATATTTGATAGATTTTTCAGGTTTAAGCTTGAATCAGAGCGTTTTTAATGACTAAATCAGTTAAAATCTTTCACATAAACTAATCGAATCAATTGAAATAGACACTAACGTGTTTAAAAAATGTCCAAAAACTTTTGTTAGATAAACCTGAAATTTGAGGCCAAAATTGGCCCTTACCGGACCTACTCCTTTAAGTTACATGCAGTATTGTTACTATTTAAATTAAGCAAAACTGTGTGCAAAATTACATTTTTTTTGGGGTCAAATATTAATGATATTTTTGCATATAAATTACCAGATAGTATTCTAATTTTTATTATTTAATCAAATAAACCTTTTTTTGAAAAGATTAAAGAATGTTACAGTGCATGAATGATTTATATTGCAACATAGCTGATTTTTGTAAAATACACTTTTCAGACTGAAATATTCAAATATTTAAAAACATGCCAATACAAAACAACATCAGTGGGCAATTATAAAAGTTAACTCATCTGAATCCATTTTAATCCCATTTTTCTGACCTGTGTGGTTTAAATCCTTTATCTTAAGTACTGATCTTACAAAAGAGAGGCAAAAGATACCAAAGGGACATTCATACTCATACGTTGAAAACAAACAGACAACGCCATGGTGAAAAAGGGAAAAACAACTGAACCAATCGTCAATCCTCGGGTGAATTCTCTACTCTCCTTCTATCCTTAGATGAGGGTACGGAATCGGCCGAGTTGTGACGAATGATACACTCATCAATCGACAATCCTCGGGTGAATTCGCTTCTCTCCTTCTATCCGTTAGATGAGGTACGGAATCGGCCGAGTTGTGACGAATGATACACTCATCAATCGGCAATCCTCGGGTGACTCCGCTTCTCTCCTTCTATCCGTTAGATGAGGGTACGGAATCGGCCGAGTTGTGACGAATGATACACTCATCAATCGGCAATCCTCGGGTGACTCCGCTTCTCTCCTTCTATCCGTTAGATGAGGGTACGGAATCGGCCGAGTTGTGACGAATGATACACTCATCAATCGGCAATCCTCGGGTGACTCCGCTACTCTCCTTCTATCCGTTAGATGAGGGTACGGAATCGGCCGAGTTGTGACGAATGATACACTCATCAATCGGCAATCCTCGGGTGACTCCGCTTCTCTCCTTCTATCCGTTAGATAAGGGTACGGAATCGGCCGAGTTGTGACGATTGACAACTGAACCAAACAACAGTATACACAACATAACATACAAAACTAAAGACTGAGCAATACAAACCCCACCAAAAACCGGATTGATCTCATGTGCTTTCTAATAAACTTTCTAATCTATGATTTCCAAATAGTTTGATCAATGATTTCCAAAAGGTTAATCAATGATTTCCAAAAGGTTAATCAATGATTTCCAAAAGGTTAATCAATGATTTCCAAAAGGTTAATCAATGATTTCCAAAAGGTTAATCAATGATTTCCAAATAGTTGATCAATGATTTCTAAAATTTGATCAATGAAATCCAAATAAATGATCAATGATTTGAAAATTTAAATATCATAGTCTGGATCAATAAATGTATGCACACTACACAACACTAGAAAATAGAAAAAAAACTCGGAATTCATATCACAGCAAACTTAACTCAAATAAAACTTAACATGAACCGGACCAAATACCGGAGGGAATGCAATATATGCATCATGGCGGGTAAACCAATGCTGCAAAATACCTTTAGGTTAGACAAGCAACATATGGTGGCTAGGAAATGCTAATTTTTAAGTGCCATAATTATTCGAAGTCAAAAAGTAGAATACATTGACTTTCCCTAGCATATCTGATTAACGATTCATTTCAAAACAAATTGATTCAGCTGTTTTCCTTTCTTCGTAAATTATAATAGTATCTCTCATACAATGAAAGCAATGGTCGATTAATTAAAAATTAGTTTAGCCCCGCCACTGTTCACACACCTAAAAGAGGTAAAGAATGTCGCTTGTTGATTATCCTCAACATGGAAATAACACTACATAAAGTTTGTGAGATTAAAACGATATTCTTGTCTAAATCAGTAACGGCTAAATCTAAAGGTTTGAAAGCCAACAATGTATAAATACTTAAATAAACGAGGGGCTAAATAACCAAAGAGCACTGAACGGAATATCCAAATTCCATTCAGATAAACTATACCTGATAGAGTTTTAATTCTAGTTCGGTTTGATTTTTTGGGGTCTTTTTGGGATAAATTACGAATCTTTCAACAATGAATTCAGAAGAAAGATAAGTTACAAATGATGTCATTTACAAATTAAAAACTGCTAATGTTTCGTTGGTGACTAACAATCAGCAATACAGATCTCTGCTAGAAAATGATATTAACCCCGTTATAAATTTGATGCATCTTTAGTGCATTTCTGGATTAACCTTTATCGCAACATTGCCTGAAAGAGACGAAATCTTAGTTTCTTTATAATTTCAAAATTTGTTAACAGACAATTTCGTAAAGGTTTGTTAAAAAATCTCGTCATTTTCGAAGTACTGACTACTGAGCTGATGATAACTTTGCTTTTCTGGATTTACCTTAATCAGGAACGATCAAAGTCGAATATTTGAAGGCCAAGAACAAATGAAGAATGCATGTTCAAAACAGTTATAGTTTTCAAAATGAACCTACAAACACTGCTAAATTTGACAATGGTCAACTTTGCCTGGGGGTATTGAAACCTCAGTTTCTTTATAATTTCAAAATTTATCAACGGACAATGTCATAAGTCATGTTTGTACCGATATTCGGACTTCTGAGCTGATATTTATAAGTATGAACTTATTGTGTCACCAATGGTTACGGATAAGTTTCATCAGTCAGAGTAACAATTGCCTCTTTTTTTTTTTTTGACATCACTGACTGCTACTTATCTCCACATTTTTCCTTTCTACTAGAAACACGACGTGTAGCATGGGTAGATCAGATACAACGTACACTATACAGCAACTTAAGATATTCACCATGTTCGGTGTGTGTATGTTTCCCAATCTTTAGAGACCTATGCAGTGTTTTGTTCAATTGTTTGTATTCTTGTATTTGTTTTCCTTTTGGTCATGTTTTTTTATTTTCACTAAAAAACAAAGTGGATAAGCATTGGTTCGTTTAAAAGATACCACGTGCCCTAAGCTAATGCTCCTACCGCATGGCATTTTATTAACGAACCAACCAGCGAACCAGTTCGTCTATTTCAATATTAAGATATCCAATTTTTAATTGATCAAAGTATATTTTTCATTAATCTAGAAAATGTTCAATTTATTACCTTGTCAACCTTAAAAACAGAGTCCTTTGCAGAATTATTACTTTTATTCACTTATGTTTTCGTGGAATAACACTTGATTCTGAAGTATAATGTTGTTGTGATTTATTTTTAAATGACGATATATTTTTTTTCTATATTAACCTCCTTTCAACCCTAAAACTTTCCTTCATTCACACATTCGCGCACACACGCACACACGCATTTGATCCATGAAAATAATATAATAATTTTACTAGGATTGTAGTTGTGTTTCATTTATTATTATTATTATTATAATTATTTTTGATATTATCATTGTCATAGCAATTCCAGGTTTTCAATTTATCAATAAAACTTTTGCAAAATAGAATGCCATCATAATTAAAGCTATTTCAGTTTTATTTGTAAACGGTTGTTGTTGAAATTGACTAAATAAACAGTTTGACAATCGAAAAAGCTTCTGTCGCCTGAAACTTTATAGAAGATAACAGTGCTGTCATGTTCATGTGTTAATGAATATATTTATTTTGTAATTCAAATGTGAAAAAATACGACATGTAGAATATGAAAATGACAAAAAGCTAAATCAACAACAACAATTAAAGAACTTGAAATATTATGTTCATCATATTTCAGATACAAAACATAGTAGCTTCTTGCGTTTAAAAAAATAAAATTCATTTCATGAATCTGTATTACAAAATCATCAATGATACATGTAACAGACTCATTATATAGTACGCCGTACGTGAGTTTCGTTTTCAAAAGAGTCATCAGTCACGCTCGAATCAAAATAGTTAAACGGTCAAATACAGTACGAAGTGGAAGAGCTTTGACGACCCAAAATTCAAACACGTTTGCCAAATACAGGTAAGGTTATCTATGTTATCTATTCGTGGGGTAGAAAATCCAATTAGTATTTCGAAAAATTCAAAGTTTTGTATAAGACAATATAACGTGTATCAAAAACGTGTATGTCTCATATAAGTTCTACTCCGATCGATTATTTTGATTAAAACTTAATTCGATACGGCTACTATAGGAGTGCATGTCTTGGAGGTTATCATCAGTTTAGTCAACAGTGCCACTGACAAGAATAATAATAGGACACCTTTCTTTAAAATTAGAAATATGCCGGTACCAAGTCCCGCAGGATACTTTGACCTCATTTTCTACAGTGAAAATGAAAGTCTGGTATCATTATTCAACAGTAAACACAAATCGCATCACAAAAACAACAAAGTGGAATTTGATTAAATATCAACAATCTGAACAACAAAACCTGTTTTAAGTTATACTACATTATAAATCATGTTAAAAGGTACATTTTTTCTACAAATGAAACTTGACTGGTACTTTTAAAACTCTTGCACGCTCTGTTCGTGAACTATTCTTAATATTTATCTATTTGTGTATCAATTTCTCCCCTGGATTGCTGTAGGCGCGATTAAAACCCGTCCGCATCAAATACATTTATCACGAATTTATAAAAATGGTACTTTTTGTATATTATTTATTATTTTATTCAAAAATCGTGAATTTGTCGTCTGTTTATTTATCATTCTACATAAGAAATTCATCACTGATACAGTGAAATTGACATTTCAGGATTCGCACATTACATACACTGGTACAGCTCATTAAGGTCAATTACAAGTGTGTGATTTTTTTTTGTATAAGAGCAGTCGGAGTTTGGTGTTTGATGAGGTCTTACACATACAACTCAATCAATGAGTCATTAACTATGTCACAACGTAGTTACTTTACAGTATACCTTCATGGAGAAACTATGTGGTTATAAACTCGCAAAAGGCTTTTAAATGAATAAAGTGAAAAGAAATAACTCCAGTTGATATAAAGCGATATGTTTTTCTTAAACCTATATTTATCATTTGGTATATGTAAGGACACGAATGTAAACGTCCTTAATCTCTGTTTTCGACCTTTTGGTCATGGCTTTTTTTCTTTCTCTTCTATATGTGTTTAATTATGGTTATTAAAGACAAACATATCAAACAACACACAATATAATATAGATTATTAATCGGAAACATGCGTATTTCGCGTTATACATGTCAAATTTGTCTACTACAAGTAGTGTTAAATTATCCCTCAGAATCAGCATTCTTTTCATTTCTAGAGTTAATTACATATAATTATAAATACATTGTTGTAAAGGCTGTGATTATTACCCATTGTTATTGCCACAATCAAACTCATCAAACTGATCTTCTTGTTTAATCTTAAATCCTCAATGTTTTTTTTGCGTATGATTACTGGTTTGCCTATATTTAATTATACCAATTATCTATTTGTAAAGTAAGCAAAAAAGCAGAAGATTTAACGAGCATACAACTATATAGTCGGTTCCAACTTCATAGGTATATAAAAATAAGATGATGTGGTATGATTGCCAATGAGACAACTGTCCACAAGAGACCAAATGACACAGAAATTAACAACTATAGGTCACCATACGGCCTTTATCAATGAGTCAAACCTATACCCAATAGCCAGCTTTAAAAGTCCCCGAAGTAACTTATGTAAAACAATTCAAACGAGATTTATGTACATAATAATGAACGAAAAACATATACAGCAACAAACGACAATCACTGCATTACAGGCTCCTGACTTGGGACAGACACATACTAAATGTGGCGGGGTTAAACTAGCTTAACGGCGTGTCAATCATCTCCCTTACCTGGGACAGTTTATCTTTGATTTCTATATATTTTAACTTAAAGGTATCTTTTAAATTCAAATTCTCTATCAAATACAATACATGCATATGACATAATAGAAACAATTTTTTTTAAAATATAAATAATTCTCGTATGATTTGCATATTAGGGAATACGCTGATATGATTGTTTGGAAGGACTTTTGGTAGATGTTCTTGACGTTGTTTATTTTTCGATAGACGACTTTGACCGAACCTCTTTTTGTAACCAATGTTAACAAGATGGCGGCGATAATAACACAATTCGGCTCGACATTACAATTTTTGTTTTGTTTTCACTTCGCGTTAACCGTTAAACTAAATAATAAACACAAAACATTCATATAAAATCTATGTTAGTATTTAAACAGACATTGCAAAGAAAAAGGTAACACAAATCACAAAGCGCAATGTTTTTACAAAGTCATTGAGCTCAAACGAAGTAAATGAGATGGGGCGTCAGAGATTCCTATCACGTTGATGAGTCCATGTCAGTAGCTGAAGTCTGGTGTCTTATACTCCGTATTGGAGTCTATATTTGATGGACCGTCTCCTCCTCATGCTTATACATTATGTTTATGTTTGGGTCTTCTGCAGTAGTTCGACAATCTCGTAGATATTTGGGGTGGGTATAATGATGTATATTCTAAATCTTATTGTGTCATCCCTCTGTGTGGTTGGCGGTACGGGCGGGGTCCTTCAGTCAAAAAGTGGTATCCTTCAACCAATAAACTCTGTTACGTAGTCGGTAAATATTATTGTAGCGAGCACGTAGTCCGTAAATGTTATGTTGTTGTAGCGATAACTTAGTCGGTAAATGGTGTTGTAGCGAGTACGAAGTCGGTAAATGTTGTTGTAGCGAGTACATTGGCAGCTTCATCCATGTTTTACATAACTGTTATCCGAAAATCTCAAAAAAAGATTGAAAAGTTATTAACAGCTTAAAGGTTCCGAGTCAACGTTAATTACCTTACAATTTGGTTAAACTTTTCATGTATTTCAAGGTAAATCTATCTACAAAACACAAAGGAGGGTCGACGCAAGTGTTGTTTTCGTTTAATCCACTCCATTGAATTCCATACACTTAAATGAGAAAATAAAGCCAAGATGCATTTGGTAAATATCTTTGGGCTGACTTATTTTTATTATGTTATATTTTTTATGTTCACTGTTGTTTTTGTGTTGAATTATGTTCTAATTAGCAAGCTCAACCGAACATAAAATATTTATGAATATAACTCTCTTATGGGAGAAGCCACTTGCAAAATTGCAAGTGCAATTTCGAAAGAAAAAAAACATAAATCGGGGAAAGTCTATGAAAATTTATCATGAAACCCTAAATTCTGACATACAGATAATTGACTAATATTTTTTCCATATTTCCAGAATTTTTTACACTCCAAAAATAGTTAATTCTATTATTTTCCTATGGTTTTTTATCAAACTTTATTATACGTTCTGTGATAGTAGTAAACGAGCTAGTTATAAGCACTTGAAGATAGGTTGTAGAACATTTACTTGAGACCGAGATGAAAAGATATTTTATGGGTTTTGTGTAGTTTGGGTAACCGGTACATATAGTAGGGACAATAATAACATTCAAATTTTAATGTTAAGAAGAGTCATTAAGCTGTGATGTGGTTATGACATTACTGTTTACTAAATGATTCTTTGTTGAGCTCATGAACCTGAATGTAGAAGAATTTATAACTCCATTTTTAACAACTTCCGTGTAGTATTAACGTCGTACCACCACCACATTGTTGGCTGCTTTGTCAGTCGGTACAAACACAAACGGCTTTGCGAGTATTTGAAGTTTGTTTCGTATTCTAGACATAGGCATATCATGTACTCTTCGATTTAGATCTTAATTATTTTTAAATGTGATATTCGAATCTCCACAACATCTATACATTATTAAAATAAGAATCAAGTGTCTTTTTATCAGATTTCCCCCAACATTTTTGGTTGGTTCTTTGTCAAAATTTCTTTGACCATTTCAGTCTTGAACGATATTTAGGTCCCCGTAATTAGGTTTCTAATTTTTAATTACACGTCAATAATATAAAATAAGACGTCAATGTAGAAAATAATAGTCGAGATTATGAACAGTCGAATTTTAGATATAATCCTGATGGTCATGTTATTACGGGGACCTAAATACAAGACTAATAACAGCTTGTTGTTTTGTTTGTATATTAAATTATAGATGGTTTTGTGTTATCAAAATAGGGAGGTATAAAGTTTTGAATGGTAGAGTCGTTTAACATGTTTAAAAAGTTGATGAAATCAAAACCTCTAATAAAATATTTAATTTTCAGAAAATGACGTTTATGATCTTCAGGAACAGCGTATAATGACTTTGATTATACGCGTACATTCATAGAGTGGGTAGAAAGCAACAGACAACAAAGTATGGCTTATGATTCGGAAACATGCGTTATTAGTCTTATACATTTACTTATCTGTCTGCAAAATGTCTTCTACGTGTAATTTCGGTGTTAAATTATCCCAAAGTATAGTCATTCATTTACATTTCATGTCGAAAATTAATTGTTTTCTTATATTTATTTCTTTTCGTGAGTTCATTATAAATGAAGGTGGCTGTCATTATTACCCACGTATTGGCGTTATTTATGTTATTATAAGTTTAATCTGATATGTTCATGGTTTTTCCGGTATAAATTGCGGTGTGTCTAATTAAGCTTTGATAGAAGAATTTATTCTAAGTAATCCTAGACATCTAAACACTATTAAATAAATTGTTGTCTTAAACAGTCATTTTGATTTTTACACAATATAAAAAATCTGAACAATAAATCATTAAAGGGAAACTTTGCAAAAAAATCAAAAATTGATATTATGTTCATTCAGTATAAAAATGCTCAAATTCATAGTTATTAAAGTTTTATTCCGCTAGATAAGCGATCACCATCGATTTTAAATTTAGAGTATCAATTCTCTGCGTTCGGCCATTTTGTCTTCTTTCCCGATTAATAACAACGATATGTCTATAAACCACAAAGGAACAAAACTACAGTAACTGATGTAGTCGTAATTGCGTGTCGATATCTTGTCAATCGTACGGTTGTTTTATCCGAAAAACTAACTTGATACGGAAAATATTCTTATTTTTTTAAATTACCATGGTCTGTTGTTTTTAAACTGTTGATATTGGAATTAGGTAAAAAGTCAAAGTTGAAATCATAAATAAGTGTTCCGTGAAAATTGTTTTCGAAAATCTAATTTGTTCATAATTCTTTAAAGTAATAAACTTTTTTCAAATAAATTCTGATCTTCCCTCATCTGATCACCAGCATGGCTAAAGGTATTACTTCCAAAGGTATTGTGAGGGGTGTGAGGTGACACGTCCAGGTATTCAAGCGATTTCCTGTCGGGCTTGCAAGTTCATGCATCGTTTCACCTCTGCAGGTATTGATCAGTGTACACGGCGGATAACTTATAACTTTCCATTTTGAACTATCAGATGTATAATATACAACTCTGTCTTACTTGTCATTACTAAACTCATACGCTTGTTTATAAATAACATTTCTGGTGTAAAGAATATTATTCATAAAAATATAAATAATACCCAAAAAATAAGATTTGATGAAATTAAAATCTATTTAAATATTTTTTCCAAGGGTGAATTTGGGAAAATGTAATATATACTCATTGTCAATAGTGAAGGACAGATTGGAACATACCAGAAATATTGATTTAAAAAAATGTACGCACTTGTCGACGATTCGTTTATACGACTGGGTAGAAAGTTACGGAACTATAATAGCGCAATTTAAAATATATACATGTATACATTGAACATAAGAAAAAAACATATATTTTGAATAAATTGGGGTAAAAGTTTTGTAAATAGACTAGTCCACGTATGCCAACAGTATGTAATCATCGAATGTCGATAGACTATTGTATACCAGAGAAGAAGAAGAAGAAGAAGAGAACCAATTTGATTTAAATACAGGTCGATGTATAATTTGCTTTGGTTCATCGAAGTTGTGGACATAGTAAATCACAGATTTATATTTCAATAAGATTGTTCTCGAACAAAGGAAGGAATTTGTCATCACAATTGTTATATATGCCACTGGACGAACACTATAATTATCCCCAAGGGATGTGAATATTTTGCTGGGAAACTATTGAGTATCAAAGTTTCAAATTAATTTCGGGATTTATGTTCTTTCTTGGTATTCAAGGGAAATATGACATTAAATTGGTTCTGTCTTTTTTTTAAACATCGTTAAAAAGATGTGTGTCTAAGGTGGACGCCACAAGAACCCTGTAATACTAGTACGAGAGTATAGCATGTAAACATTCCTTCTCAATAATATGGTTGTATTGGAAATCTTTTCATACAGATTGACAACTCATGGTCCGATATGCATGTAATATTCGCCACATGACGCCCATAGTTCTTTCTACCATCATCATCTTATTCTTTGATATTGCTGTAAACATCGATGGTTCACACCCAAACAAAATGGGAGTAATGTACCTTCAGAGCTTCTCCGTGGTACACACTTGTGAAACTTAATATATAGACGAAATTTCTGTATTGAAATGAATCTACATCTTCAAATAACGATTTTGAGTAATATCACCTTACAAACCAATATAAACGTATGGCAAGATATAACCATGAAGGAATTTAGTTTTTGTCAGACGCAAGAACTCATCACTATCATAAACGTATACGTATATATGCATGCAGTTTCAAATATCAAGAACAAGCGGTCGATGTCGATAGTCCGTTTTCTAACTGTTCAGAGTTAGACATGTCACTTGTTCATTCTTGGAAGCCTTCATATTCCCCGTCCAACGATGGGAACTCTTTCTGGTTGTGTTGACTATAAATGCTTGTATGGTAATTCTGTCGTTTATCTGTACAAGTGGTTGCATTTCCTCTCCTTTCCCAACAAACAAACTAACGAAACGCTACTAGTCTGCTTTCTCTAGAGCTCATCTTCAATGGCGCTATACGTCAGGAAACTTACATGTATACTAATAATGATGCAGTTGTTTCAAGAACAACGATGTATGGACGAACTATTCTAAATTCGTCAATATCAGTTATGCATGACTAAAATATAAGTTTTATTACAACTACTGTATTACTTATTTGGATTAATGACGGCTATCATGTTCAACATTGCACAAATATTATCATAGAATTTCAAAAAAAAAATGTACAAAAATCCTCAAAAAAATAATGCCTTAGCTTAGATCATTGGTATTCTTTTCACAAAAAGTTCGTGTAAATGATTGTCAAATGAATTTAATTATGTAAGAATGAAATGTTAAAAAGAAACTAAAAAAAAATCATGCATGTTGTATGTTGTATTTTTTTTCAATTAAAAACTTTAAAATTGCGATAGTTTTATGAGCATTAAACACAGCCAGATTTGAATACAAGTTAAGAAATTCCGGTAAAGTCAAAGATATCAAACAGATGTGTAATGGTATATCAAATTGGGAAATATTGCATTTAGTTTTTATTAAAGATTAAAACTACTATTTTTTACTTCATATTTGAATCTTTACGCCAATTGCCGCTAAGAAAGTAATCTAAAATTGTTTCCTTTTATTTTTATACACTTTCGGAATTATGAATCTGAATTTTATTTTCAATTAATTTACACAATTTAATTATTGTATCTTTATTCTCATCGTGTATTAAATTTTAGTGTATTAAATACAGCATACTCTTTCTAATCCTAATTTCTGTTTATCCTTTTCAAATAACAACATTCATACCTGTGTACGCTTGAACTCACACCTGCGGCTAAATAGCTACAAGGTAAACGAATTGACATCAAGCCGAGAAATATACAGTGACCTTTACAAAATAATATACACACTCTGCTCACACATTAGTTGCATTAAAATGATTATCAAAACAATAACGGTAAATACAACTGAAATATTTTCAGTTCAATATCAGTAAAAATGTTCAATAAATATTTTATGAAAAAAATCTCAACAATAATTAATGAAATTTATTCGAAAACATTTACTAGAGATAATTTTATAGGAGTTTAATTCAATCAATACAAAACGGTATATGCATATTCATTTTCGTTCATTCTTATATTGTGGTTAATAACTACGACCATTCGTCAGCTGTGCGCTTTTAATTACGTATATTGTCGATAAGCTATAAGAGTTAAACAGATTTTATTTTTTCCCAGAATTCAACAAATCGGGCTAAAACGTCACGACCCACTCGAGAATTCAACCAAAAAAGTTACAAATACTTGATTTTCTCCGTTATTAGAAGGAATATAAATTTAAAACTTTGCAAATGTGTTTTTTATGTTAAGATGAACATAATTAGATGATAAGTAAAAAATCGCGGAATTTCCCTTTATGTTCAGTTTTTCTGTTCATTTTCCGAATGATCTACTGTGGTAAATTCAGTACTTTGAATATGACTAAATATACAAGATATATCAATTCGTGGAAAATGGCATTTTTAGTAGGTTTGTTTTTTATCTCTTTTATAAAAAAGAAATGAACTAAAATGTAATAGTAGTCCAATATGAATTTTATCGACCCGATAAATTCCCGTATTAGGGCAATTGCACACTGTGTAACTAATAATATTTCTCAACTCAACTTTGAATATTTAAAACGCTAGGCTTGCCGAACTTTATAATATTTAAAGTTTACTTGTCGAGAGTGGACAAATATCGTATTGCACGAGTTTCCGTTTAGGAATCTGTTTTTCTAGTGATATTTAGACTCAATGTAGACAAAATGTGTTCTTTTATATGTGACGCTTCCGTGACGTCATAATAGGAAATCAGAGAAAATTAAGAAACATTGATGCCATAATTGAATTTTGACCAATAAAGAACTCATTTCAAACGGACCATACGTTAATCATAAAAAATTACCACCCGCGGTCTGGAAAAGTTGTAAATCAGGTTAGAATTATATTACAAAATACATGCGCCTGTCCCAAATCAGGAACCTCTGTCCTTTGTCAGTCTTGCATGTTTTTACTATTTTGGTTCATCTATATATGTTTCGGAGTTTATTGTGACGTCCACTTTCTCTGAACTAGAACACATTTTTATTTAGGGGCCAGCTGAAGCCTGCCTCTGGGTGCAGGATTTTCTCTCTGTGTTGAAGACCAATTGGTGGCCTTGGGGACTTTTTTTCTTCTCTTTGTTCGGGTTGTTGTCTCTTTGACACAATCCCCGGTTTCATTCTCAATTTTACGTATTCAGATGTCCTAAACTTGTACCAACTGTGTACGTAAAGATAACTTGTTATTTAAACGAACGATTGTTATAGGACACATTATTCTAGAATGATTCTTATCAGGTACTCTAATTAGTAATCAAAGGTACCAGGATTATAATTTGATACGCCAGATGCGTTTCGTCTACATAAAACTCATCAGTGACGCTCGGATCAAAATAGTTAAACAGCCAAACAAGAACAAAGTTGAAGAGCAATTTATAAAAATTACAAATTAATTGATATTCATGTCAACACCGAAGTGCTAAAAGTGTAATAAAAAGTTGCATTTTAGAACTACTATATTTAGTAGTATAGTGTTTATTAATAAACCATATTAACGAATTGCCTTTCAAATCCAATACCAAATATTTGCAAAGATTTTAACTGTGTGTTCTTAATTTATTTATAACCATTGGTTATTCCACCAATGAAGATAAAACCAAAATATGTGAAAGACATACTCTTTATCAGAATAGCCCTAGACCCCCTGATCTGTAATTTTACCAAACCTCTAATATACGGTATATGTTTTAATCATTTTTGCGCTTCAGATAGCTGTCTGAAATGCAATCATACCACTTTGTTTTATATAAATCAAAAATAAAAATAAAAACGATGTAAGCAACATTTCAGTGAGCTAGACCAAAAAACTCGACCAGATGAGCATTACATCTGCTACATTGATCAACTTGAATCAAAATATAAAATGTCACGATCAAGAATAGGACATGATTAGTAGAATTACAGATCAGACTAATACTTGTATTCAAAGATCGTAGACTGTAAAAGGGGGTATAGGGCTATTCTGTTAAAGAGTATGTAAGTGTTTGGACTAGTCTCACTGCTCAAAACCAAATTATTATGCAAAACTGCTTTTGAACATTTTTGATGACAGTCTGTTTTCCTTCCAGACCAGTCGACAGGTATGGTTACGACAGGAATGGTTCTTTTTAACCATGGCTTTGTCAGTTTATTTTCAACTTATGAATTTGAATGTCCCTTTGGTATCTTTCGCCTCTGTTCCAGAAGAATTTCAAATACAAGTTTTAGCATTTTGAGAGGAGCATGAAATAAAGCCTTGAAGTAATCACCTTGGAAATCAAAGTTTCTAAAATAAAACAATGGTCAATGTTTTTTAAAATCTTTATTCTTTTTCATCTAGTTGAATAACACATCAAGGCAATAAATGACTGCCATAATTGTGAAGAATTTTTAACACTATTTAATTACATATTCTCTAAGTGATAAAAACAAAAACAAAAAATTGTAATGCAATGAAACATACAAAAAATACAAATCAATCTCTAAATCAACAATACTTAACAGCAAACGATGGCAAAAATGATTGTACATGGTTTATAGCAATCTCAGGGATAATAATTTAACAAATAAACACTCAATTTTATATTTTTCACCAAAAATTAACCTAGTATAAGATAGATCAAAAAAAGTTATAAGACTTGAAGTGACTTTTATGATATTGGAAATAACACTTCAAATAGTCTAATGTTCAATATTTTGTTTTCAAATCAGACAAAAAATAATTAGAATCCTTCTAATCGGTTTAAATGGTGCCATTTAAGGAGGTACCTAACACCTGAACTAAAATTAATTTGGCTCGTTTAATTTTCTTAAAATTTTGACAAAGTATTTACTTTGACCCTTTGGCAAAAATATAAAAAAATCAAAAAAATTGAACCAACCGTTTAATCAGAAAAATTACACTGGTTATATAGCAGTTTGACAAACACTCATTTTGATCATTGAGAACCTTAATATTCCCTTAAGAACACAACATCATTAAAACGTTCTGCTGATTTTACAGAGTTATCTCCCTGTAGTGTTAGGTACCACCTTAAATTTTCAGAACAGACAGAAAATGTCAGTATTTAACCTTTCTAATAATAAATATTGTCAATGAATTTTTTAACAGCATAAGAAAAGAAAAGTGTATTAAGGTTAAGAGACAAATAGTTCATCATACTATAGAATTTATCACAGAAATAGTATAAAAAAAACATCTTGTGTAATATATATATGAAATTTAGAAAATGATCTACTTCCAAAACTGATACCAGTTTTCTTGCTACGTGTACTTGTCAACTCTATATCATGTTACAAAGCACTTTTGAAACAATATCAGGGTGTTTTCGAATATGCACAGGTGAAATTCGTGTAAATATAATTTAGACACCTACTATATTGTTCATTTTTAAATTAAGAAATACTAGGTGTCATAGAAATTACATTTTTTTTCTACTTTTATATGCCTATTTTTACAAAGGATTAAACAATGTTACAATCCATGAATGATTTATGTATCAACACAGCGGATTTGTGTTTAATGGAATTATTAAAACAGACGGATATATTCAAATATCCAAAAACATGGCAATCCAAAAAAAAATCAGTGGGCAATGATACTTTTTCTAACCAATGTTGTTTAAATCCTTTACTTTAAGTACTGCTCTTATAAAACTTTGTCATTTCCAATTTTTAAAAATTTTACTGTCTGGATCTATACCTGTATGCCCACTAAACAAACTATTGACACACCCTCAAAGCAAACCCATTACCAAAATATGACCACAAAATTTCCAAAAAAACATTTAGGCAATGCAATTTTCTATCCAATAACACAAAAAAAATGACAACCTATTTCAATATAAATATATCTGTAATTGCACACTTTGATGAAAGACAATACATGAAAATTGATTCAAACAAAATTTCAAACATTAAAAACATCTTATACCTACATCTTACATATTCTTCTAAATTTATTTACAAAACATAAATGAAAGCAGATTGTAATGCAGAATAGAACAAATAAGAAAAATAAACAAGTTCAACAAAATAACAGTTAACCAAGTAACAAAATAAAATATCTATATTGGTCCCATTAATTAATTTGGTAACAAAATAACATGTTATCTTATTCATGACCCCGAAAATGCAAATGTTTTCTTGCAACTGAATTCTCATCTGCAATTTTGATAAATATTTTAAATTTCATAATGGTCCTCTATCCATTTTAAATAATATTTTTATCTTATCACATTTTAAGGATTTTAAACAAGTAAAAAAATAAACAAACAAAAACAAAAACACTGGGGCTACTCATTTAATTATTATGCATATATATTTAACATAGTTTACTGGTGCATCCAGCCATGTAAAAACATGATTTGATGTTTGTGCTGTTGTAAAATTTAGTACTGTACTACTTAAAGAGTAAACCTGTCCAAAACATCTCTCATTCAATGTATTTATTAAAAGACATTACATTGAGAGAATAACCACAAAAAAACAAGACCATCAAAATGTTCTATGGCACTAATATTTCTACATTTGATATTTTTCTCTGGTTTGCTATCTAACGTCTTTGTCTTTGTTTACTTGTAAACACTTTATTGACGAGACTCCAGACTTCTATAGACTGTGCTGTCGATATCCTGTTGGCATTGTCTTTGTCTGATGGTAACTGACCAATGGCCATCATTAAAGTATCCTCAACTGTCAAATCTTCATCATATGGACAGGCATCAAGATATCCAATCAGTGCATCACGTAAACTACAATTTTAAATAACAAGTGAAGAATTTAAGATATGTCTACAACTATATAGAAATCATTTTAAGCATTTGTTTGAATGTTTTGACATGTCCAATATGATATGCTATGATAAGCGACAAATTTATTAGCTCATCACCAACTTTTCATGTGCAGTAATTATTGTGATTTATGTAGAAACTAGATGTGACGAAAGGACACAAATGGCCGTCTCACAAAATTGAAAAATCTTCAATTTCAACAACACGTCGACACAATCATGAAGGTAAGTCTCACATATCAAAATCTGAATATCTTAAGGCGTTAAGAAGTCTGTATAACTGTGATTTTCAACAATTTATCACAGTCCAAAGCCCGTAATTTCGGCAAAAATTAGCGGAGTGGAACAAAACTTAAACTTGATCTGTAATTTATCATGGTTAACTCACATACCAAAAATCATCCCAATATCTGAAGGTGTTTAGAAAAAATGTCTGTATAATGGTTTGTTGATGAATGACAGAATGACAGAATTACAGAATGATGGACAAGGGTAAAACTGTATGGCACCAACAACTTTGTTGCAGGGCCATAAAAACAAGAATGTGAAATTATTTTTTGCATTTCAGGTAAATCTGCACACAAATATATGTATCAAATTAAAAATGTAAGCTCTTGAAATTGTGATACTCATCCAGTCATATTTTTCATATTAATAACACTCAGTTTTATAAACCTTTAACAAATATTGTATTTTATTGCGAAAAAGTACAAGTTTGGTAGTATTCTGTTAATCATTTTCAGATAGTTGTGTATACAAAGCATGTATCTGACCCAGACAACAGTTTTGCCATCAGGCAACACATTTTTATTGCCTTATTGATGTTGTGTATAAAAATGGTATGTAATATCAAAAATATTTCATAATATGTATTTTTCAATCATAAGTTTTAGAATAATTAAATGTGGGCCATTTTCTTATTGTCAAGAATATTTGAATCACATCTTATAAATAACAATCTTCTGAGAACAATGTATTTTTAATAAGAGAAGATGTCAAAGTGAGGCAAATTTATTTTCCTCAAATGTATTATACAATCTACACAACTTCTCTAATACATCAGCAGAAGATAAAAACAGAAATGTATTCTTACCATATTTTAGACATATCAACATAGTCTTCATCATCAATATTCTGTGGGACATCTATTTTTAGAACAATACACTCAAATAATAACTCCACAAAGACATCAATCAGTTCTATAGGTAATTTGTTTAAAATGTCCTCAACACCTTGTGTCTGTTCTTCTGAGAGTGGTTTCTTAAAGTTCTCTGATATTCCTTCGAAAGCTTTCTAAAAATAGAAATTAAATATAGTTTTTCTAGGCATGCATACCTGCACAGCATCAGTAAGGTAGATGGAGTGTATAATCCATAATTTTTCAATTTGCCAAAATGTAGATTATTTCTTGTCTTTTAAAATAAAATAACAAAAAGAATGGGTCACAGAGAGCTCTAATATTATTCTTTCGGATAAGAAAAATAACAAGAATGTGTCCAAAGTACACAGATGCCCCACTAGCACTATCATTTTCATTGTTCAATGGACCGTGAAATTGGGTAGAAAATCTAATTTGGCGTTAAAATTAGAAAGATCATATCGTAGGGAACATGTGTACTAAGTTTCAAGTTGATTGGACTTCAACTTCATCAAAAACCACCTTGACCAAACACTTTAACCTGAAACTATCACTTTCATTTTCTATGTTCAGTGGACTGTGAAATTGGGGTCAAAAGTCTAATTTGGCTTTAAAACTAGAAAGATCATATCATAAGCAACAAGTGTACCAAGTTTCAAGTTAATTGGACTTCAGTTTCATCAAAAACTACCTTGACCAAAAACTTTAACCTGAAGCGGGTCAGAGGGACAAACGGACGCACAGACCAGAAAACATAATGCCCCTCTACTATTGTAGGTGGGGCATAACTAGAGGCTCTCAAGAACCTGTGTCACTCACCTTGGTGCATATTAAACAATGGACACAGATAAATTCATGACAAAATTGTGTTTTGGTGATTGTGATGTGTTTGTAGATCTGTACTTTACTGAACATTCTTGTTGCTACAATTATCTTTATCTTTATTAAACTTGGCCCAGTAATTACAGTGGAAAATATTTTCTAAAAATTTATGAAAATTGTTAAAAGATTACTATAAAGGGCAATAACTCCTTAAGGGGTCAACTGACAATTTTGGTCATATTTAACTTATTTTTAGATCTTCCTTTGCTGAACATTATTGCTGTTTACAGTTAATCTCTATCTATAATAATATTCAAGATAATAACCAAAAACTGCAAAATTTCCTTAAAATTACTAATTCTGGGGCAGCAACCCAACAACGGTTTGTCTGTTTTGTCTGAAAATTTCAGGGCAAATTGATCTTGACCTGATATACAATTTAACCCTGTCAGATTTGCTCTAAATGCTTTGGTTTCAGAGTTATAAGCCAAAATCTACATTTTACCCCTATGTTCTATAATTAGCCATGGAGGCCATCTTGGTTGGTTGGCAGGGTCACGCCAAACATTTTTTAAACTAGATACCCCAATGATGATTGTGGCCAAGTTTGGTTAAATTTTGGCCCGGTAGTTTCAGAGAAAAAGATTTTTTAAAAGAATACTAAAATTTTAGAAAAATGGTTAAAAATTGACTATAAAGGGCAATAACTCCTCAATGGGTCACTTGACAATTTTGGTCGTGTTGACTCATTTGTAGATCTTACTTTGCTGAACATTATTGCTGTTTACAGTTTATCTCTATCTATAATAATATTCAAGATAATAACCAAAAACTGCAAAATTTCCTTAAAATTACTAAATTGTCATCATTTGCTTGCTTTCTTTTATTTTTCTTACTTATCTTTCTTACTAATAGAGTATTTTACTTACTTTGTCATATTTTGCCAGGAATTTTGCTCTTTCCATTGCTAAAGTAATCCATAGGGACATGGTATGCTTACATCTAGTTGCTTGTTGTGCCTGAAAAATGAAAAAGAAAATCGGTGAATGCATACTAGATATAAAAATATGCATGTGTTAATGTGTTGATTCATTATTATTTGTTGGATACCAATTTCGTGGATTTCGTGGGTACAGTTAAACCACGGAATTAAATATTCACGAATATGCTAGTTTTCTTTCATCCACGAAAATTGGAACCCAAGAAAAAAATGAATCCATAGTAAGCTAGTAACTCCTTACAAAATCTCATATTTAAGGTACGCAATATTTTTTATCTATAAAATATTGCAGGTCTTGTAGAAACCTGTATGAAAATAAAGATCTGCAATCTTGTATTTCTTCCTTTTAATTTATATTATCAAACATTGCTTATCCATTGATCATTTTCTTTTGTAACTAATTAACAAAATTCAAAATTATATCAGTGGGGTTTTTTTTGTATAAAAAATTTCAACAGATTTCAATAAAGTGTTATAAGATGTAAACAGAAAAATAACAAAAATAACTGAACTCCGAGGAAAATTCTCAAATGAGAGTCCCTTAGCAAATTGGAAAATCAAATAATATAGAAGAAGAAGATGCTTTATTTCAATAAAATGGGCTCACAAGGAGCATAATATAATATATACCTTCTGACTAGGAAATGGATTGTCCATCTTCAGAGTGTTTGTCATGAAGTCATTTAAAGAACTTTCTGGGTCAGATCCTACAGACTTCAGGAAGCTTATTGCAATATCTAGCTTATCTAAACTCTCACAGAGATCAGGGTAAGATTTAAGACGTAATTCTCCACATATCTGACTGAGAACAGCTGGGTTAAGTCTCTCCTAATTGAAATAAAATAATTTCTTATGATACTCACTATTTGACAAACAATGTCAATTCAGAAATATGTTTCAGAATCGATGAAATTATTATAAAAAAAATCATTATTAACAACATCTAAAAATTTAACTAGAATTGGTAAATTTATTTCAAATAATTGCAGGCAACAAAATTAAGTTCCCATGCAATCAAGGACCAGAAAATACAATTTAAAAGATGCTGTGAAATAGAGTTGACTTACCTGTTTAACTCTCAGATATAGACTTTTGAAGACGACAGCATTTGTAGATTCAGATCGATAAGTGATTGTCTCTATCTGTAATTCAAATACACTTTTTATAATAAATTATTTGATAAAACTACAAAAATGTATTGTAATTTCAGTAAAATGCAATTAGTTCATTGTCAGATTACTTTTACAATCTTTTTGGGTATAAAACTTTATAAAAAGTCAGGTTTCCAGGACAGCAATTTTTTTCTTAATTCAAATTGACTATTCCACAGTTAAAGTCTAGACAATAAGTCAACTGAATTATTTTACTACTACAAAATACAATTGTAAATTTTTGAAAAAAAAAATGAATTTCAAGACTACACTACCACAATGTGACTTAAATATAATATTCAAGTTATTAATTCAACAAATCAGAAGATTAAGAGTCCAAATATCTACAGAAAACAGAAAGGAAGAGTCTATAACACCCCACTTTTTAAACTCTGCAGACCCCCATGGACAACTCAAATATATTTTTTTCCATTTTTTTACTTCTCTATAAAATAGTTGTACCAATAATAAAACTAGAGGCTCTAAAGAGCCTGTGTCGCTCACCTTGGTCTATGTGAATATTAAACAAAGGAAGCAGATGGATTCATGACAAAATTGTGTTTTGGTGATGGTGATGTGTTTGTACATCTTACTTTACTGAACATTCTTGCTGCTTACAATTATCTCTATTTATAATGAACTTGGCCCAGTAGTTTCAGTGGAAAATGTTAGTAAAAATTTACAAATTTTATGAAAATTGTTAAAAATTGACTATAAAGGACAATAACTCCTTAGGGGTCAATTGACCATTTCGGTCATGTTGACTTATTTGTAAATCTTACTTTGCTGAACATTATTGCTGTTTACATTTTATCTCAATCTATAATAATATTCAAGATAATAACCAACAAGAATATGTTCCCAGTACACGAATGCCCCACTCGCACTATCATTTTCTATGTTCAGTGGACCGTGAAATTGGGGTAAACCCTCTAATTTGGCATTAAAATTAAAAAAGATCATATCATAGGGAACATGTATACAGTGAAACCTGGGTAAACCGAACCCTGATAAAACCGAATTTCAGTTTAAACCGAACGATTTTCAAAGTCCCACAAAATTTCCCTATCAATTAACGTTAATCTAACCTGAAAAAACCGAACCCTGTCAACACCGAATTCCAAAAGCTTTTTGAAGGCTCGTAAGTAAATTTTTATCTAAAAATTACCTGTCAAAATCGATCAACAATACCATCAATCAAAACAATGAAATGTAATTAATTATTTGCATGATTTAATTAAACAAACACAGGATGGCAGAGTATCCCCAAAGGCATTTGAGGTTTAATGAACTTGTGAGTTGTTATTTCAAACTATTAGCATGTCTGTGTCCATGTATAAAGTGATTTTTTTGTAAATAAACGTTAAACTGGTCAGCTACCCCCATCGCCGATAATGACAAGAAAGGAACTTTCTCTCAGATCAATTAAATGCACCTTACTCAAATAATTACGGCCACAAAATCGAAACTGCCATTCTGTAGCTAAACTGTTTAATTAAATAATAGTTTTAAAGCCTTTCACCGGATTAAGAAGTCGTGCAACACAACAAGGTCAATGGATTTCGATTGCTGGATTCCCTTTAGAGGCCCTATATATTTGATTTGAATGCTCCCAAAGACTTCCGTTAGCTATTAAGCAACGATAAAGTCCGAGAATAAACTGGACCCCTGCTGTTGTTTCACTGTTATCGTGTGCCGAAGTATCAATCAGCGGGTGACCAGTTTAGTCCGAGAACTTGTGTGTACAATGAGATTCCCGATTCAACTACGGAATCGTCATATGACAGTGACTGTGAATCTGAATTGGTCAATGAATTAACGGATGAGAAAATAGTTATAAAAAGCAAAATCGCTCCATGTCGGACATCTCCCAACGATGAGCGTGATTGACGGAGTGGCGTTTGGTTTATAAACAAAAATGTAGCAAAACGTCTATCTTTTATCTTCTTTTATTTTTATATTTACATCTAAATCAACACAAAAATAAACTGTCGGCTGTTGTGTCACCTATTATTCCTGCCAAAATTATTTTGTTGTCGACTTCTGTCTACCTCTACAATCCGAACACCTGTGAAAACCGAACAAAACGCAAAGTCCCGTGGGTGTTCGGTTTGGACAGGTTTCACTGTACTAAGTTTGAAGTCGATTGGACTTCAACTTCATCAAAAACTACCTTGACCAAAAACTTTAACCTGAAGCGGGACAGACAGACAAACGAACGAACGGACGCAGAGACCAGAAAACATAATGCCCCTCTACTATCGTAGGTGGGGCATAAAAACACAAAAATTTCCTTAAAATTACCAATTCAGGTGCAGCAACCCAACAACGGGTTGTCTGATTCATCTGAAAACTTCAGGGCAGATAGATCTTGACCTGATAAACAATTTTATCGCATGTCAGATTTGCTCTAAATGCTTTGGTTTTTGAGTTATAAGCCAAAAACTGCATTTTACCCCTATGTTCTATTTTTAACCATGGCGGCCATCTTGGTAGGTTGGACGGGTCGCCGGACACATTTTTTAAACTAGATACCCCAATGATGATTGTGGCCAAGTTTGGTTTAATTTTGCCCAGTAGTTTCAGAGGAGAAGATTTTTGTAAAAGTTAACAACGACGGACAACGGACGCAAAGTGATGGGAAAAGCTCACTTGGCTCTTTGGGTCAGGCGAGCTAAAAAAAGACAAATATCAAAATCTAACCGATGAATAGAGATCGAGGATACTTGAACTGATTACTAATTATGAATATATTATTTTAATAACACACACAATTTAATCCGGAAAGTGATGAATCCAGAGACATTTTTCCTTATATTGATTATCAATTTTAACATCAATATGATGCCCATAAAAATCTAAAAATTCATTAAAATATATAAGTAATTTACTTAATAAATCGTTTCATTTTCATCAGTTTTTCTTAGTGGTTTGTGGTTTTTGGGGTGTTCGGCGGTGTTCGGTGGTGTGCGGTAGTGTTCGGTGGTGTAAAGACCCACCCCACTAGTCTGCATGTTACCCATGAAATTCCTTTTTTTTTTCCTGTGTTTTTTTCGTTTTGTTACTTCCAGTTTTTTCTGATTTATTATTTGAAATTCATTCATGATATTTTGTAAAATATAGAAACATTTAAGCTTTTTTACGTGCAATCAGCAAAACCATGGGTGCCACTAGTAGACTAGCAGACTATTGATTGTTGTTTGTGTTTTATCACTTTTATTTTTTGTTAATGAATTGTCCTAAGTAAAAATTTTACCTCCTGTATTTTGGTGATAAGAGACTTTGAGAAGAGGAACCTGTCCATCAACTGTCTCTCCAGGTTAGTAACATTGTAATCTATTCTGGTTCCCTGTCCTACTTCAAAGGAATAATTACAGTTAGCTAATACCATGGGTAACAGATCTTTGTCAGGATGGTAACTAATCAGGTGAGCAGATGATATGTCCTTCACATGAACTTTGGGAAGATTGTCCTCTCTACAAAATAGAGGCCAAGGTCATATTTTACAATGTTATAAAAAAAATATATTAATTCTAATGGTTTCTTAATTTAAGTCTAACCATCAAAAGTTGACACAATTTTACAATGTTAGAAAGTTTTAGAAAATAACCAATTCTAATGATTTCTTTATTATAGTATAATATCAACAATTTAAACAACCATATTGCTCACAGTGTCTTTTGTCATTTCTTGCAAATTTTATTTCAATTTTTTGCTACCTTAGATTTCAGCCCTGGGACTAATACATAATCAATTAGTCCCAGATCTGCCTAATTGAATATAACAGTCACAGAGGTAACAAAACAGATTTAGCAATTGAGTTCTCCTTTTCAAAATAAAACCTTCTCAGCTGGACCGCTGGAAAAAATTGATAACAGGGAAAAAAAATACTTCATTGTGGAATCATAAATCAGGCCATTGATTTTTTTCTTCTAAATGATTTCATATTTGGCCTTTTACTCATTATTGAAAGTCATACAGTGACTTAAAATTGCTAATACCTATAATATTTCATCTTTGGGGGATAGCTGCTCATGGGCACATCTCCAAATTCTGACACAGGAATTTTATATTTATGTTTTAAACATACTTACTTCTGCTTGGTTTGAGCACAGTAATTATCTAGGAAAATATTTTGTTTCTTCAGCAGGAAAAACAGGAGAGCGTAAGAGCAGAGACCAGCATCTTTATAAGTAGGTATCAGATGGGATATTGATGTGTCCTCTGTAATGTCCTTCCTGCAATATTCTTTGTCCACTGTCACTAAACTTTCATTGGCTGGACACACTGTTAAATGATATTTAATTCATAAATATAAATAAAGGAGGAAGGTATGAATAACAATTACTATGGATTTATTTATTTTCAAAGGTACCAATTGCAATATTTTGCAAATTGATGTTAATTGATTTTTTTCATTTATATTGTTTCCCCTGGTTTTATCAAATGTCATCATTCAATCATATAGAAGTTGGTAATTTGTTGAACATTTAAATTTGTGGCCAACCTTTACTAACTAAATCCATGAAAATTGGCATTCCATGTTGAAAAATATATCAACAATGGACAATGTATAGTTCGTTGTTGTTTTTGTTAGTACGTCTCTTCTTTTCAGAGGAGTTGCTTGTTGGTGGTTGATATCTTTCTGTCGCACTGTCCAATATTTTGGTGAATCCTATTTTTCTTTTAAGTATTATGAAATTTAATCTATGTATAACAATAAAAAATATTTATAAAGCTAGGGTCTGTAAACAAATTTGGTCAACTGCCAAAGAATGTTTTGTACTAATTGAAAGTGATTGATCCTATGACATATTTTAGATGTAAATAATGTTTCTATCCTTTATTGAAATAAGCTGTAGTTCTTACGATATGTTTCTAATGATTCTCTGACACAGTTCCAAGCTTCAATATAATCTTCCAATAGATGTCCAAATTCTTTTAGTCGTCTCTCTAAATCAGATAGAAGAATTGTTTATAAAGATTTGTATATAATGTGGGTGAAATGAAATATTTAATGTGTTCATTAATTTACTTTAAAGTACATTCATATCCATTTATTTTTAACCCATATCATTCATTGTACATTGTAACATTCACACTAAAAAAACAGCTACGCCATGACCGTATGATACGTCTGTCGCTTTTTAATGAATAAATTTAGATAACTTCTCAATGTCATATCAGGAATTTATCAAAAACATCAGGGAGGTTATTTTAATAATAGATATAAACCAGTCACAAAATTTTCAGGAAAAACTGCTCAAAGCAGTTTTGGGTTATTGTCTGAAAGCTGGATAACTACACCTTTTTTTATGAATAAAACCACATCATAAACTATGGAAACAAAATCTAAAATTTGTAAAAATCAAAAGGGAGCTCACATCAATAGATATATTAACAATTCACCAAAGTTTCTTGCAAATTGGTGAAAGTAATTTTGAGTAATTTAAAAATAAAATTCCCCCTTTATTTTGATTGAAAAAAAAATAATTTAAGTACTCCAATTAGCTTTCAAACTTGCAAAAATTCGTTTCATATTGATAAGTTTAAAAAAGTTGGTTTATTTTGGTATTTGCATTTATCACATGTTTTGATGTTGTTGTCAACAAAATACTGAATTTTTAGGTCTATGTCTTCTGAACATGAATTTTCAAGACTCCTCTGGCATAAACAGCAGACAACATGTTAAACTGTTTTTCTTTACCTTGCCTCATCTGTACTTTGACGTCTGCAATAGTCAAGGTTGTAGCTTCAGCTCTGTCTAGTTTTCTGTTGTATTTCTGCATCAACATTTTTTGCAGCCTTATAATACTAGGGACAAATCTGATAGCTCTCAAGTGATGTTCCTAAAAAAGCAACAACAAAAAGTTTAGCTTTTTGCATACTCAATTTTAATAGAGTTGACAAAATTACAGAGAATTTATAAACAAGGCATTGAAAATTTCCTTAAAATTCAGCTACTATAGACTACAAAGGGCCAAATGAAAAAAGAACAGATAAATAAAATGTATACAAGAAAGACAATTCAGATAAATCATCTTGTAATGTGTCTGAATTTCTACTAAATTAGAAAGTAATTGTGGTTTCATTTATTTTAGAGGTACCAATTTTTATGGTTTTAGGAAAAATTGTATTGTTGTGGAAATTAGTTTTCATGGTTTTTCCAGTCTGCATTCAATCATAGAGAAATTTCACAATTATTTGAACTTTTAAATTTGTGGTTCCCCTTTATCCATGAAATCCCTAAAAATAGGTATCTACATATAATATTGAATCCACAGTAATTTACAAACAATTTACAGACATTACATTGACCTTACCTCTTTGAGGAATAATCTAAGAACAGGTAATTTCATTTGTGCTGCATCAAGATGTTGTCGTAAATGATTAACAGTAATCATAGCCCTATATCTCCAAACTGAAGGAACTTCTTGTAGCAGCATTACAGCCTCTGTATCTTGTGGTTTGTCTGTTTCATACAGTATTTGCAGTAGTGGGTCAGCTCCTAAAAAAGAAAAAAAATATTTGCATTTATATTAAATCAGTTTTCAACAATGAATAGTTCATTCATACTAAAAATTATAGATAATTTTTGGTTAATGCTTATATAATGTCATTCAAAAGAAAAGTTTTAATTTTAAGCCGTCTTTATTTCACCGTATTCCATTACTTCATATCATTTATTTTTTTCTTATTCTAACATATATGTCCATCTTCTATATGTTCACTACGAATAAGTTTATAATATGAACATTTCTGTTGCTAACAATAAAAGACAATAGAATTGTGTTAAAACATTTGGATGTAACACATTTCAAGACAAAATCATGGTTTTAAGAAAGTGGACATTCACTATTGCATGCTCTTTGTTCATGGGCATTTAACTAATTAAACTTACATTTCACTATTATGCCAATTAAAGAAAATCATTTGTATTTTTGAGATTCTCCGTATTATATTCAATGTTAAAATGAATTAATTTTGAGTTCCAAGGATCTATATTGAGTGCCAACTGACCCAATGATGTTACACAAAGCTAATAATAATTCTTACCAAGTCTTTGGTCATTCAAGATTTTACCGTTAATCCCTCTTAAGATATTCTGCATGTCCTAGAAGATAGAAAAAAAATCATAGAATCATGCATAGGATAAAAGAATACACATGTTATACCAATCACTTTGCAAAGACTTGAATTCTGTCTTCATTTCAACACAAGCTTATATTTTGTGTTGAAACCAAAGTTCTAGTATATCTACAATAAAGTAATGTAAACAATAAAGTAAATCACATTAGGGCTATTCCAAAGTAAAAATGTATTAGAGGTTTGGACATAAGAGCATATATTTTTTTTTTTACAGTAGTTAAGGTGGTACCTAACACTACAGGGAGATAACTCTGTAAAGTCAGCTAAACGTTTTAATTAAGTTGTGTTGTAAAAGGAATATTAATAACCAGTGTAATTTTTCTGACAAAAGGGTTGGTTCAAAAAAATTTAAATTTTTATATTTTTATTAAAGTCTCAAAGTAAATACTTTGACAAAATTTTATGAAAATTAAAAGAGCCAAATTAATTTTAGTGAAAGTGTTGGGTACCACCTTAATAGGTGTATAGCAAAAACAATTCTGTTACAAATGAAAATAAAACTTATGGGTGGTAGCTAGGGTATAACAATCATTATCCAAATCACTTACCCCTGACATTTTGTCCTTGAAAGCCCTTACCTCCTAACCCTTAAGCCTATACTATTTTACCCATAAATCATCTATTACTAAAACTAGTAGCACATCTATTGAAAAGTATACAGTTTAAACAAAAGGAATATACCTGAATAACAGGTTCAATATATCTTTTAGCAAAATCTTCCTCCCACTTTGATCTTGATGCTTTATCCGTTAATCCACAAACATTTGGAGTTTGATTTTCTCCTGTAAATAGATGTCCTATCATGATGAAATTAAATTACATATATGTTTCAATAGACACTATTATTTTGACCCAAAAAAAATTGAAATTTATAAATAGCAAACTGTCGAAATAAAAAAAAGAGGTGTGAATAGTTCTCACCGTCTGGACTGATTGCCAGAAAAAGCCAGAACATTACTGAATAATAATGAAAATAAAATATCTATCAAAGAACTTCAAATTTTGGCAAGGTTGGATTATTTTTTGTTCAATCATTTCAGCTGACCTATAGATCAAAATAACAATTTCATAGCTGCAAGAAGAAAAAACCTGACAATTTTAAATTACAAAAAACATCAATTACACTTTTGGATGTAAAAACACAATGATTGATTAAATTAGACCCTGATCCTATTCCTGTGTTGGTTTATCCAAATTACACTTACCAATAATAGCTATTGTGTGTTCATTCATAATCCTAGCTAACAGATAATGAATTAAAACCAAGATTTCATCTTTGTTTTTACCAAGGACATTCTGAACAGAGGTCAGGTCAAGGTCGATATGTTCTATCAAGTATCTTCCTACATCTGCTTGCTCAATGTTTGGTTTGATTGACTGACACACTGCCTAAAAAGGAAATTAGAAAACATTACCATCTCTTTTTCATAAAATATTGATTGAGAAATTTTGACTAATCATTTATAAAGCAAGTATACATAAAGTAAGGGACATAACTCTAAAAATAACTTGAAGGTTTGTGTAAACATTTTTCAAAAATATTACTGAGCTTCTATTATTCAAATTACACAGACAGATTATATTGCCTCTGTTTCACATCAGTGTTTAAGATAGAAAAGTTGAAAATGACTTGTACAAACATATTACTGATTAAAACACTTAAAAAATGTGTCTACCCCCAGCAGAGATAGCTGTAGTTGTATTTGGCACACATTTTTTGTAAGATTTGGTTTAAACTTTTCAGTGTTTTTTGATAATGATTTGGTCTTCCATTCATTTTGATTCAAGCACCATTGGGAATTCTTATAAAGATTATAGTGTACCAAATTGTAAGCCTTAAATAGACTTTTCAAAAAGTTGTTGTCCGACAGGTCCTGTATATCAGACAAGAAAAAATTGCACCAGGGGGGAAATATCTGAGAATTCTACTGGTGATTAAAATGGTTATTTTAGGTCTTTTTAATTTCATATCTTACCTGTAGATTGACATTAGCTCCTACATACATGGAGATATGGGTTAACAGTCTAAGTACTGAAAATGAGGCTCTATTTAATTTTCTCTCTGGGGCAGACACAGGTCCCATCTTTGTTGCTCTTCCTAATATGTGGCCTGTTTCAGTTCTATCAAGGCTGGAAAATAAATATAAATTGTCAATCAGATACAGGCTTGTTACCATGCAACATTGTGGCTATTTTAACACAGCCCTAGGCCTAAATAAAACTCATGGGTGCAGGTAGGCATTTTTGTTTTAGACCTAACAACCCACAATATAAATTCATCCTTTTACTTATAATACTTTTAAATTTCAAAGGAAAATTCAATCCCTCAGAGTTTTGATTAATTAGAGTGCCTTCAATCTCCAACCCTGATCAATTTTGGAACAGCCCTTAATGCAAAAAATCTTTTAAAAAATATTGAAATTAGTGTTGTTAATTGCAAAATTTTAGCATTAATAAGTATATCAATCAATTTGTTTATATTAATATATTAAAAATGGAAAAGCTTTACTTCATTAAAATTAAATTTTTAAAAGAACAAAAAATCAATTCATCCACTAAAAGCTTACCCAGTGTCCACTTCATTTCCAGCTCTGAGTGTATATCCTTCCCCACCAATCTCCCTCCCACAGGCTTTACAAATACCAACTGTTGCAGCTCGTCCACACTACAATAACCATGATAACACATTATTACATTTAAGACTATTTTGTAATTAAGGAATGACTGTAACATTTTTTCTGTCTTTGAGGAAATTACATCCAAAATGTGGTCCATACTGAATAACCTACGTAGCATGTTATTTTAAAGTGTGCACCAATTTTTTTTATGTTATTTTCAGAAAAAAAAATTACAGTCATTCCTTTTAATTAATTCTAAAATCCATTTTAAACTGGAGAAAATCATGAAAAAATGTTGATGACATCACAGTCACATGAAAAAATTATGTCCATGAGCTGTCAGCCAATAAAAAGACATGTTATATTCAAAATTAAATTATTGCCTAGTACATACAGATATATCATATTAAATTTTAATTACCAAGTCAGTGAAGACTTTGATAAAATATTGGCAGCTCACATTATGTGTAAGAATATTTTAAAAGAAATTGCATTGGTAAACAGGAACTGGATGAAGGCAGAATCTGAAAATACATCAGATGTTAAATCATGCTCACATGAAGCTGGCTATTAAAGTTTAAGAAGCTCTCACTTGTAATTTATGATAAAAATGTGGACAAACATTTCTTTTGGACAGAGGTATGAACAGATGAAAACCTGTCTATTAACCCACTTCTTCAGAGCAGGGGCGAAATAACCATAGCCTTGTATGATACTTACATTTCCAATTACATATGGATGACCATTAGGACACCCTGAAATAGAAGTTATTAAATCAATCATTTATTTGTACTGAATATTTGTCTACATTTCTTAACCAAATATTTTAAACTATTCCTTAAAGATATGATGTCAACCTGTACCCACGAAATCCACGAAGATTGGTATCCAACGAGTAATGATTCCACAGTTCCACATTTTGAAACAGGATAAACTACAGGTGCACCATAGTTCCTTCCTGGCTTTTTGATAATAAAAAAACTTTATTCAGTATTCAGAGTAAAAAGGTTTTACTCGAATTAATCCTGTATTAGGATTTGTTGAGCCTGAGATCCATTAATGTACTCAAATATTTTATTACCCATAAGCCCTGGTGTTTCGTGGAATGTTTCTCAATACTTTACTCTTTATACTGTTTGTCTATTGTCTGTCTGGTCAGATTGTTCATGGCATTATCCTACTTTCTATGTTTTTTATTGACCAATTGGTATTACGAAAAACTTTAAGAAAAACTTAGGATTCTAGATAGTTAGCTTAACATATATAGCAATGTTACTGGTTAATAAATAAATTTGGTGTATTTACTGTCTTCTAATTGGTTAAAATTATTAGTTTTAATTTTCAATGTTGTCAATTTTTATGGCGACACGCCCACTCCGCTGACGTTGTGTATTCATACACCACCATGTGCGTACGTTGTTATTGTTAATATAAATAATATAAAAAGTTCTTTGAGCTTTATTTTTGATAGAAATTTATTTATAATGAATGGCAATAATTTATTTTTGATTTATTGAACCATAAAATTAATTTTTGACCCTTCACATTTTACAAAATCCGCTTCACGGATTATTCAATGTGAAGAGTCAAAAATTAATTTTATGGTTCAATAAATTAAAAATAAATAATAACCATTCATTAAATAACAAGAAGTAATTGTAACAGGATGCTGTTACGAAGTCTCCCAAACAAAGCTCCCATAACTCTCCATTCATATGGTCCCATGTTCATTTGATTTGATTTTTTTTTCCCATACAAGAATATAAATGGCTTACGAGTAGGGATCTCCACCATTTACAAGTTTTCAAACAGGAGGGGGTGGTGGTGACTCCCAAGGACTTCCCTTTTATTTCATTTCATTTGTTTTATTGTCTCCTACAAGAATATATAAGGTTTAGGGGTGGGGATCTTGACCGTTTACAAGATAATAGTGTATTCTCAAATTGAACAGGGTGGGGTTAAAACCCAAGAACTTCCATTTAATTTCATGTGATTTGTTTTATTGTCCCATACAAGAATATATATGGTTTAGGGGTGGGATGTTGACAGTTAACAAGTTTTCAAACAAGAGGGGGTGGGGTGACCCCCTCCGGACTTCCCTTTTATTTCATTTCATTTGTTTTATTGTCCCCTACAAGAGTATATATGGTTTAGGGGTGGGGATCTTGACCGTTTACAAGATAATAGTACATTCTCAAATTGATCGGGGTGGGGGTGACCCCCAGGAACTTTCATTTAATTTCATGTGATTTGTTTTATTGTCCCATACCAGAATATATAGGGTTTAGGGGTGGGGATGTTGACCGTTTACAAGTTTTCAAACAAGAGGGGTGGGATGACCCCTAGGGACTTCCCTTTTATTTCATTTCATTTGTTTTATTGTCCCCTACAAGAATATATATGGTTTAGGGGTAGGGATCTGGACCATTTACAAGATAATAGCACATTCTCATATTGAACGGGGTGGGGATGACCCCCAGGGACCTCCCTTTAATTTCATTTGATTTGTTTTATCGTCCCATTGAAGAATATATATGATTTAGGGGTCGGGATCTGGACTGTTTACAAGATAAAAGCATATTCTCAAATTGAAGGGGGTTGGAATGACCCCCCCCCCCCCCCCCCCCCCCCCAGGGACTCCCCCTGTATTTCATGTGATTTGTTTTATTGTCCTTTAATCATTTCTGAAGACTGCATGTATCTATCACTTACAGTTTTCAAGTTATATTCATTTGAAATTTTTAGAAAATAAAATCCCATAGGGTTCTATAGTTAACCCCTCCCTCCTCTCTACCCCCCAAAATACCCCTTAATAGACCCCAATGCACAAACGAAAGATTGATGGCTCACCTAGACATATTAGTCTACCATTTTATGAAATCCTAAGTCAATCTGACAAGCGGTTTTGGAGAAACGCTGCGGACAAGTTCATTTTTTAATGTGGCGGAAGAAAAAGAAAAAGAACTAGATTTGTAATTGCTAGCAATAACGGATGGCACCCTTGTCCCCCCATTGCCAGGCGAGCGGCAGCCATTTTGAAAATACCAAAGTCAAAGAGTGCATCTACACATGCAAGTCATCATTTTTGTAACATTTCATTAAGTTTGGAGCATTTTGAAATTTTGGACAATTTTGCTGTTTCCATGGTTACGGCGGCCATTTTGGAAATTCCAACTTCAAAATGCAACTCTGCACATGTCAGCCACTATTTCTGTAAAGTTTCATCCAGTTTGCAGCACTTTATTTTTTTTGGAAATTTTGAACATTTGTGCTGCAACCATGGTTACAGTAGATAATTCCAAAATTCTAAAAGCAGACATCTCATTGCCCCATGTCATGTTATATATCAATACAGTTTCATTGACTTTGGCGCAATACTCTCTGAGAAAATGCTGATTTTATGCATTTTTCCATAGGGTCAATGCAAAACTTGGCCCTAGTTTCCATGACAACGGCGGCCATTTTGAACTATCCAAATATTGTTTTGACATCTTGGCATAATGGGTCACATTTTCATAAAGTTTCATCCAGCTGATGTTATAATGAAATAGTTAGAATTTTTGATATTTGAGCTGTTTCCATGGTAACGGCAGCCATTTTTGGAATTCCAAAGTCAAACTGCAAATCATCTCATGCCAGTTACCATTCCTGTGGAGTTTCTTCCAGTTTGGAACACTTTGAATATTTTCGGATTTTTGCAGTTTCCATGGAAACGGCAGCCATCTTGACCATTCCAAAGTCAGGTGCACAACTTCATATGCTGGTTCACATTATGGTATAGTTCCATCAACATTGGTCCATACAATTCCGAGAAACTGTGTGGACAAAAAGTGTTGAAGAAGAATAATAAAAATAAGGAAAAAAAGAAACGTACAATAACAATACGTCACCCCAACTCCGTTGAGGGTGCCATAAAAAGAAAAAGAAAAAGAAGAATAATAAAAATAATAAGAACTGAGCAAAAACAATAAGTCTCCAAACTTTGTTTGGGAGACTTAATAAACACCAGCTGGAAAACTAAATATAGAAACTTCTTGATACTGTGGATTCATTTTCATTTGTTGGATTCCAAATATTGTGGCATAATTTGTGGATACAGGTGAACCATGAATTCAAATGATCAACGAAATTCAAATTTTCTACAAGCTTTTATGCAGACTTGGTCCAAACCAAGAAATCATAGAGAATAACAATATTATTCATTTCATTTTTTTTTAAATATTCATAAAATCTAAGCTGAGGGCAGACTCACTTTAATCCCCTAAATGCACCTTCAAAGAATTGAAAATGAACTTAAAATTTTGTCGTCTGCTTTTACATTTCAAATATACACGAAATGCAATTTCTCCTCAATCCACAAAAATAAATGAATCCACAGTAAAAAAAACATATTTCCTCTGTTTCTATAGTTACATGTCAAAGCAATTTGTACATACTGTAAAACACTGGATTTTCCCCAGGAGTCTGTTGTCTGGCAGCAAGAAGAGCTTCTTTTATTTCTGATACTTCATCTTGTGGCATTGTAGGAAAGAAAGATTTCTTTTAAATAGAAAAAATACTATATTATTAAAATTGCAATAAAATTAGCCACTAAACAATTCTTTAAAAATAGAGAATAACAATATTATTCATTTTTTTTTTAAATATTCATAAAATCTAAGCTGAGGGCAGACTCACTTTATCCCCTAAATTCACCTTCAAAGAATTGAAAATGAACTTGAAATTCTGTCGTCTGCTCTTACATTTTCCCTCTTGCATTAATACACAGTGTAATCTTGTGTTGCAAGACTTGGAGAAAACATATTCCTTCACTGAACGACTTGAAATATTTTTTTTTTTTCATTTGTTAAATTTGAAATCAATAATTCTGATTGAAAGATTGTTTAACCCTATTAGGTTTTAAAATTTTGACGGTTAAACTATTTGGTTCATTGTATAGTTGGGCTATTTTACCTTCATCACACATTTCCTTTTTTAAGTAATTTCTAAATTTGCAGTGTTAAAATGTTCTAATAATTTAGATACAGTTTTAGAATAAAAACATCAGTTCATATCAGGGGATGGATCCAGCCATTTAAAAAAAAAGGGGGGGGTCCCAACAAAGGATAAAGGAGTGTTTCAACTATATGTCTCCATTCAAATGCATTGATCATTAAAAAGGGGAGTTAAATACCCCTGTCTCCCCCCCCCCCTTTCCCCCCATCTGGATCTGCCACTGCATACCCATGTTGAAACTTATCACTACTTACAGCCATGCCTTGAGGGTCCAGAGCTATTCTGTGTAGTGGGGTAAGTAGAGTTGTCTTCCCTGGAATTTCAGCCATCATAACCAGAAAATGTGTCAGTAAACAAGAAATGTTCTGGTCTGCTAACTCCATTGCAGGTATTATGTTTCCGGGTAGTCTCCATAAAGTATTTTTTATTATACCCTGCGTTATTTCCTAAAATATTCAGATTTATGGTATAAACAATAATCATGAAAATGGATTATTCTAAGATTTTTTCAGTAAGTGATATCATGAAAATTCACTTCTGTGTAAAATATCTTCATTTGTCCTCCTTTTTCCTTATGGTTTTCTTTATAAATGACTCCCATACTCAAGTTTTTTTATTTGTTAGAATGGTCTTTTTGGTTTTCTGGGTTTTTTTTATTGGTGTATCTGTACAACATGTAAAAAGTGGTTTTAATCCATTATAGGTCAAGTTCAAAGCATGTCAATGTCATAGAAGGTAGATTTGTCTTTTTTAAAAGTCATATGGTTTTTGAAAGTCTTCTATCCATTTTTATAGACTAATCTTTTTTTTTTGTATTTCTGAGTCTTACCTTATTTTTAACAATCACATGGCTCATTATAAACTCATTTAAGAACTCCTTTCCCTATAAAATAAATAAAATAAAAAATATAATAATGCAATGTAAGAATACAAAATCACTGGTCAAATTGTAAAATTTGTGACTGATCAATCTCACTATGATTCAATTTAAAAGGTATTAAGAATTGGGTTCAAACCCTTAACCCCAATGTTGACATGCTTATGATCATTGTAAATGAAAAACTTTGACCAATAAGAGGTCTCAGCAAGCAGAAATGCAAAAATTATTCATCAATGAACAATGCAAATTCATTCAGGAAAAAAAGATTAAGGGAAACAACTGATTCACAGCAAAATTACTTTATTATCAATATATATATACTGAACACTAACAGCAAGGTATAAAACACTGTACTAACCTTCTCTGTGAACTTTTGTGTCTGGCCTCCATACACATTATTCATAGTCATCTCTCTATGTAAAGCAAGTAGTAATTTGATTCTTGTCTGCCATTCACTGGGTGGTTTCTGAAAAACAAATAAAAGCATTAAATCAAATAAAATCTATCTTCGCAGATTCAACTGATTACTAAAATTATCAGTTGTGTGAATTTCCCTCACTTAACTTGTAAAGTAATGATAATAAATTTTATTTTTTAATTTCTACATGGTAAGACTTGGACAGTTTTAGAATAATAATTTTGTTGTTGTTTTTGGCTTTTAACTAGCTTTCAGTAACTGCTACCATCCTATTTCTATACATTTCTAGAAATATGATTGGTTAAAAGCAACTGCCTGAAGACTATGTATATTCCATATTAGGTTAATATGTGGGGCTATTTCAATACACGGTTAGGAGTGGTGTTATTTCCTTTTTAACAGTTTCAACAGACAATGAAATTGATAATGGATGATTGAAATAAATTCATATAACACATTTAAAGCTAACAAGTTGTCATTGGTTGCATTTGCTTGTGTATAGACCAATGGAAGTCGGTTCCTAATACTAACAGTATTGAAGACTTGATCACTTTTATAGGCCACTAGTCTAAATACCACATGTTACAGGCCCGTAGCCAGGAATTTCCAAGGGGGGGTTCGATGGACTCACAAACTCGACTTTAACAGTCACAATTCAAACAGAAAATTGACTTTAACAGTGCTTATTTGTTTTCAAGGGGGGGTTCGTCCGAACCCCCCGAACCCCCCCTGGCTACGGGTATGTGTTAAGATAGTCAGTAAGATAGATTCGTTACATAGTGTGCTAGTGACATATTATATAAAGGGGGTCAGTAAATTCTTTATAGGGATTCCATCTTTGCTCTTACCCCATATGGAATTTATTGACCCCATATATATGGTATTAGGTCACTAGCACAATATGTAACTTATAGTACTCTCAGATCTATACTCTGTGTCTTTTATGATATTATAAGTTGTAATTTCGATTTATACCAATCTGATGAGATAAGGCCTTTTTTTTTTAATTAGTTGGTTTACGGATCCGCCGACCCGATTTTGTTTAAAAGTGAAATAAAATTAAAATTTTGATTTCGTGTTGTTTTTTATTCCGCCGACCCGATTTTTCGAGTGCTGTGAATAAAAAAATCCGAGGCGTTCCGAGGCGTTTGTCTGTGTCAATAAAGCGTTTGTAGTGAACGGCGTATTTTGAAAAGCTTCGAAATGACGCAGACGAATTCAAAAACCCAACGAGGGAGGACCATGGAGTCTGACGGCTTCATCTACTTTCAGTTGAATATTAACTTTGATGGTCAACGTACTGAGAGCACTTTTATCAAATGCAAACCTAAGCAAACAATCGGCGATGCCATATTCGACAATATTGCTGATGAAAATGTTGCCATTGTCAAGGTACCTGTTGAAAATAAAACATTGATCTCAACTTTTTATTTCTTTGCCACCATTTCCACTTTTCAGCGAACGGGATTCATGCATAATTTAGATGCTAACAAATTTCTTGTCTGTACAAAATATGTGTTTTAGTCAAACTTTGGTACATTGCTATTTCTTCATCAGCATGATAGGATCATGAACACAGTTGATTATCAAACATTTCATAAATCAAAGAAATTTGTTTATGTCAAGTATATTGTCCTCAAAAGATTTTTGGGTCAAACATGCACATATATTCATACGTGAAGACCAGGTGCACCTTAAATGTGATGGTATTGTGTTCACCTGGAGAGTGAGAGATCTTGGGTTTGAACCTTGACCCGGTCAAATCAAAGACTTAAAAATTGGTATCTGCTGCTTCTTCGCCAAGCACGCTGCAATTGCAATTATTAAAGGAGTCAGAATAATGTGTTTGGGTAAGGTAACATATCTTTGGGGGAACTGTTACCTTGTGAGCTAGCACATTTAAATTCTGGCTCAGTGTGTCAGTTTAGCATTTCATTTCTCATTATCATATTCTCATCCTAATTATGCATCTGATTAGCCACTAGACATTAAACAACAATTGACCATCCATCCATCAAATGCAAAGCATATCAAGATAAGAGCTAAACTATTTCTCCTCCTCAACCCCTGTAATGTCATGAATGAACAGCATTTTTTTTATTTTTTTTCCTCCGACTCAAATTTTTCAGAACAGTTATACGTGAACAAAAAAAAAATCTAAGATTGCTATTTTATTTTTATTTTTTTTACCTCCTCCGACCCTAACCTTTGACACTAGTTGTCCGTAAACCAACTAATTAAAAAAAAAAGGCCTAAGCCTTTTTCAACTGATTTTTATAGTGTTATCTTATGTTGTGCTGCTACACCACTTTCCCAGGCTAGGGTGAGGTAGGCCCACAAACACATACCTGCCAACTGTCACTATTTGCGGGGGATTTCCTTCATGGAGGCTCCCAAGTGGAAATTTTGTAAGAGCAATTTTGTCCACTATTTCAAAGAAAACAATTATTTAACAATGGCTATGAGCTTGTTAAAGCATGAAGAAACCAAAAAACCACATTAGAATATATTTGAAGGCCCCCTTGAAGGTTTTGTAGGACTATAAGAAACATCTTTTATGTAAAACCCCCATGGGCATTTTGAAAAGTTGGCAGGTATGCAAACATGTTTACTCCTCCATATTCTGTGACTGTATCCTGTAATATTCTTATGGTATATATCCTATTTGTTTTCTTTATTGATTGTACATAGATCAGGCTGTTAATTTTCTGGTTTGAATTGTCATTTGTCATTTCTGAGTCTTTTATAGCTTATTTGAGGTTATGGGTTTTGCTTATTGTTGAAGGCCATGCTGTGACCTATATTCTCTATAAACTTTTAGGTCATTTGGTCATGTTGGAAAGATGTCTCATTGGCTATCATATCCAATCTTCTTATCTTTATAGCCCTCAAAAATTGCACCAAACATACCTGGAGCAAGAGTTCTAGTTTTTCACTGTTTCCACCTAAAACAGTGGTAACGATGGTCTCTCTCAACTCTTTGTATTCGTCACCAGTCACAATGTATCTGTCATGACATTCTTCTACCTATAATCAAATATAATTTTTTTTTAATGCACATATTTAAAATTCATTTTATTTTAAAATAATTCAGGCCAGTATGATATACTGTAGAAACATTAATTTTCGTGAGGTATTTCGTGGTTTTGTCTTTATATAAGACTTCATGTTGATTGAATTTCGAAGTTTCCAGTAAATGGAAGTGATATTATATGTAGGTCAAATTTTAGTGGGGGTTTTAATTTCGTGTATATATTCTTTCCACAAAAATAAGCGAAATTAATTTCTCCAGAAAATTTTTACAGTCAATTGCGTGTGTAGGTGTTGTCCTAGCTTCTAATCATAGCCCTATCATATATCAATAAAGTCATCAAAGATAATTTTATACAGTTTTGTCTACAAATTGATCCATGATGCTTGAAACAAGAAAGTTTAAAAACCAAATGAAGAATCCTTAAATATTAGTTCCAGGGCAGTTGCAGATACAAAAGTAGGACAGAAGTACAACTGAACAAACACCTGAACAAACAAACTAACTACCCCCCCCCCCCCTCCCCCCCCAAAAAAAAACAAAAAACAAATAAACAAACATATATACAATACAATTAAGCATAAAAACAACCAAGTGACAGACTCCCTAATTTCTATAGTATGACAACTTTAGAAAGTAA
Organism: Mytilus edulis; assembly: GCA_019925275.1. Taxonomy (NCBI): domain Eukaryota; kingdom Metazoa; phylum Mollusca; class Bivalvia; order Mytilida; family Mytilidae; genus Mytilus; species Mytilus edulis. The sequence continues at coordinate 35,604,872 of CM034357.1, forward strand.
GGGGTATAAATAAGATGAGGATGAAAGATATGTGCCTAAAAAATGACAAGGCACATGACTTATGGTGATATGTTGGTGTTCCCACACTATTGAATCACAATACACAATATACAAATGCTTGAAACCTATTAATTCTAAATGTATACTGTATGTTCAGAAATTATTCCACAGTTTTTATTAATGCAAATAATACCACTGTTTAAGTATAGCAATACTAAGAACTCACATTCGGATATCTGACATATATATATCTGTATGAAGATTATCCTAAAATTGCAATAGTCAATCTCGCATTATTGTCCGTTCTTTAAAAACACAATAATTTCTGAAATTTACTGTAGAAGAGTCATTTAATCTTGAATCTTTACCTTGTTTCCCTTTAATTCTGGCAGACGGACCCATCGAAGGAAGCTAGCTTCACTTTTTGTTACAACTGTTTGATAACTCTCAATTCCATAACAACGACACAACTGTTTCACAAAGTATCTCCTGTAAAATATGTTTTTATTAAACGCATATTATACCATACTTAAAAACAAAATGGTATTAAATAATTCAGGCCACTGATTTCAAAAAGGTAATTTACGGAGAGAAGATTGATTGAATTTTGTTTGCTTAAGGTCTTGTTGCACATATTTCATGCATTCAAGACAAATAAAGAACAGACAAATGTAGCTCGTTTGTGACTCATAAATAGGAATTTTATTTTGTACATAAACTACAATGAAATAATTGAAGTAATTTCAACTGAAATCTGGTAAAAGTATTTCAAAATGACTTTCTATCTTTATAAAACAAGAGTGCACACGCTGAAATGTCTCGCCTTCTTTACTAATTATTGATATTATTTTGATAGTCCTAAGTATAAAGCTTTATTAAAAACTCACATAAACTTAGCATTAACCAAGATAATTAAACAAAGACCAATGAACCATGAAAATGAGGTCAAGGTCAGATGAACCATGCCAGGCAGACATGTACAGCTAACAATGATTCCATACAACAAATATAGTTGACCTATTACTTTTTTAAGAAAAATAGACCAAAACACAAAAACTTAACACTGAGCAATGAACCGTGAAAATGAGGTCGAGGTCAAATAAAACCTGCGGGACTGACATATAGATAATAAAATATTTCCATACACCAAATATAGTTGACCTATGGCATATAGTATTAGATAAAAAGACCAAACTCAAAAACTTAACTTTGACCACTCAACCATGAAAAACGAGGTCAAGGTCAGATGACATCTGCCGCTAGACATGTACATCTTACAATCATTCCATACAACAAATATAGTAGATCTATTGCATAAAGTATGAGAAAAACAGACCAAAACACAAAAACTTAACTATAACCACTGAACCATGAAAATGAGGTCAAGGTCAGATGACACCTGCCAGTTGGACATGTACACCTTACAGTCCTTCCATACACCGAATATACTAGACCTATTGCTTATAGTATCTGGGATATGGACTTGACCACCAAAACTTAACCTTGTTCACTGATCCATGAAATGAGGTCGAGGTCAAGTGAAAACTGTCTGACGGGCACGAGGACCTTGCAAGGTACGCACATACCAAATATAATTATCCTATTACTTATAATAAGAGAGAATTCAACATTACAAAAAATCTGAACTTTTTTTTCAAGTGGTCACTGAACCATGAAAATGAGTTCAAGGACATTTGACATGTGACTGACGGAAACTTCGTAACATGAGGCATCTATATACAAAGTATGAAGCATCCAGGTCTTCCACCCTCTAAAATATAAAGCTTTTAAAAAGTTAGCTAACGCCGCCGCCGTAGCCGCCGTAGCCGCCGCCGCCGCCGGATCACTATCCCTATGTCGAGCTTTCTGCAACAAAAGTTGCAGGCTCGACAATAAAACTACTATAAAAGTTGATCAGAATATTGATTGAATGATAGCTTGTTGCCTTAAGTCCTGCAGTAAATATTTTGATATGTATTGGGATGATTCAATATCTTTAAAATGTTATATGTGTCATGGACCACCAAATTAACAATTCTAGTTTTTGTATATTAATCATCCTTTTGAAAGAAAAAAAACCAAAATTCAAACATGATTATCTACCTTGGCCATGGAGATCCGCATTCTTCGCAAAGTTTAGAAGCTGCATCAAATAACTTCCTCACCGTTGGATCTGGCATAGATTTCTGTGCTGTTCCATATAGTTTGTGTATATATTTAGATACAATTGTCAATGAAAACCTCACTTTGGAAAGATTGTCAATTTTATCTAATAATTCAATGTCACCAATTATATTAGGTACTGCATCCCTTAACATTTTGGTTGCCATGGTAATTTCATCCTCTCTGTTTGCATACTGCTGATGTAATGAATCCTGGAAAACAAACAATAATTAAAAAAAAAATGAATATAGAGATTATTGTGAATACAGTCAATAAAGACAGTAACCAATTAAAACAACAAGAAAATCAGAGAATTGAAAACAATCTGAATGCAATATATGATATAGATCATGAAAATAACAATAATGAAGAGAGTAAAACTATATTTTGAAACTTTAAAATTTCAAATTCATAAAATCATCCATTATTAATGAGATTGATACTTCTGAATTTTCCAATGCTTTTATAAGGGGAGACAATTTTGATAAGTGATTACATATAAGTCTAAATGAATGTGTTTAGTATAACGTCCATTATCACTGAACTAGTTCATTTTTTAAGGGGCCACCTGAAGCACGCCTCTGGTTGCAGGAATTTCTCACTGTATTAAAGACTCATTGGTGGCCTTCGGCTGTTTTCTGCTTTTTGGTCGGGCTGTTGTCTCTTTAAGAATTTCACCATTTCCATACTCAATTTTAAAGTTGTTTTAGTTTTTTTAGTATCTTGTAATTATGTTTTTAAAGTGGAGATAACTTACCTCCATACATTCATTACCAGAAGACATAATTCAATTAGTTGTTGTTTGTCCCCTGTGGTACCTACTAATGTATCAGGTATCTAAGGGGGAGATAACTTACCTCCTTACAGGTCATTACTAGAAGACATAATTCAATCAATTATTGTTTGTCTCCAGTAGTACCTACTAATGTATCAGGTATCTAAGGGGAGATAACTTACCTCCATACAGGTCATTACCAGAAGACATAGTTCAATCAGTTGTTGTTTGTCTCCTGTTGTTTTTACTAATCTATCAGCATAGTTAAAGTATGCTAGTAGATGGGTCTCAATCTCATGACCACTGAAATAATTTTGTAGACTATTTAGTACAATTGTCTTTGTCAGGTAAATGTTGAAAAATTTGAAAATAAACAATGCTAGCTACTCATTCCTTTTATTGTATAGGTCTTTTTGTTGTGGAATAGCAACAAAATGCACAGACTTACCCAACAAATGTAATAAATTGACAAATGATAGTGATCAGTGTTGGTGATCTGTTTTCATAACACAAATTCTTTTCTTTTTTGTAACAAATCTAAATCTGTTAATTTATTGATTTATAATTTTTTTCAGCATTATTTTTGAATAATAAGGTATTCTATTTCAAAGCTACAATACAAACCTTTATTTTTGAAGCCAAGAAAATCTATTAAAAATTTCAAAAGATCTGTGAACTATAGCTATCTTATAAAATTCCAATCAAATTGTATATAAATTTACAATTGGAATACAGCACAATTACAATATGAACATGCAATCAAATTAAAACAATCGGAAACACAAAATACCTTGTCTGCATCAATTGCTGTAATAAGAAAGATCGTACAACTGGGGTTGGGTCTATGGAATCGTCAAAGATGGTCAGTTCTCTTGATACCACTCTTTCTATCTTCTTCCCTTTACTGTGGCCTATGATGTATGACAAGAGCTTTTCAATAACTTCCTGTGATGGAGGTGTTCCCTCAGCAAAACAAAGCTGTGATACAACCTCCATGAAGAAACTGTTACATCGTGTCCTGTAGTCCTGGTACTTTCTAATTTCACCACTGTCAATAAAAATTAAAATGAACTGTGAGTTATTTTGAACCCCTGCTTTAAGTGTTTTGTAAACAGGAAGTTGTTGGATGATGAAATAATGTAACAGGAGGATTTATTTTGAATTTCAGAAAAATTGATTTTTAATTCTGGAGAAAAATATTTCATCCTTAGCTATTATGTAATAGAATATCTTTGGCCATTATGTGAATGAATATCTTAGTATATCTTAGTCAACATGAAATTAATGAGCATAGATAATTAGATAATATTGAAGCTTGATTACAGCTGATTGCATTGAGTGTGTAGGTAAAGGTAATATCTTTGGTAAGCTTGCTTGGTAACTGAATCGTGAAGTCAATATTAGCTAAGGTAAACTACCCTCCTAAGCAAGCTAACTAAAGATATAACCTTTGCCTTCACACTCAATGCAATCGACTGTAAAGATTAAAGAAGCTCTGATATGTAGTTTCTGAAAATATTTAACCAAAATATTATAGGAAGGACTGATAAAGACTTGGACAGATGATAAAAAAGTATACCCCCTCCATTTAAGCTGGGGGAAAATAATGCTTCTTTATACATTACATTAAAAAATCTTTCCTTTCTTACACATTTTCTGATTTATCAGGATTCAAATCAGCTGGAAAATTCTCATGACAGCTTGGACATTCAAATTCCTTCAGTGTGATGCAATCGTAGAAACATTTCCTACAGATCACATGATCACAAGGCAGTCTGACAGGTGCACCTTCTATAGGATTTTCACAGGATATACATTTTGCTTGGTCCCTGAAACAAAGGAAATATTTATTAGATTCTTTTTTTCACAACATAAACAGAAGATCACTTGCAAGAATTTTGGTTAAAAAACTAATGATGAATATTATAGCTATCAAAAAGAATTTTAAGTCTACCTACCCAAAACATTTCTTTACAATGTCCTTATGACATAGCTTCAAGAATCTCTCCATTTTTTCTAAAGATTTGATGTCTTTCATATCTGCACCCTCTCTAAAAGTCTGGAATAAAATGGACCAAAATAATTAGGAAATAGTTTTCAACAAAAATAGTTTTCAACAATAAATGTACTTAAATATGCAAATTTAGAGAAACTGACACAGAACATATAAATCTTATATTATTTTCAAACCTTAGGGGAAAATTACAATCATTGCAATTTCAACAAACTTGATTGACCTTGAATTTTAATCATTAAAATCTTTTTGCATACTACGCTTTTTTTTTACAACTACAAAACATGTTTGCATATAATGCAAAAAAAAAGGTATATATAATATTCCTGGCTATTATTTAGGAACATTATTGGTAATATGTCCAAGTTTCATTTTTTGTTATATATGAAAGTTATGATCAACTTTTTGTTTTTGATAAATTTGAAATTAACTTTTTGGATTGGGTTTAACATCTCTTAATATAAATCACAAAAATCATAACTGACATAACTTCAAACTCTGTTTAAGAACTGTTTGTTTATTTGTATGATAGATTTAATGCAAGTTCATGCAAGGAATTATATATTTCCACAATACTGACCTGCCATAGTGGCATACAACGTCTAATATCCAGCTCTTCTTTTCCTGACGTACATACATGTTCTATAAATAACTTGACAACAACCACTCTAGTCCATTGTAACCTTGATTAAAAAACAAAGAATTTATGTATCTATTTTTTATTGTTTTCACAATAATTCTAAACTGAATTCAAATTATATCAAAGTAAAACTAGAGGCTCACTTGCATCTGTTACAATGGCTTCTTTTTAGTTGAAATCATCATGAAAGGGCAATAATTTCATTCAGAAGTTGACTCTCAATTTTGACCATTTGACTTATTTGTAGATCTTATCCTGCTGATCATTTTTCCTTTTTAAAGTTTTCTATCTATCTATTACATGCATAGTTATTTATGATACAGACAAAAAGCCAAAAATTATTAAAACTCATCATGAAAGAATGGCATTAAACACTAACAGCCTTACATACCTTGCCTGTTCAATTCCTCTCTGACACTTTTTACCATAGTGAAATTCTCTTCTATCTGTGTCTTGATTAAAATGTCCAAATATCCTTTCTATGATTGGTCTATAATCACAGACTTGCCTGAGCCATTTAGTTCTGGTTTCCGGCTTGTTTAACGATTCCTTGCTTGGCTCAAGATGATCAATCAACATATGGAGTGCCAGAATATCAAGGGTCTGTAAAATTAATGTGATGTATCAAAAATTATATGGAACAAAGGGAAATTTCTTGAAAAAATTCAAACATGACAGCTCGAGTTCACAAGATTAGTTCTTTGAAAATTTGTAGTGTCGGCTTTGCTCATTGTTGAAGGCCATACTGTGACTAAAAGTTGTTTATTTTTGTGTCATTTGGGCCCTGTTGAAGAGTTGTCTCATTGGCAATCATACCACAGTTTTCTTTTTCATCTATTTGGGAATGCTTAAAAAGTAAAGCTATGGAAAGGGACATAACTCTTAAAAGAATCATTGGAAGATGTGTGTTAACCAAATTTAAAAAAAAAAAAAAAAACCTTTTAAGTCCAGCATATTATCTTACATGGATATCTAAAAAGCATTGATGAAATGACTATTACTAGCACATTTAACCCCCTTAGTCCTGGTGAATCACCTTTAACTATTTAAAAAAAAAAAACTTTTAAGGATATGCATGATGAATGCTTTGACAAGCATTGATTCTTATAATTGCAATTATGCTTTAACCATTGGAATCACATATCAAATCAATCTTTATGTTTGTTTTCCTGTGAATTATAATCTTGTCACACAGAGCATGTGCTGTCAACAATTGTTGCACTTTATTGGGAATAAATCAGAAAATTTCAATGCCAATCAAAATAGTGGAAATCTATGATGCATATATAGGATATGAAATTATTCTAATATTCAAAACTTACTATTTCCTCATCAGTAACCAGGTGAAAATTTGATTCTTTCTGCTGGAACTCCACTGTTCTTCGACTGACACCAGACCATACATGAACAATATGTGAAAAGTTTTTTAATCTAACATCATGTAAAATATGGGCCATGTGACATCCCAACAAAGACGGCAATAATCGTCCAAATTCTCCTTCAATTAGAATTTTACATCCAATTCTCACTGTCTCACAGACAAGCTGAAACATAAAGTAATTAGTTGCCATAAAACTCCCATTAACAACAGAGGAACGTAGCTTACTGCAAAGCAGAAAATATTAGTTCAGTTGTTTTTTTCCAAATTGCTGATGCACCAAATGAGAACATCAAGCAGATGAAAGCAAGAAGTTGTACACGTTGTCTTGCAAAACTTACCTAGTTATATCATCTAGATTTTGAAAGTATTTATACACAGGAAGTAAGTGTCGTCTATATTTTGTATCAATGAAACAATAAAAATATATTTCTCAAAAATCACTTATATCACAATCTTAAGGAATATACATGTATCATCGATGACCAGGAACTTACTGCATGAGCTAATCATCTTTATCCCCAGTCAAAATTATGATGGAAAGCTGTCAAATTTAGTCCTAAAATGTTTGTGTTAGATTGTAAGTTTCTGGATTTTTAAAGTCACAACAGTTAACATTGTACAATAACAATGAAGATGACTTGTAAGACTAAACTCACAATAGAGCTACTGTGGATTCATTATTATTCGTGGGATACCAATTTTCGTGGCTTTCGTGGGTACTGGTGAACCACGAAATTAAATGTTCAACGAATAACAAATTGTCTATAGGCTTGTATGTAGACTTCGGCAAAACCACAAAATTAAATATCCACGAACTTGCAAGTTTTCCATAATCCACGAAAATTGGTACCCACGAAAATAAATGAATCCACAGTATATTATAAATGTGGTTTTGTGTTATGGATTGATACCCAATATCCTTTCTTTCTATCAAGTTGAAATTTAAATTGTTAAAAGCATGACTAAAATATTATTCAATATTTTACATAGATAAATAAATTACATTGCATTCCTCTTCAGATTGGACAGCGTGAACCATGTGAACAAAGTCCAGGATGTAGGATTTTAGAAGTGGATGAATATAAGTTCCTTCTGTACTGGAAAGAAGTCTTCCAAGGGGTAATTCCTGGAATATTTCTGTTGCTTTCATTACAACATCAAACCAGCTATCTGTGTAAAGAGAAAATGCTCCCATTAAATTACGACAAACTGAAGACTAAAAAAAATAATTATTACTTTATTTGTTTAAGCATAATCAGCAATATATTCACACAAGTTTCTGAATATTGGTAATTTTATCATGGGTGAAAATTGTCATGGTAAGAATAAAACAAGTAGTTCACATTATCTAAAACTTTTAGTTTAAAACTCCATACTGCATCAATAAAGGGCAATTTAAAATCTTAAAAAAAAATTCACAGTTTTTTCCAATCAGAAATTAATATACTTTAATATCATAATATACACTTTACCTCCAACTTCTTTTGTATTCATAGTGTTTCTCAAAACTTCATCAATTTGCTGAAATATCAACCATGAAAATGGCATGCCAGCTGAGAAAACTTTTCCTTCCAGTGATGTTGTCTTTACTATAACTTCCTGTAATTCTTGCTGACGGGAAGGGGAGACTATCCCAGTGTATCTAAGTTGAGTCAATTCTGGATCATTGAAGATTTGCAACCACAAGCCAGTTTTCCATTGTTCATTAAATGTTAGTATATCCAGATTTCTGTTTGTGTCTATAAAAGCTATAATTCCAGCTAGTAGCGGTATTACTTTGGACTCCAAACATTGAACTGCAAATCGCCTGGAAAATAAAGAACAGTTTTAAGTTTTAGTGTTCAAGAGTTCATTTCAAACTCAACATAATATAACAAAATCAGGTTGATTTCTTTCTCCAACTTCATACCTTCAATTGAAAAAAACATTAATTCAATGTGTGTAAATGTTGAAATATTCTAAACTCAAAAATATTTTTCCTATAGGTATATATTGCAGTAGCCATATTTTCAAGATTTTCATTTTTCAGAACATGTGTCTGGCTTTCAAAGTGTTAAACCTTTCATATGCATGTGTAATAAATATTTTTACTTGCAGTTTACACATTGTCTTTTCTGATAATGCAGTATGTTTTAGATACAACATTTGAACACACACATTCTTGTAGTTTTTAAAAAGAACATGAACAAATTTCTGATAAAAGCATTTCACAGGGTATTATACACTTTTTAGCAAGTGACGTGATGTCTTGTCTTGACATTAATTCTCATTTGAAGAGGTAGATAACTTTGACACATCTGAATTGATAACTATTTTGTTTGACATTCGAATGAATCTCCCATAAATATCATATCTTGTACCTAAAAGTACCAGCTCTGTTGATATTCTCTGGTTTTGACGCCTCTGCTGATAGCCAGTTAGTCATCATTGTAGTAGGACCTTGTTCTTTCTCTTTCAGTATGCTGGTTAGATGCTTGGCAATCCCTGATAGAACTGTCATGTCACCTAGGTATAATAAAAGAAGAATAAGCAGTCTTATGGACGCCTTATGATGACCTTCGGCTGTTGTCTGCTCTTTGGTTGGGTTGTTGTCGCTTTGACACATTCCCGATTTCCATTCTCAATTTTTTTTTCTAAATGTTTTTATTTTTGAATTTGATGTTTTCTTGTTGTTTTGTTTGGTATTTTGGGGGATGGGGAGGGGGTATTATTTATTTTTTTGGATGTCATTTGAAAAATTTTGAGCTTATGGTATCTTTGATATTCTTTGATCAATTTTAATCAAAATGTTTTGTCTCATAGATATATACCCTTTTACTGCCATAATTACAAAATTTAATCCTGGTATCTATAATAAGTTTATTTATATCTTCGTTTATTCTTAATATAGACATCATTAAACAGTCAATTGTTAGAACTAATGTATAAAAACCTATATATTATTTTTCTCAATATGTACGTATTACCCAAGTACAAATATAATATGTCAAAACTAAGCTATGCTTTTCATAACTCATTTTTACACCCGACTCCATACTATAACCTAACCCTATATATAAACCTAGTAAAACCTTTTAAAGCTTACTATACTGTATGGGTTTAGCTCATTGTTGAAGGTCATACGGGGACTTATAGTTGTTAATTTCTGTGTCATTTGGTCTCTTGTTGAGAGATGTCTTTTTAATATTTAGCTTAGTAACTTAAATATAACTTATAAACACCTGAGTCATTCTGTAAACTGTTTAGAATAATTTTCAGTCTTTCTATAGCCCTGGAACTGTCAGTAGGTGGATCTTTAACATTACCAAGGGCAGGCTGTACACATTTCAGTATCAGATAATCAACATGAAACTGTCTCTTTGGAGTAAAAATTATATCTGGTGTTTTTTCTTGTAACTCTATGTCCATTAGGTCAACCTCCTCCTCAGTTGTTTCCATTCTTTCCATCTGGTCACCTTCCATAACATCCATTTTAACCTCTGAAGGTTGTTCTTTAGTGGTGGCTAACAATGCACTTACAGATTTACCGTGCATTTCTGAAACTGATGGAATTTCTTCTGGTGGAGGGTGAAGGTCATCTATGTGGACAGAGTGCCATAACCCACACTATAAAATACATAAAAATAATTAGAATACTGTATTGATAAGTTGATCATTAGAAAATTTTTGGCACACTTGCCTATGCCTGTTTCATACAAGAGTGCACATCCTGAAATGTCAAATTTACTCATTATGATTAGTTTTATTATGAAAGTCTTTACGATAAACTTAAAATTGAGAATGGAAATTGGGAATGTGTCAAAGAGACAGCAACCCAACCAAAGAGCAGAAAACAAGTCCAGAAGCCACTAATGGGTCATCAACACAGCCAGAATATCCCACATCCCGAGGTGGGCTCCAGCTGGCCCCTTAACAAAAATATTCAGTGAAAATGGACTTCACACAAAACTTTGAAACATATAAATGAACTAAAATTAAAAAAAACATACAAGACTAACAAAGACCAGAGGCTCCTGACTTGGAACAGACACAAAAAATGTGGAATGGTTAAACACTTGTTTTGTATAACCCCAACTCTCCTCCTATACTTCAGTCAATGTAGAATAAACAAACACACAGCAATATGCAGTAAAACTCAGCTTAAACAAGTCTGATGTCAGAAAAGATAACAGAAGAAACTAAGCAAATTGACAATGATACATATATATACAAAGGACATCTAGCAACAACTGACTTGCCAGCTCCAGACCCCAATATAACTTCAATGCACCAAATTTAGTTGGCCAACTGCTTATTGTTTCTGAGAATTACCAATCTTACCATGAAAACTTAACAATGACCAATGAACCATGAAAATGTGGTCATGGTCTGATGATCCCTGCCAAACAGACAAGTACACTTTACAATCATTACATACACCAAATGTATTTGAACTATTGCTTAAAGTCTCTAAAAAAACAGACATATACACAAAAACTCAACATTGACTAAAGAACCATGTATTGAAAATGAGGTCAAGGTCTGATAGAACCTGCCAGGTGGACACGTACACTGTACAAACATTCCATATACTTTATACCAACCGTTTGAAGTATCTGAGATCAAGAATATTAGACATACCACAGACAGAAACTCAATGTTACATAAAGCAGGCCATTTATAATTTTTTATTGAAATTAAATGGGAAACTTGGCAAAAAAATGAAAATTTTATATTATATTTTATATTTTTATATGTTTATTTTATATAAATATTCATATATAACCATAGGTCAGCGTACAGCCTTCAACAAATTTAAAATTATTAAACCGATCAAGACAGGAAATGTACCAGTAGCAACATGATATTTATGAATTGTGTTGGAACAGATAAATATAGATTAAACCACCCTTCTCTATTGATAAAGAATATCTATATCCACTCTAGATAGTTAAAATAATCAAATTCAACTATTGCAAGATGATAAAATTGTTCAAAACAAAGTCAAGAAGTAAAATCGGATTTCACTATGTTTTATAGGAAAATGACAACTTCAACATTGCAAATAAATGTACCATGAATTCATTTATTTTTGGGGGTTCCAATTTTTGTGAATTGAGGAATAATTTGTTTTCTTGTAGATACGATTTTGTGGTTTTGCCAAAGTCTACATACAAAGCTAATAGAGCTAAGAGAAATTCAATAATTAATTGTGCATTTTATTGCACCTTTTTTATTTAAATTTGTGGTGAACCTTAACCCACAATTTTAGTCCACATTTTTTTGTGTATTTAGGTGGATATGATTTTGTGGTTTTGCCAAAGTCTACATAAGAGCTTAAAGAGCTACTTTGACTTTACTTTAAGTGTTGCTTTCCATCTATTGCATTTTATTCAAAATTCTCTACACATGCTACAGACTGCAATTTGTTTTATTGAATCAAACTGTTCAACTGGTCAGAAATTGTGTGAGCTCTCGTTACCCTTCTCCAAACCTGGGACAGTGGTGTGACAGTACAACATAAGAACAAACAAAACAAAAATTAGTAGCAATTGGCTTATAAAAGAGAGGTATGCAGTACAAATAACACAAAAGAAATCAAGTACCACAGTACGTCAGTACACTCACATACCCCACGCTTCCACATTGTCACTGAACAAATAAAATATATGCAACTCTGAGAAAAAATAATTGAATCATAATTTCCTGTCGAAATGCACATCCACATGAAATTCTGTTGTGTGGTTTCAGAGGAGTTGCGATGACAAACTGTTGTAGTAGTACATGAGGCAATTAAGTTCAAAGGGGCATAACTCCTAGAAAAAAACTTGAATCATAATTTCCTGTCGATATGCACATCTACATGGTATATGTCCTTATAATCTACAAAGTTTCATGAAATTCTGGTGTGTGGTTTCAGAGGAGCTGAAATGACAAACTGTTGCAGTAGTATATTTAAGCAAATAAGTTCAAAGGGGCGTAACTCCTAGAAAAAAAATTTAATCATAATTTGTCGATATGAACATCTACATAGTATATATAAAAAAGAAGATGTGGTATGATTGCCAATGAGACAACTGTCCACAAGAGACCAAAATGACACAGACATTAACAACTATAGGTCACCGTGCGGCCTCCAACAATGAGCAAAGCCCATACCGCATAGTTAGCTATTCATGTCTGTTTTGAATTTTCCTCGGAGTTCAGTATTTTTTGTTATTTTACTTCTTATTATCTAAAAAGGATTCATGAAATTCTGTTGTGTGGTTTCAGTTGCAATGACAAGAACGGGACTGAAGGACTGACTGACAGAGGGAAGGGTAAAAAACATTGTACCCTCTGCCGAACATCGTTACATGGGGTATAATAATTTATGTTCACCCAGACTAAAGTATCAATCAGTACACTTCCTACTACAAAGTGCAATTTACATAGACTATCTTGTGTAATGATGTATCATCTTAAGATGACCTTGAGCCAAAAAGGTGAGCATATCAGACAGGTGAATCTGATATGCCTGTTAAAGTCCAGAGATCAACTTAATAGAGGAGAAGAATTATGATGTATCAAATTAGGTCTATCTTGTTTGACGCAATGGAATTCACTGTATGAGAAGGTCATGTGATCATCTTAATCTTTGTTTGTTACCATGATTTGTATTTTATAAACTGATTTATAAAATTCGACATTGATAAACTACATTTTTTTTTTTAAGTATTGGAGACTGAAAGAAAATGTCATATATAAAAGTATATATGCAAATAACTTCAAAGAAGTATTTGAGATTTCCATGCTCTTATTAAATGTCATTGAATGTTAAGTAATCATCAATCGATCAATAACATTTCACTTGGAGAGGTTTGGAATGAGACATTCTACTTTAAACGGTAAAAAAATATTTAAATCATGCCGTCTTCTAAATAATCCTTTCCAGTGTGCTTTAGGTACTTTTGAAATGGTTATTAATACACCAGGTAATACATTAAAAACTCTTGAAATTTGCCAAACTGAGAACTTTTACATGAACTAAAAAATCAATGAAAATGCTCCTGGAATGAAAAACTAGAGGCTCTCAAGAGCCTGTATCGCTCACCTGACTCTACTTGGGTTTTTGAAATCATATTAAAAAAAAGATTAAATTTGGCTCCAAAGTAACAACACTTGGCCAGCACCTCATTAGAAAAGGAACATTTATGCTATATTTGGTTTCATTCAATTCAGTGGTTCTCTAGAAGAAGACTTTTGTATGCATTTCCTGTAGGGTCCTATGTTAAACTAAGTCACCTCACTGGTGGCCATCTTGGAAGTTGGATCGGCTACAAAGTAACAACACTTGGTCAGCACCTCATAAGGAACATTCATGCTATATTTGGTTTCTTTCCATTCAGTGGTTCTTTAAAAGAAGTCATTTGTATGCATTTCCCATTGGGTCCTATGTTAAACTAAGTCCTCTGCTGATGGCCAGCTTGGGTGATGGATCGGATACAAAGTAACAAAACTTGGTCAGCACCTCATAATGAACATTCATGCCATGTTTGGTTTCATTCCATTCAGTGGTTCTCTAGAAGAAGTTCAAAATGTAAAAAGTTAACGCTGACGCCGGACGCCGGACGCCAAGTGATGAGAAAAGCTCAATTGGCCCTTCGGGCCAGGTGAGCTAAAAAAGTGACTATGTATGATCTGGAACAAATTGACTAAGATGACAGCAATTTTAGGTCACAGTGTGACCTTCAGCAATGAGCAAGCAAAAAAAGACTACAAACAACTCATTAATAAATAGACTATTTTTTTCTCCCACAGGAAAGGTTAAATCATAGAACTTTATAATCAGCAAGTAGTCAACAATCAACAATCAAAAACAAACAAAAAAACAAAATCTTCTCAATAATTCTTTCAAATGATAACATTCAAATAGATAGGCTACAAGGCTACCGTAAACATTAATTGATATTTTATAACATTTAAATGAAAGATTAAAGAAATTTTGAAAAACACAAAAAAAGTAACATTTTTACATCAGGCAACTGCAAATACGACAAAAAAACCTTCCCAATCTGCGGTCTAAACACCTGACCAAATTTACTAATCTCTGAATTTTAGGTTCACAGTCCATCACATGTATGCATAAACGTATATGTACATTTTTAAGTTTAATACTCAAGTTGCATTTTAAACAATAACTTTGATAGATTGTTGACTTTAATTATCACAAGTGCATGCATGTGCACTGAAAAATAAAGTAAATATTGTCTGATTGTATTAATCAATATTATCAAGTCATGTGGTCTCTGATATAAAGCTGCATGATAAAGCTCCACATTTTCCAAATCAATCTAGAGCATGAAAAGATTATGACATGAATCATAAGATGTCGGAGGTTGAAAGAAAATGTCATAAGTGTGGTGACACCACAGAAGTCTCTTGGAAATGTGAAGCATGCAAAATTTTACTGTGTTTTAGATGTGGAACTAGGCATGCAGAACTTGGCCAGAAACACTCAGTGGTCAATTTTGAAAACGAGGAGGCAAAACCAATTCTTAAAATAAAACAATGTAATTCTCATAAAGAACGGGACATTTCCAATTTTTGCTTGGACTGTAATAAGCCTGTTTGTTCAACCTGTTTATCCACACATGAACATCAAGGTCATGTCTTAGAGGAAAATGAAATAATCTACATGAGAAGATCAAATAAATTAAGAAAATATTCAGACAAATTTAAGTCTTATTTTCTTCCATTTTTCGCCAGAGAACAAGAGAGGCTTGACAAAATGTTAAAACGTCACCAGGATATGAAGGAAGAGGAAACACAAAAAATCCTTGACAATGACAAAGAATTGAAAGAAAAAATAACAGAACAAACAGACCAGCTCTTACAAGAACTGGAAAATCAATGGAAAGATACTTTTGGGGAAATAGAACAATTAAAACTTAAAACTGATAGGAACATTGTCGAGATAAATTCCAGAGTTCAGTTGATCAATCTGAAGCAAGACTGCCTTGACATAGAAACCATTTGCAACTTGGAAGATAACATAAAAGTTTTCGAATCAAATATTGACCAGTCATATCTCCAGCTACCACTGGAAGGAAAAAAGTACAGAAAAGAAATTTTGGATCAAATTCAAATAGAAAATATTGTACGTTCCTTGGAGAAAGTTAAGCTGTCAGATGTCATTGACTTTAGAGTCTTGTGTTCTTTCAATACAGATGCTGAAAGTATTGATTCTATTTCTGTAAATGAAGATGGTTCAATATGGACCAACACAAATAACTATCTTTTAAGAAAATTTAAAATGGATTTAGACAAAGGGATAAACATGCTTGAAAAAAAGCCCATAGCTGTGAATGATATAGCTATGACAAAGTCTGGAGACTTACTTCTTGCAGTGGTCAATGATCATTATATTAAAACATTAAACAAATCAGGAACCATGAAAGATTTTTACAACTATAAAACAGGTCTGCTTAGAACACCTATTTATGCAACTGCCCTTCATGTTCAAAAGAATGGACATGTATTAGTCGGCTTTAAAGAAGACAACCCTAGAAAAGAAACCATTCAGAAAATATTTGTACTAACTCCACACGGCAGAAAAGAGAGACAACTTGAATTGGCTAATGAAAAGCATGAAAGTCTATGTACACTGCCTTATAGATTAACTACCGACAAAAATGATGACATTATTATCGTTGACCAAATTTCTATAAATAAAGGACAAATAGTCGCTATAGATAAAAGCAATCAGCTGAAATGGTGTTACACTGGAAACACGACAGGTGAACTACACAATACCTTCTCCCCCCGTGGAATAGTAACAACTTCTCAGAATAATTTCATAGTCTGCGATGAAAGGAACAATGCTTTACATGTTCTAAATGAGAATGGACAAGCTCTCATGTGTCAAGATTTAAAGTTATTTGGACTACAAATTCCCTATGCTATAGCTATCAATAACAATGGACACATACTTTTAAGCAGTATAAAACAGCATGAGGATAATAAAGAAAAGGCTGTTATATCAGTGTTGAGATTTACTGGATGTTGAATTGAAAAAAAGTGTGAAAAACTGCACAAACTGATTCAAAGTTGTAGACTCTTTAAATCAGTTTAAATCATATATCAATTACATTATTAAACTTAAAAAGAAAATTTTCTTCTTAATTTTTATATAAAATCATCTCAAGGATTGTTTAACAGAAAGGGATGAGCAAGCACAAGATGATTGTTTGAAACATACACATTTATTATTTATAGTATAAATATAAATCACATACATGCATTATTAGATATTTTCATTAGATCAAGAAAACAAAATATCTGAGACACTACATTTCCTAGTTTTACCAAGGTCTGCATTATTACTAGCCTATAAAAATGTATTTGTTGAACAAATAAATTCATTCTTTTCCTTTTGCCTACAGGTCTACTAAAATTTGAATTCCTGGGGAGGTTTAATCACAGATCCTGCTTATTGTTTAGTGAGAATCCTATATCTGCTTCTTGTTGCCATAATAGTGCATGTAATATTCTGTGTCCCACCACAATAAAATCAAATACAAAGCAAAGGAACAGCACTTGCATTGCTATTCTTCATCTGAAAGTCACAATAAGTCCTTTTCAACATGGAACAAAAGCTCTCATCTCACTGTGTTCAAGGCAGTCCTTAAGCTGGCATGGGTTTGCCTGGATTTCTCTGCCAGATGTCCATATTAAAAAAGAAGATGGGGTATGATTGCCAAATAGACAACTCTCCACAAGAAACAAAATGACAGAAAAATTTAAAACAACTATACCTCACATCTCTACGGCCTTCAACAATCAGCAAAGCCTATACCATGTAGTAATCTATAAAAGGCAGCAGAATTTCATTGGTTTCAATCTGTTGCATAGATTTAAGGTACCGAGACAGCATTCAAAATGGCAGTCAATCTTATTTTTTAATTTCTCACACAATAAAGGAGGTGAATAAGGTTTTTAAATTAGTGCAATATCACAGGAATGGTAATGCAATCAGAACTGCAGCCAAAAATCTCCTGTAAAATTGAGAATGGAAATGTGGAATGTGTCAAAGAGACAACAACCCGACCAAAGAGCAGAAAACAGCTGAAGGACAACAATGGGTCTTAAAGAAAAGTGAGAAAATCCTGCACCATGAGGCGTGCTTCAGCTGGCCCCTAAACAAAAATGTGTTCTAGTTCAGTGATAATGGACGTCATATAAACCTCTGAAATAAATAAATGAACTTAAATTAAAATCATACAAGACTAACATTTTGAATGGCAATCAATCCTTTTGTATCTGCCATTGTGATACATGTAGCAGGTAATACGATGACTCTAATTTTTAGTCAAACCAACTGCAGCATGAGGGTCTGGATGGGGTTTACAGAAAAGGGAATAATGAACAAAAGGTGCAGAATAAAGGGTAAAAAAAAATAACAAATAGAGAAAAATGTACTTTTAAACATAAAGAACAGAGAATAATGGGATGCTGAATTTAAAGAATAGAGATTAATGGTATCAACATTTTAAAAATACACAATGAAAGACTCTCTATCCAGACCATCAAATATGCACTTGTTTTCAACAGGATAATATATTAGATACTGTAAAAGCAAGAATGTGTCCATAGTAAACGGATACCCCACTCATAATATCATTTTCTATGTTCAGTGGACTGTGAAATTGGTGTCAAAATTCTAAAATTCTAATTTGGCATTAACATTAGAAAAATCATTTCATAATTAGGAATATGAACTTCTTGGAACAAAAACCTTAACCAAAAACTTTAACCTAAAGCAGGACAGACAGACAAACAAATGACGGGAAGAAAAGACGCACAGACTGGAAAACATTATGTCCCTAGGTGGGGCTTTAAAAGTTTAAAAGTGACTTACCTGGAATCCAGAGAAACATCCTCCAGCTATTCCTGGAAGCTGTATAAGGAAAACAACATGTATGTCTGTAGAAATATCATCTGGTATCTGTTGTAGCTCTCCTTGAACAGTGTACCTAGCACAGGCAATCAGGTCAGCATTCTGGTCCCCACAGTCACATTGTACAATCAGTAACAGATCAGAAGGGTTGGTTTGGTCAAAACATGCTCTGAAATTCAAAATGGTTTATGTCATAAAGTATAAAATTTGTGTATCAGTTTAAAGATATCCTATAACGAAAATAACCTTGTGTCTGTTTAGATAGATTATTATTTCACTCATATACACATAAAAAAGTCTGAAAATTCAGGATCTTTAGTTAAATTCTTGGCTTCATCTAACTGCTCTATTCTATATCTATATCTATAATACTAAAATTACGAGGTCCAATTTGTCAGCCGTCATCAGGTAAAAACGACAAATCAAAGAATTCAACTTTATATATAACTAATATAGGACAATGGTGTAGATTAAAAATTACACCACTCCAGACCCTTTTGTTTTCCACATAATTAATAGTGCCAATAATTAACAAGTTCCGGGTCGAATCCGATACCGATACCAATAGTATATTCACCTGTTACCTATTACCTTATCTGTACGTTCCGCATCTGACAGGCGCACCATCAAACGGTGTATTAAGGACTTTGCTATATACACGGGTCACAATCACAGGGTTGACACTACTAAATTCAATCATTGTCAAAATGTTCCCTATTGTAGTATTTTAATCAGTAAGACTTTCTAAGATAACAATACAAATACTAAAAATCTGGACTTAAAATAAAGCGTATAGGTACAGTTTTCAATTTGTTAGCGGACATGACGTAAAACAGCGAATAAAAGAATTCAACTTTATGTACAGTGCTGATGCTTAAAAAATACTCCATTCCAGGACCTTTTGTTTTCCAAAATAATTAATATTACCAATAATTGATAAATTCCAGGTCGACGGGTTCAAACAGAATGATTTTGAAAGCAGAGAAAACTGTGTATCTTATAATCGGCATGACTTTATCAGATGACAATATCAATACTAAAATTAGGCTTACGCATAGTTAAATACTTTAATTCAGTCACGGACCCGCAATATCACGGGTGTGTTCTAGTATAGATATAAGAAGATGTAATATGGGTGCCAATGAGACAACTCTTCATCCAAGTCACAGCATGAATATCAATAGAAATATCTGACTTTTTTAGATGGTGCTATTCTGCAACAAATTGAATCATTTGTCAAATTTACAAATAAAACAAAGTACCATGCATGCATAACAAACAACAAGAATGTGTCCCAAGTACATGGATGCCCCATCTGCACTATCATTTGCTATGTTCAGTGAACCGTGAAAATGCGATAAAATCTCAAATTTGGCATTTAAATTAGAAAGAGCATATCATAGGGAACATGTTTACCAAGTTTCAAGTTGATTTGATTTCAACTTATCAAAAACTACCTTGACCAAAAACTTTTAACCTGACATGGGACGGACCAACAGAGGAATGAAAGGTACAACGGACGCACAGATCAGAAAACATAATGCCCATAAATGTGGCATAAAAAGTTACATACCCCACTTATCACATGTTTATATTAATATGAACATACTTAATTTTTCTGTTGAACTGTTGTTCTGTATCAAAAGACTGTAGCGTCAGTAATGTTACATTCTGTTTCTGTATTGGTATAAACCTGCACAGGATCTCAATGTCTGCCGTGGACATTAGTTTAGAATTTGTTGTAATCTGAAATATCAACAAAAAATGCTTAAACTTTTTCCATATGTTTAATACCCATATGTGTATCAGATTTATGAAAGTTTGTCTTGGCTTATGCATTTTAATTAAGTATCGACTTCAAGAAACATTTCTAGTTCTAGAGTCCTTGCAAATGAAAACTTTTAAATCATAACTCAGCCTTATATTGTAATCTACAGTCTATTTCTGGTTGCATACCCATGTGTACCCCAAAATCAGAATAATTCTCACAAAAAAAACCAGATATTTAGCTGAGTGTGTCTTCCATAAAATTCCTTAGAAACAGCTGTTTGCTTTCAAGCTTTACAAGCACTTGGATGAACAGTAAACTACTTTTACTATACCTTTTTGCAATGTAAACAGAGAGGTCAATATAAGTAGAACTTAAATTTTTCCTCAGGGATTAATGATTGGATGCCATACTACCGCATATCTTAATACATCCAACTCTAACAATATTTAAGAAGCCATTAAATTATCAGTGAGTATCTGAATCAAGGAATAACACATTTGCATACCATTTGCATATTTTAGCAAATAAATGAAATCAAAGTTTTTTTTAAATAAATAAGTGATTGATGAGTAAATATGATGTTGCAAACAAAACTTTTGTACCTGTGCATATATACTGCCTTTGTTAACAGTAACCATTTTATAATGGAGATAATTAGCTAGACTGTCATGATGTTGTTCTGAGAAATAAGTATTGAACACTCGTTTATCATCAAGTTGCCAAACTGCCGCAGGAGTGGCACACCATAAAAGTATAGACTGGGCATCACGAAGAATCTGAAATATTTAAGATGTTTTTAAAGCATACAAAGGAAAATTTCATTTTAAGGTGGTACCCAACACTTTCACTAAAATTAATTTGGCTCATTTAATTTTCATAAAATTTGGTCAAAGTATTTACTTTGACACTTGAACAAAAATATAAAAAATTAAAAAAATTTGAACCAACCGTTTTGTCAGAAAAATTACACTGGTTATATAGCAATTTGACAACCACCAATTTTGATCATTGAGAAGCTTAATATTCCTTTTATAACACAACGTAATTAAAACGTTTAGCTGACTTTACAGAGTTATCTCCCTGTAGTGTTAGGTACCACCTTAAATAAATCTTATGTTAACAGCAATAAGTGTCCTTTTCTAAATTTGAATATTCTTAAAAGTATTTCACAAGGAACATAGTATTTGATGTGTCTGAAGTAATGTTTTAAATTTTAATAATTGTAACCTTTGTATATCTAGTAAATTCTCAAGATTATAACTTGAAAACATTTACTAAATTCTTTGAGGGATACAAAGATTTGGTTCGCCTGTAGGACGGAGAACAACAAAGGAGCTGATTACTGGTCACATGGAAAGACAAGACCAGATGATACTAGGTATCATATAGCAAGAAGCTATGACTAGTAATATGGAGAAATATGTTATAGAAAAGTGTTACACATGTAATACCACCAAATCATGGTACGTCACATCCGGTTGTAT
Source organism: Mytilus edulis (assembly GCA_019925275.1). Taxonomy (NCBI): domain Eukaryota; kingdom Metazoa; phylum Mollusca; class Bivalvia; order Mytilida; family Mytilidae; genus Mytilus; species Mytilus edulis. The sequence goes on from CM034357.1 coordinate 35,627,017, forward strand.
ACGAAAGTAGGTTGAAAAAAATATTCCCTTGAATTTGACAGTTGTAGGTAATTCATCCTACATTTTATTGCAGTAAAAACATTTCTGTGTCATAAACATATGTCTTGGGTATTTTAAAAAGACCATTATTTTTTATTTTGGATATCTATAGAAAATTTTGCAATCTTGAGGTTACATAGTGACTAAACCTTGTACACAGATAAAATAAGGGGAGAAATTTGATTGGTTAACTTCCAATGATGGTTATTTTCTTATAATATGCAATGAAATGTTATGTGAAATTTTTTCTATAGTACTGGATAGGATTAAACTTTACTCATGCCAAGTATTTCTTTATTTGAAACAAAGATAAATTCTGCACATTTTTTTGAAAAGTGTCAATTTAACAAAGACTAATAGGGGAAAATCAATGGTGGTATTACACCTGCAGACCAACAGAAGTAAAACAGAATATCTTCTCTTGTTTCCAGCAGTGGTTTAAATATTTTAAATATGAAATGTAATTATTAGAAGTGTTACATATTTTTATCAATCATCCTACCTCTTTCTCAATTTGTGATATAGCTTCATCATTACATCTTTTCTCCTGACAGACGTGTAATATAATGGCAGCACAAGTGTCAGCATGGTATCCCATAAAAGCATCTCCTATCTTTCTTATATCCTTCCTAGAATGATTTAAGATATGATTGTAACATTATGTAGGGGTGTTAACTAACATCAATAAAACTGCAACTAAACAACACAAGTTTAAAAAAAAAATATATTCCTTTCAGAGATTACTATGATCAATCTATCTGACTCAGTCCAGGATGTTGGCAAAAAAATGCCAATGGATAGATCTGTCATAAAAAGTTGACGTTTTTCAGGTGTTGAAACTAAAATTGCTCAGTTTAAATCTAAGGCATCATTATAATTAGCATTTGGGAATGGTTTATTTCTTGAAATTCAAACAAATTTTGGCCCCCTATAATAATTATTCCAGCCAACGTACTGCAGCCATTTATGTGTTTTATGATTGACAGGACTAAAATCTGAGAAACTATTGTTCAAAGTGTTTCCAACAGTTCCACTGTGTCTGCTATCTGGTTAATTGCATCAGATCAGAACTTACTTTTTCCTCATGTATGCTGGAACTTTTGCTTCACAGAAATTCTGAGCCCATTCTTGTAACTTTTCAGTCAAATCAAGTTGGCATGGTGTCAACATTGTTTTCAAAGACAAAAAGTGTTTTTCCAATCGATTGATCAATGGTATAGGGAACTTGTCATACACAATCTGTTTCTCTGCAACTACAATTAGTCTGGAATGAAAATTTAATGGACATAAGTTAAAAATAGTTGATTAATTATGGATTATCCAGCAGACTAAAAGAGTTACTGTAAATTCAGAAATAATTGTGTGGTTTTTATCAATGGAAAATGCAACTGGGTGAGTATTTCAAAATAAAAAGAACTGACATTTGATATGGGATACATATATCTGTCAGCTAATTTATCCTGAAATCGAATTATTTAATTTTGCAATTTATGCTAATAAAGTGACTGGGTGTCTAAGTATTGCAATCATAAGAGCTCCCATTTTGACATCATAATGATACAATTATATCTTTATTCAGATTTTCCTTAAATTGTAATAATGTATCTCAAATTTCTGTCCTAATTCAAAAATCGCAATAATGAATGCGAGCAATAATTTCTCGATTTACATAATTTACACAAATTTGGTTCTATTCTATAGCATTTTTTCATTATTGAACAAGCCTGTTAAGATTTAGAATTTAGCCCTTTGGCTGACCCAAGATATAAGAATGTGACTCTCCTAAATGGCTATCTAGCATATTGTGTTCTTTTACTTACCTAAAGTTTCTATGCACTCTACATTTTACTCGGTGGGTTCCAAGACCCAAATCTACATATCTTTCACCACCAAACTGTACATAGTACTGAAAAAAAACCACAAGTTTCCATAAAAAATGTTTAAATAACATTTATTATGCTACATAAAATTCATGAATAAGATAGTCAAACCTGCATTAAAGGGAAACTCTATTTAAGGGCATACTATAAAGTTACAGGGGAGGTAATGACGTTGCTAACGTAAATTGTTGTTTTCGCGACGTCAAACTATGACTTATCAGGTAAAGATTCAGTTTTCGACTGATTTTTATTATTCAAACTTACCTGACTTGAAAACGAGTTCATGAACTCCTCAATTTAAAAATGCCATTTGGTTGGATTACGTAAGAAGATTATGTGTGCTAATTTTCATGAAAACGTAAATAGTTCAATTTTTTTAAATTTGATAAATATGTTGCAAAAAATGACGTTTTCTTTGCTAAATTCGTGAACATTTGACACATATGAGTTATTTGGACAACAAATTGCATAAATTTAAGGAACATTTATATAAAAAAGAATTTACAAATAATTAAACAAAAAACAGCTTGTATTTATCTTTTTAAACAAAACAAGAATGTGACAATAGTACACGGATGCCCCACTCGCATTATTTTCCATGTTCAATGGACCGTGAAATTGGGTAAAAAATTTAATTTGGCATTAAAATTAGAAAGATCATATCCTAAGGAACATGTGTACTAAGTTTCAAGTTGATTGGACTTCAACTTCATCAAAAACTACCTTGACCAAAAACTTGAACCTGAAGCGGGATGAACGGACGGACAAACAGACGTACAGACCAGAAAACATAATGCACCTCTACTATTGTAGGTGGGGCATAAAAATATGTATTTTTCCAAAAATACGTCAACAAATCCGAATTTTAAGCAAATATATAAAATTTGGACCTTATTTTACTTAAAAAGTAGCACATGAAGGTATATTTTTATTACATATTTGATTTAATCAAGCAAAAAATAGCCTTTATGCAAATTGTTAGCAAAATTTCATTAAGGGATCAAAACTGTATCGTATGCCCTTAAGGGCATATGATACAGTTACAGGGAAGGTAATGAGGTTGCTAACGTAAAATGTTAATTTTGCGACGTCAACCTATGACATATCGGGAAAAGATGCGTTTTTCGACTGATTTTTATCATTCAAACTGATTTAATTTGAAAACAAGTGCATGGACCCCTATTTTTTAAAACAGCAATTTGTTTCATTTTGCAAGGAGATTATGTGACCCAAATTTTATAAAACTGTAAATAGCGCAATTTTTTTAATTTTGATAAACATGCAGCAAAAAATGACGTTTTTTCCTCTATTCATGAACATTTGATAAATATAGAGTTATTTCGGAATAAAAATTACATAATTTCAATGATACTTATAAAATACAGAAATTACCGATTATTTAACAAAAAACAATTTGTGTTTATCTTTTAAAGCAAAAAAGTTACGTCATTCTTTCGAAAAAGAAAATACGGACACAAACAGAGGTACAGACCAGAAAACATAATGCCCCTCTACTATTGTAGGTGGGGCATAAAAATATGTATTTTTCCAAAAATACGTCAACAAATCCGAATTTTGAGCAAATATACAAAATTTCGACCTCATTTTACTCAAAAAGTAGCACATGAAGGTATATTTTTTATGACATATTTGATTCAATCAGGTAAAAAATAGCCTATATGCAAATTTTCATCAACTTGTAAATACAGGTTCAAAACTGTATCGTATGCCCTTAAGACAACCTTTCTTGACAGATCAACCTCAAACTTATAAAAGTCAAGATAATCTGGTCCTGTGGTTCTGAAGGTGATTTTTATATACCAGAACCAGTTTTATTATATTTTTTTTGCTGTGCAAATCAAGACTATATACAATTCATTAATAAACAGCATTGCAATTTATATCTCATCCAGGGGCCTCTCGGTGGCCTAGTGGTCTAAGTAGTAACTACTGTAATCACTAGCCAGTCAACACTGAGATTGTGAGTTTGAACCCCGCTCGTGCGGGTGCACTCTTCTTCAATCTTAATTGACTAAGATTGTCAGTTTTCCCATCGAAGGTCAGTGGTTTTCTCAGGGCATTCTGGCTTAATCCACCAATAAAAACTGGCCTCCACGAAATAGCCTAAATGCGGTGCTTAAAAGTGGTGTTAAAACATAAAAAAATCAAAAAAATATATCTCTTCCTATATCTGTTTCAACTCTGATATAGTTCTTTTAAAAAAGAAATATATAAAAAAGAATGTGTCCATAGGACACATATACCTCTACTTGTAAATATGAAAGAATTAATGTACTATAGTTCAAAATTATTAGAAACTAATTTTGGAATATACAGACAGCAAACGGTAAACCTTATGCCCATTGCATCTAATGGAGAGGGCGTATAAAATATAAGAATGCATGAACAAAATGTGCAACCAGTTCTGTAATGCATCATAATTATCTTCATTTCAAATATCTAATACAACTACAAAAATTAGTAAATGCAAACTAAACTGCCACAAGAAAGAGATCTGCACAAAACTTCTTCCAGAAAGTCTTACCTGGTTGAGTGCATCATAGAGACTTTCATACAGATTCTCTAAATTCAACAGGATTACTGTACTACCAGTCTCCATACATACTTTAATTCTGTTTATGTTTCTGCACACCTACAAAATAAATTCATTAGTATATATATATATCTTATTTTTTTTCAAATTTTGTTTGTTTATTCCCTTATCTGAAAAATCTTGTATGCACCCGGATATGACCCTTGAAACATCTATCTGAAATTATGCCTTGTATCATCAAGGCAGATAATCAGATATAATGTTCTTTGGTATAAAGGGAGCTAACTCATTAGTTTTAACTGATCTTATACATAAAGTGACTGAGACACAAATAACTAACTATTTACTCTTTACCTGTGTTATATTCTTGATCACTAGGAAAACTACTACCAAATATGACCACAGCATTGTGCATGGAAATTTTCTGTTGTAAAATTGTTAAGGCGCCATAATTCTCTGTTAGCAGTAACAGGTATCTGCTCTCACTGGGAAGAAAAAAAATATCATAACATGTACTGATTTTAGAACTATAAATGATTTGGATATGAGTTAAAACAAATATTTCTTCATAATTCTATTTTTTTTTTTATTTGTTACTTGAAATCTGGCATGCACCTTCGGATTGCCAAACATTTACATATTGTTTTATTGTAGTTAATGACTTGTTAAAATAGAAAATCCTAATGTGTATATAAAATCTATCAAGTAACATCTACTAGATGTTTGAAAGACTGCATTTGTTCCAATAGATTTTATAATTTTTTTTGCTTTATTCTTTTAATGTTTTGCAATTAAAGGGGCATTTACCTGCTAGATTTAGCACCAGACAGACAAGCTTGAATCATTCCTGCAGAGGTACAGTCTGGATCATCTTCATTTGGCTAATAGAAAAAAATCAAAAAATTATCTTTGATGACAGAATAAATTCAATCCTAAATTCCTGTTACAAATACTATAATAATGTAAAAATCTGAAGGAGTTTCAAAAGTTCATAAATACAAAACTATGTACATTCATGTAAATAATAAAGTTGTAAGCATCTTTGCCACAACCACAGAACTGTTCACATAAGAAGATGAAGACTTGAAAAATAACTAAATACTTTGAAAAAAATGTTCTGCATCGAAACAGAAGCTTGTAAGCTTTAAGTATTAATAGTTAGTTCAACAACTCTGCCAAGATTAAAAGTCTTTAAACATTTTTCTTTTTATATTCCTCAAAAAATATATTATTTTCTAACCTCTTCATGTTTGTTGACGAGTCCTGACAATTTACTATAGAATATGTTAACAGGATCAGCCTTTTCTAATCCTCCAAAGTTTCGGAGAATGGAATGTTTCAACTGCTGCCATGATGGTTTGTTTCTTGATTTTGACACAAATGCATACAACATTTTCAACAAACTAAAAAAGAGCAAATCAGGGAAAAAAATGTATTTGCAATAAAAATAACTTTATTATAATTTTTTGGGGGAAAACTAAATAAAATCTTTAATAATACTATAGTATAATGGTTCTTGCAAGCCTTGAAAAATCTTTTAAGAATAAAAAATAAAATAAAACTATATATATTCTCACCCTTTGAGCACTATACAAGGTATGATTCAAACAGAGCTTCAACAAAATATAACTCAACATTTCATATTTTTATTTTCAACGATGCAGTAAAATATTTCTCTAGATGTGCATCTGTGGCTCGAATCTCAATCTTACAATTTTATACATTTTAAATATTTTAAAATACATACCTATAAAAGTCTCTGAGACCAAAAAATTCTCTCATTTCAGTAGAAGCTTCTTCAAACAGTTCTAAATATGAGTCTGCCATAGGTACAATCATTGGTTTGATAAACTTCAATACTTCTCTATCGGTTGAGCAAATTCCTCTGAAAGAAATAAAACATCCTCTTTAAAATATAAGCTTGATAAAAGTATAACAGACAGATCACTTGTATCTACGCAGCAAATTTTTATAGCAATTTTTCCATTCATTAAGGGACAAATTCAAGAATGGCCAAAGAAATACCAGTAAAATTCAAACTTGATCTGTATCCACAAAAAAACAACACCAATATATATTCTCGTGTACCATGCATAAAATATCAAACTTTATAGCAAGAACTGTTGTAAAACTAGTCATATGCATGGTAAAAATCTATTTCAGACAAAATGAAATCTTTAAAAACAAGAATTGAAATATTCCTAGACTATCAAAAAAAAAATTCTATTCAAAATATCTTACTCAGCACTTTCTCTCAATTCAGTAATATCGGGAACCTCTCTCTGAACCAGAATACCTCTGTTCATCTTGGCGGGGTCCAAAGCCCAGTTGGATATACCAATAAAGGCAACCTGTAGAAAATGGGTTATGCATGATTAGTTTTAAAAGTTATGCCCAAATTGTGGACAACATTGCAAGACTGTGAATCAGATGGTTTTTGAGGAATGCAGTTATAGAAATATTTCTGTAAATATCATAATACTGTTTTCATTAGTTTAAAGTACTTTTTTTCTAGTTCTCACCTATTAAAGGCATTTGTTCACTTTATGTGGAAACAAATGTCAGCACAAGTGTTCATAATGTCACCACACAAGTGCTATTGTTTACAAAATTTAACTCTTTTTTAATTATCTATTAAACATTTTCATGCAACCTAATCCTTAACTTTTCAAAAACACTCCCTTTTAATGGACACAAAGTGATTCAAATTATTTACAAAAAATCTACATCAAAGCAAATTCTAGTTCTGCATCCATTAAAAAGTGTATTTCATTGCACATCTTCTAGTCTTGTAATACAAATTTATCAGCAATTGATCATAATTGTCAAATAAATTGAAAACAGATTTATTGATTATTCTACAATTTTTAAGTTTTCCTTAACACATTTCAATCTAGTCTCATTTAAAATTTTATCTCTTTACCAAAACAACCATTTCTTTTCTTTATTTGTAAATTTAACTGTAACACAAGAGCTTGCTAATGATACAATTCTTAAAATCTTTTTAATATTTCACCTTTTTATATGGCTCTGGATCTTCGTCGTCTGGACAACCATCTTCTAACAATGGATGTAATGTCTGCAATGATAAAGTATTAATTTTAAATAGCTTGTTACTTTTTAAAGCATTTTTAAATAGAAAGATATTTATATGACCCATCTGTGTATTGAATAAACTGTTACATGTATCACAAATGATGTATATGATTGCCAATGAGAGAATACTTCACCAGAGACAAAATGACATTTGAGTTAACAAATAAAGGTTACCATACAGTCTTCAACAATGAGCAAAACCCATACTGCATTGTCAGCTATAAAAGAGCTTTTATATGTCTGATCTTTAGGATTTTTGTGAGATGTGAACTCAGTGATAAATTACTAATTGAGAACTTGGTTTTAATGAGTACATCTTGAGCATCTGTAAGGAAATATACATGTATCTACAAAACTTTATGCTTTCTCAAGTGCAATTATTCTATTTTAACAAATTTGTACCTTTAGAGGCATCTTTGGGGAATCTTCAGCTAGACCAATTTCATCCAGTACAACAACGGACACAAATCTGTCTAGATTTTTATCTTTCTGATAAGCTGCACACTGTCTAAATGTCCCTACAATACCCTCAGGTACTGATATAGGACTGCACTGGTAAGATATCATTTGTACCTGAAATCAAAAGTTAATATGTTGAAATCTTTCTTTTCTTCTTTTTTATGCTATAAACAAAATCATCCCTGTAAACTCTATTTTTTTAATGATTTTTAATTTTAGTTTCTTGTGTATAATTTGGAGTTAAGTATTACTTCCATTATCACTGAACTAGTATAAATATTTGTTTAGAGGCCAGCTGAAGGACACCTCCAGGTGCAGGAGTTTCTCGCTGCATTGAAAACCTATAAGTGACCTTCCGCTGTTGTCTGTTCTATGGTCGGGTTGTTGTCTCTTTGAAACATTCACCATTTCCATTCTCAATTTTATCTGTTTACTTAAGCATGTTGAGTGCATTTCTTCTTCTTGGGACAGTCAGTGGGCTGCAGAACAGGAATGAAAAATGAGCAAACCTAACCTATTAAGTATAATAAGTAACTTTAACAAAAATGGAAGGCAGGTGAATAACTAGGGTCAGAGACTGAATCACAATTAGTTTCATTGTTCTGAAAGCAAAAAAAAAACAAACAAACAAACAAAAACTAATTTTCTATCTGTTAGTACAAAGAAAGAATGTTTTGACTTTCATACCAACAAAATGCCATGAGGGATCCAAAATATGAGAGAAAAAAACCCAAAACACTGACAAACTAAAACAGAAAAAAAATGTTATCTTCAGTATTAATCCAATGTCGAACATTTTTGTGTATAAAAAAGTCAGCTTTCCATAGAAACCCTCATCAACAACAGTGCAAGGACCAAAACCATACCTGTTTATAATTTTTGAAGAGAGCTTTGTGTGCAGCATTTCCTTGCATGGCATCAGCTACTATTGTCTTGGCCAGTGATTTAGAACTGCCTGGTTTACCAACCAAGAACATAGGGATCCTTAATTCTATGCAGACGACCATCATGAACACATTCTCTTTTAAGGCTTGATTTCTTGCTATGTTTTCTGCTAGTTCTACACTGTCCAAAAATACTTTCTGGCATCTGCAATTAATAAACATAAATGTGTAGAAAAGGTTGTTTTTTATGACATATCTTTGTATTCACAAACAAATGTAAATTTAAGAAAACATGGACTTTGTTGAACATTTAAATTTGTTGTTTACCTATTCCATTAAAGAGGGGGGGGGCAGGACCTTTTTTGGGACGTTGTGATTGGGTGTTTTTAAGCTCAGGATTTTGGGATTAGTCCTTTCAGGATCACAGAACTCTTGTTTTAAATTTTGGGATTTCAGGATTTTAATTTCTTTAAATTTCGGGACCTGTGGATTTCATGTTTTTAAGCCTGGAATTTCGGGATCAGGACCCCTCCGATCCCCCCTTATGAAATCCATGAAGATTTGGAGTCCTAAGAATAATATAATAAATGCACAGTAAATCTTTGACAGCCATTTTGTGATATCTACACAGTCAAGGCTGCTTGATGTCAAAATAGAAAATATACAATGAATAAAGAATAAAGAAAAAAAATTTCATAACGCTCACACAAAATCCATTGATCATATCGATACATATATATCTTGCAACTTCAATTTGTGACACATGTAAAACTACACTGACATTCAATGATTAGCTAAATTGTCACTTCAAATAAAATAATTCTATGAATAAAAGGAAATGTGAGAAAATCCTCAATGAGACAGCATCATAACAACACAAACAACATAGAAATATATATGTCAGTAAAACAAGTAATTTAAGGTGGTACCTAACACTACAGGGAGATAACTCTGTAAAATCAGCTAAACGTTTTAATGACGTTGTATTCATAAGGGAATATTAAGCTTCTCAATGATCAAAATAAGTGATTGTCAATAAACTGCTATATAACCAGTGTAATTTTTCTGATAAAACAGTTGGTTCAAATTTTTAGAAATTTTCATATTTTTGTCAAAGGGTCAAAGTAAATACTTTGTCAAAATTTCAAAAAAATTAAACGAGCCAAACTAATTTTAGTTAAAGTGTTGGGTACCACCTTAATGTCTGTTCTTATGTTCTAAATATAACTTTTCTACTGTATGAACAAAATACTATACTTTGTTATTTCCTCTTCAATTTGTTCAGCACCTCCTGGCAACTGTAAAGGTGGTCTGAAATATGGAGCTACTGTTTCCCTATATTCATCTCTGTTCTTGAGACAGGCATGGTAGCAGACACCAAGGGCAAGTACCAGTGACCTGGTTACTTCATCCATTTGCTGAAAATATGATTTAATGCATAAATTGCATAAATTTAATTCATTAAGTATCATTAGTTTCAGACACAGATGGTTGACCCATCCTTAAATACAACACTCAAAAGGGTTCAATGTTGTCAGCGATTTTAAAATAAGACAAAAGAAATAGAATTCAACTTAAACAAACTACTAAAAGTGTTAGCCTGAAATTTAGCATTTGGCGAGGGATATGAGGGGTGCCAATCGCACAATGTTAAAGCACCTGCTGGTAGTGGGTTCGAAAGGGATGAAGCCCCCAAAAGCTATCGAGAATAATTTACCATAATGATTCCTGTCAGTAAAAATTACACTAACTACTTGTCGAACCTTCATTTGTTTTACAAAAGATTCAAACACATATATTAAATGATCTATTTGAGTAAATTAAGTCCCTTTTTATTCAAAATTACAATCCATTGAAAAAAGAAGCACAAGGATGATGTCCTTTTGACCAGTTTTTCTTATTCTATGTCGAGTATTTGTTTTATTTTCAAAATTCAAGTGTACGCCCCGGCGGTTTGACGTAAATTAGCTATGCGCATGCTCACTCACTCATCCTCTTCGTGCCTGTCAGCACATAAGGCCTCAACCTGTATGTGACCAGATAAATGTATATCTTCTTCCAATACATTTGAAAATAAGGTAACTGTATAAAAGAAGAAATTATACACACCATCTTTCTCTTTCTTTTTTCAATTGAAATTCAATTCTACATAACGACTTGAATTTTAAGAAGTATGAACTGTATACCTGTTGTGGTTGTTCCACTTCCATTGTCTCGTCTTCTGATTCTGCATCAGAGTAATCTGAATCTTGATTCATCTTTTGGAACAAGGAATTATCATCTTCACTTTGTCTATGGAACCAACTCATCACTTCTAAAACTCTCTCCACATCTCTTAAACTGACAAAACTACATTCATCCTGGTGTAGAAATAATTTTTAAAAATATACGGAAGAAGTGCTATTTGAGTAGTGTATTGACGGTATAATCATTTGTAATATAAAGTCACTGATTGTAAATCACTTTGTTTATGATGTTGACAATCTGGTTAGCAGAGTTTTTCTGTCCTCTCGTTCAAAATTATAAAATGATGCTGATTATTTACCCTTAATATTATTTATTTAGAACAGTTGTAGAAGTTGCAGTATATAAAGAATAACCATACATTGTTTCAAATATATATTCTATTTGTACTCAGTTCAAAACAGGATTGAAATGCTGGGCAAAGCCTCCCTTTTGGCATGCTTTTAAGCCTTGTACAAATGAAATTTATATTTCGAAAAACAATGTATGGTTATTCTCTATATATCAAGGTCAAAGGGTAGTTTCATTAATTTCTAGTGCATATTCTTTTTGTCCTGTAACCTTTTGTATTAAATGTACTTTGAAATATCTGTTATCAATATTTGTTGTGCATATATTTTTTCTGCACTTCAATATAAAATCTAAAATTTCTCTTAAAAGTATTTGCTGCCAAAATAACATTAAAATGCAATCAAGCACACACCTTACCTGGTAGAATAGAATGACCAATGTCAAGGACTAGCGACAGTGTAAAGAAAAATATCTGATTACTTTACAACTTGAAGCTCTGACCCAGAATTCAAATGTTTAATTTATTAGTTTTAGATAGCATAATAGCAGCATATTATGACCTTTACTTATATTCTTATCTTTGATAATAAAAGCGGCTAAAGTAATTTTTATTATATATATAAACAAGTCTAAATTGAAAACTACATTCAAACCTATGATTGCGTTGGATAAAAACTGCAATTTTTGTACGTGTGCATGTAAAACAAAATTCGTTGTAGAAGGGTCTAAATACAGCACAAACAACATTTTCCAAAAAGTAAATTTCAAAACGTATTTGACTAACAGTTGAACAACTGATGTTCTTTAACCCTGCTGACTGCCATTGGTGATTGCTAAATAAAATTGATCACGAGATGTAACAAAATGGATCTTAATATAAATTTAATACTAAACAGAAAACAATAAACTTGTGGCCCAGATGTTATGCCACAAACATAAGGTGTCAATATTTTTTTGTACACCAGATCTAGATTTCGACAATATATGTCTCTTCAGTGATGTTAGGGATCGAAACGGTATTTGGAAGCCCATATAATTTACCCTATATATATATATATATATCAGAAGAGCATACCTTCTGATTTCTCATGAAGTCTTGAGATACTGTCAATATTTTACTGACCACATCCTCCAGTCCTTGTATTGCTGGAAGTTTTTGATTCTTTGTCTAAAGAAAATAAAACATATTTTTAGTTAAAAGTTAAATCAAAATTATACCTCAAATGATGATTAGGAAAACATGACTTTGTTACTGAAAATGACCTGTTTAAGTCAACTGTCCCCTGTTCAAAAATTTATCGCTATAAATGACCAACATTGTCATCAGTAAAGTAGGGATAAACAGATTATCATTGGTCATCTCAACTTGATTGCTTTTCTTACTTTCGACTTTCCGGCTCAAGCCAGAAAATCTATCAAATAATCTATAAACATCAAAAGTTTATTGGAAAAACAATCATTCCTGTACAGGCTACAGACTTAGTCATATGACATAGCTGAGTTTTATCTTAAATATCAATAAGATACAATGTGACAGAAAAACATATTTTTTTGATAGGAATATATTTGATGTGATTTTTTTTTAAAGTTTGGCATATTTCTATGAATCATAAAGTAATCATAGTAATACAGACATAAGTGTCAAATACCAATATCTGTGGAGTAACTGATACGTTCATCAAAACTTATTCTTTATTTTCCTTTTTGTCATGTTTTTTACTGAAAGAAATACATAAATTAGAACAAAATTTCTAAAAATCTAGTGACAAGATAAAAATCATTTTATTGCTGCTTTTCATCTCAAAGTTTCTCAAATGTACTTAAATAATGCTGGAGCCTAATACATACATATCTTAGGACCATCTGTCTGATGTACATTTCTTCTACTTCTGTGTTCAATTGTCCAAAGTCCCAGACTAAAGGTAACATGCTCTGGGGTAAGGGCTGCACCCTATACACCAAACGTCTCATGGGTACCCGACCTAAAAAAAGTTAACATCTGGTAGTCAATTTGTAATAAATAAATATCGTAACTTACAAACCAATAATCAGTATAATTTCAATAAAAACTGTAATGTATAATTGTTCAGACAATGAAGATTAACAGTTCAACCTGAAAATAGCTATATAGATATAAGAAAATGTGGTATAACTGCCAATGAGACAACTCTCCATCCAAGTCAAGTTGTAAAAGAAAAACCATTATAGGTCATAGTACAGTCTTCAACACGGAGCCTTGGCTCACATCCAACAGCAACCTATAAAGGGCCCCAAAAATGGCTAGTGTAAAACCATTCAAACAGAAAAACCAACAGTCTAAAAAACATGAAAAAAAAAACACTTATGAACAACATCAACAAACCACAACTACTGAACATCAGGTTCATATGGCTATGAAAAGACAGTTGACAAGATAAATTGATAAAAATGCTGCATGATTATAAAACACAGTATGGAAAGTAAAGTTAAAATAAGGTGCTCTAAAATCAAAATTTACTTGAAAATACAAATCTGATTTCTACTTGTGTAGGCAAAATCAAAAATTTTGACAGATAATTAAGCTTTTAAGGCAAAAACCTATGACTTCATTTTCAAAAATAGTATGCTAGATTTTTGAATCATTAAATGTTCAGGCATAAATTTCAATTTTAGAGTAAATTTTGAGATCTTTTTACAATCGATATGAAGTAAAAGCTTATCTGGCAGAATATGTTTTACTGAACACAGTATATACCTAGTTTGTCTGTTGTTTTGTCAGCATCAACATGATAACCAAGTCCTGCTTGTTCTAATCTTTTGATCAATTCATCAGAATGTCTGAAAAATAAAATACATGTTGTAAAAGCATTAATACACTAAAATTATTTCAAAGTTGGTAAAAGATTTATACTGACAGGGGGTTAGTTTTCTCGTTTGAATTGTTATACATTTCCTGGCTTTTTACAGCTATGCAGTAAAGCTTTTTATCGTCCTTCCCTCTGCCTATATCACCCTGCTCTGTTGCTCCGTAATTCTCGTATCAAGACTTCAAAATGAGACTAGGCATTATCAGCGACGTCACAGTGTGAGGTGAGAAGTTATCAGCGACGTCACAATGCGAGAGGAGACGTTATCAAGCTTGCTTTTGTCAAGCGTAAAACTGTCTTAGGGAGAAAAAACGACCAGTAATAGAACGATAAAAACATAATCAGGTTTTCTTCGTATAGATATCGTAAAATATCAGCCGCTCAACACAATGTGAAACTTTTTAGCTCGTTCGCTACGCCAACTCGCCAAAAAGGTTCACATTGTGGCTCGCGGCTGATATTTTATGATATCAATGTGTAGAAAACCCGATAATCTATACTTTTCATTGTTGTACAATTCCCAGTACATACAGTGACCTACTGTTTGTTAACTTCTATTTCATTTTGTCTCAATGTCAATCATACTACATCTCCTTATTTTTACATGAAACTTACTTTCTATATGGATTACATGCAGCCACGATTTTCAGTTTTTCATGCAGTTTGATTGGTTTTCCCTCTAAAGATCTATCACACATAATTTCCTTGATCACACCAATAGCTTCTGTAGTGTTAGCTTCATCAAAAAATAATACAGTGTCCATGAATGGGTAATCTGCTGCATTCTTCCGTGCCATTTCTTCTGCTTTTCTTACTTTCCTTTTGATATCAGATACTTTTGTCCCACCATGCACCTGTAAGATATACATGTATAAAGTGATTGAAATAAAAAGAGATTGAAAGCACTGAGAGATGAGTATTAGCTTTCAATACCTGTACACCTTAAGTCTATAGAACCTTTCAAAAATTAGTTAAGTATTTTTTTTTCAACAAAAAAAAAATCAAAATTATTTTAAGTCAGAACATATGAATAGAGACAATGGGCCTGTAAAAAGCAAATAAAATAAGAACTTTAGAACTGTTGAAAAATTAATAGAATTATACAAAATCGTAAAATTTATTCCTTACCTTCATCAGAATCATATTATCAACAGTAGCACCTGGAGGTTGTTGCAGTGAACACATAAACTTGATCAGACGAGTCTTGCCACACCCTGTTTCTCCCATGATTATGACGGGTATATCACATCTACAATGGCCGACATAAAATATAAATGTTACCAGTACAAAAACAATGAATTAGTAAATGTATGTACTGATAAACACTGTATAGTGAATCTTTCATACATCTCCTACTATGACTTGCTTAATATAACAACTTTTTTAAAAGTTTCTTAAATGTTTGTGCTTCTTTTGGTTTTTTCTTTCTTTTGTGTTAATAATATATCAGGTATTTACTTTCAGCAACCTTTGCTGCCACTTCATTAGTGGAGGAAGCCAGTGCACCCAGAGAGAATTTTTAACCATCTGCTGGAAAACTGTCAATCTTATAAATTAGGACAAGCACACCTTGTCATGTTTGTTGTTAGGTCAAATTTCAGTTAGTTATGTTCCCGAGCAGACATCTTAAAAAAATCATAATTGGTTCATATGGTGTTCCACAATGTATCTATTTTTCTAAGAGGAATGTGGCCAGAAAGATAAGGAATGTAAATTTTTCAATAGAAAGTCTGTTAATTTAAAAGAATTGTATGCTTTAATGATGAGAAAATGTTATTTTAAACACTGGATCATCAGAAGGAATCGAACAAAAAGTTGCTATGAATTTTTTAATATAAAAAAGAAGATGTGGTATGATTGCCAATGAGACAACTATCCACAAAAGACCAAAATGACACAGACATTAACAACTATAAGGCTATTTCAGTTATTCTGATTTTTCAAGATTGAGATATTTCTTATATTTAATTGGTAACCAGTTCTGCACATTTTAATAGAGTATTTACCTGAATCTCATATAAATGGCCAGTATCTTTTTAACATTGTCTGTGGTCAGTTCATACGTGTCATCAGGGTCATGTGCCATGTCCAGTCCCATAACATTACACAATTTCAGTATCTTCTCATGTCTGTTGATGATATTAATGTAAAAATATACAGTGCATATGTAAAATCTGATGCTATAGATCAAACAAAAAATCTGTCTAGATTATGATGAAACAGAAAACTATATTTGAATTTCCTGTAATATTTTAAAAAGTGGTTGAAATAATTTTTTATCAGATATTTAGTTACATTATTAATCAAAAAGTTCCCAAAAAAGATTTGAATCACTTAGCTGAAATGATAAAGAAGCAAACTTGTCAATTTTTTCTTCACTCAAGCTACATAAATCTATTCTAAGCCTTAGTTTAAACTATAAAAACATTCAAATTTAAGAAATGATATTGTAGAAAAAGAAACTGCAATCTGCATTTGAGAAAAAAAAAGTTACCGACTCTATATCATTTGGAGGGAAGGTGGCTTAAAGCTAAACAAACCTAGGGAGAGCATCAAAGTTCTCAGCCAGATTGACTCTGTTTCTAACGAGAGCATCAAACAAGTTCTGCTGCATGATACCCTCTTCTAGAACGTTCCTGGTCTGTAAATCTATCAGGTTACCAGTTCTCCTCTCTATGTTAAATCCAAGGAATGTCATACTGTGGTGGTCGGGGTTGAAGAATAAGTAAGGATGAGGGCTGAAAAATACAATCAGTGTTTGGTTATTGGCATTCAAAAATAATCGAAAATGTGCATAAATGCCATTAAATTAACTTTAAATGAAATAAACAAGAATGTGTCCATAGTACACGAATGCCCCACTCGCACTTTCATTTTCTATGTTCAGTGGACTGTGAAATTGGGGTCAAAACTTTAATTTGGAATTAAAATTAGAAAGATCATATCATAGGAACATGTGTACTAAGTTTCAAGTTGATGTAACTTTAACTTCATCAAAAACTACCTTGACCAAAAACTTTAACCTGAACTTCGCACTATCATTTACTATGTTCAGTGGACCATGAAATTGGGGTCAAAACTATATTTTGGCATTAAAATTAGAAAGATCATATCATGGGGAACAAATGCACTAAGTTTCAAGTTGATTAGACTTCAACTTCTTCAAAAACTACCTTGACCAAAAACTTTAACTTGAAGCGGACGGACGAACGGAGGCACAGACGGACGGACAGACGAACGGAGGCACAGACGGACGGACGGACGAACGGAGGCACAGACCAGAAAACATAATGCCCCTCTACTATCGTAGGTGGGGCATAAAAATCTGCTTCCTTTGTTAAAAAATTCCTTCTGTGCAGAGATTAAGTTAATAACAGTAAAATGGTAATAAAACTCTTTAATATTGAAAATATCCTTGATAGGAAAAAAATTACAGTATATTCCATGTCCTATCAAAGATGTTTACACAATAATGCATTTTAATATTTTTTACTTGCTAGTTAACATAATGAGATTTGATTTATTGCTCTGTTAATTCAGTCAAAGTATCAAAGTAATAAGTAAAGACATTTATTGGCAGACTTTTTTTTTAAAGTATTTTTCTTATCAATTGCATTTTACTTTTTTATTTTTATTTCAAATGACCCTTTTACCTAAAATGATTTTTTTATTTGAACATCTATTATACCATACCTAGTTTCCCATGTACGTCTCATCTGATAGAGTTGTATAACATTATCATCATCCTTGTTTTCTTCTTCTTCATCTGAGATCTGTCTCTGTAGCATCTGTATAGGGGATTCTTCACTCACCTTAAGGGATCTAGTGGAGAAATCCTACAAAACATATTAATTTTTTTACCTCATTTAAAGAACTTTGTATTGAACTTTGTAATAAAATTTTCTGCCGTCATACACGTGACGCATCGAATGTGCTTGTAGATAGATGTTTTTTGTTCTGTTAAATTGTTCCTTTTAAAATTGTTACACGATGACGACTGCTGTACCCATATTTTGACTATTTTATTTATTATGTCTGTTTTAAGTTCACTTATAATTGTAAATATAACAGAATTTGATGAGACTGTTAACAAAGTGATAGGTTTAGCGCTTTAAAAACAGGTTCAATCCACCATTTTTTACATTTGAAAATGTCTGTACCAAGACAGGAATATGACAGTTCATGTCCATTCGTTTTTTATGTGTTTTGTCATTTAATTTTGCCATGTGATTAGGGACTTTCCAAATTGATTTTCCTCTGAGTTCAGTATTTTTGTGATTTTACTTTTTCAGGAAAGATTGTTGAAGGCACTGTTAAATTTATTTAAAACTTTTCTCAACCAAGGATGATTCAAAGGTCATTTCTCTTCAAAACATGTTTAAAATGTCACATTATGTAATAGAGGAGAGAAAACAGTCATGTATAAAAGCTTTAAAAAAATGGAAATTAGTTTTCAGGCATACCACAGAAAATTCAGAAATCTTTGCAATGTTTTCATTATTTGAAAATCATGACAGATTAAGAATAGAAAATTCACACTTTAAATTTTGATAGAATCATTTGTATGGAGCAATTACTAAAATTGTAATTTTTGTTCATTTTTCTATAATCACAATAATCAATGCAATTCAAACAAACTTTTCTGAATTTACAGTAAATATGGATGACTAAACAAAACTGAATTACACATTTCTACATTTTACATGAAGTACAGACAACTTACCCTGGACATCTGAATAAGGAATCTGAGCACAAACTTGGCAAAACCTGGTAAGTCCTCTACTGCCGCTAAACCACAGAAAGCTGACACTTCAAAGTCTTGTAACTGTTTATTCAGGAAACTTACAAAATGGTGCAATTCTGACCATGAAGGATCTCTTATACCACAATGTCTGAAAAATAGTCATAATATAAATTTGAACAGTAGAAGGTCCTATAACAACACTTTAATGAATGCTCCTTTAATTTATTGAGATTGACAAGTTACAGTGGCCACCGTCATCAGGTGTGTTATTAAACTTGTGTTTAATTCTTATAAATTTACATGTCCTTTTTACTATCCAAAAATGATTTCAGAATTTTACGCTGTATTATATCAAAATCCAAATAACAATAGCATTTCTCTCATAATTTTTTTTTTGTGATTGATCGTTGTAAGTTAAATAAACCCCATATGATGATTACACATTAATTCCACAATGACTTTTGTTACTGAAAATGTTAGGTTTTGAAGAAAATCAAAATTAGTTAAGTCTCATTTTCTTTTAGATAAAATGCAATCAATTTATTATATTTTGTTTATGCCAATCTGAGAAGTTAAGGACCGTTAAATAACTGATAATGACCTTGGCCTATGACAGTCAATAAAACTGATTTCTAGGTCAATAAGTTATTTGGTAAGCCTAACATATATTGACTATAAAAAAATAAATGCATGTAATGATATAAACAAACCTAAGCAAAGTATTGAGACATTGTTTTTTGTCTTCCTCTGGAATGTTAGCATTGACATCATCTAATCTACAATTAGTATCCAGTCTCTTAAGATACTGATATGGTCTCTGGAATGTAGGACTCTTGAATTCTATACCATCAAACAGTCTATCATGGTCTGTGTAGTCTGGTGGACGTCTAACATCAGTCAATATCTCTAGACT
Organism: Mytilus edulis; assembly: GCA_019925275.1. Lineage (NCBI taxonomy): Eukaryota > Metazoa > Mollusca > Bivalvia > Mytilida > Mytilidae > Mytilus > Mytilus edulis. The sequence goes on from CM034357.1 coordinate 35,646,967, forward strand.
TTCCTGAGGAGATCTACACATCACATGAGGAAGTATGTCTAGACAATGGTGTAGACACTTCAACTAGAAAATATAAAATTGATCGAATGTAGATTATTAAAGAGAACATTTCCCAAAATTAGTTAAATATAATTGGATACATGATTCACAATGTATTATTCTTATTTTAAATTGTTAAGCAAAAATTTGTTTTCAGCAAACATAAAGTATTTCATATCCGTTCTGTGTGCGTTTGATTGATTGATTGTTGTTTGCTTTACGCCACATTAGCATGTGCCTTTTAAAACAATGATAATTGTTATATGCTATTTACCAGTAATTATACCAGTTTCTGTTGCACTGTATTCTCCTTATTTTTTTTTTAAGGTAGAAATTTATTCACATGTTTTTAAAAATTTTCTATTCATAATTATGTTGTTAAATTAATCTGATTCTTTACCAACTTTAAAGGATATCAACCATTTCTTATAAATGATTTTTCAAAGACAAACTTCAACTACTGTAGATTCATTATAATTCATTGTATATTCATTTTTGTGTGTTTCGTGGGTACACCTGAACCACAAATTCAAATGTTCAAGGAATTACTAATTTTCTATAGGTTTTGTATGCAGAGATTTATTAACCACGAAATCAAATATCCATGAAAATGCTAATTTTCCTCAATCCACGAAAAATTGATACCCCCCAAAAAAAAATGAATCCACGGTACTTTGCTGTTGCTATATGTCCAGTGAAAGCCTGATTCAGTTTTCTCAATATATATATACTCAGATAACTTTTTAGTCTTTCTTACTTTTGCATCTGTACTCCTGGCTAGTAGAGGCATGGACTCTATGATATAGTAATCCACATCTAACCTTCTCCAAACATGTCCTGAACTGTGACCTAGACATCCTAATATTAACAACTGGAATAGGAATGCATCTACACCTTCTTGCACCTGAAATAAAAAATAAAATTTAAAATTGTTTTTTGTTTATAAAAAATGTATTAACATATCTGAGTGGGGCAGGACCTTTTAATATAGATTAGTAGTGATCTGTAGCAGTGAGAACAAGTACAAGTCCAGAGTAGTAGCAGCTCTAGATAAGTGCCATAGACCACAGTTACCAATAGATGTACCCAATGTTAGAAAATATCTGCTGACAAAGTTGAAGGTTGAGAGGTCTACAACAGGAGTTAGGCCAGCATCAGCTGTAGATTTTGAAAGGTTAGCTGAACTGACAGGATGTCTGGATTTAATTTTTTTAATTCGTGACCTCAGGATTTCATGTTTATAAGTCTGGGATTTCGGGATCAGGACCCTTCTGACCACTCCTCATATCTGTAGTTGCTAAAGATTTGTCTTGGGTTAACTCAAGCTAGGTCCTTTAACAGCTGACAATATGGTATGGGTCTGCTCATGCTTTTTTTGTTGTTGTTGTTGGGGTTTTTTCAGCACAGATACCTATGGTTTATTTAATCAATTTGGACTCAGTTAGAGAATAAGTTTGTTTCATTGGCAATCATACCATATCTTCTAAATCTATATTTACTTTCCAATTATTTATATTTCATTTAACATGTCTGTACATATCATTTTTTGTTTATCAAAATTACACTTTCTCTTTCCTCAATAACAATCTGTACAGCTCTATGCTTCAATGTACATGGATTTAACACAGTGTAAAAATTGAGGCTTTCCTGAGAATTTCTATCCTTTTTTGAGCTGAGTATAAACAAAATGTATATTTTGAGACAATGTATGGTTTTTCATTCTAAAATTACTGCAACTCCAATAACTGTTCCTAAGGAAAAATTTAAGGTAAAAACCATCATTTTATAATTAAGAGCAGAAAACGTTAAATTTTAATGACCAGGCTATGTACAGTCAGTGACTGTATATCACATATCAATAAACAGTCAATGCAATTTGACTTTGCAAATAGCACAACTGCATTATATATTCTTTCACTTAAGCTTCACCTAAAATTCTATTTGTTTTTCTAATGGAAAAACCTACTTCATGTGAAATATCAATATGGAATATCCGAGGCTCGTGACATCGTGGAGGTAGTGTCTCTTGTAGGAATATGTCCATAATGTCATTTGTGCTAATGGCTTTTTCATGGAGTGGAATCGTGACATTACTAGACATTCTTCTTGGAATGTTTGGTACCAGTTTATACAAATCTGCTACCATTCTCTTCTTGTACAATGTCTTTCCAACCCCTGCTCTCCAAGATTTAACAATTCTAACGCTGCATCTGTAAATTAAATGAGAATCAATGTATTAAGAAGTACCTCTTTAAAAAAAGTAATGAATATGAGCAAATAGCATAACGAGATGTTAAAGGAAAAAAAACTTTGCCAGAGAAGCAAAAAAATTATAAAAAGTCAAAGAATTGTTCTCAAAATGTCCTTTTCATTTTAACAGTAAAATCAAAAAACAACTCATTTACATGATCAACTTTTTAATCAAATCTTTTTAAAAAATAAAAATATTGAAATTCAGTCTTTTTCATACAAGATGCAGTTAAAATATTTCAAACCAAAAGAAACTGAATAAATTAACTTAAGCATTAAACTAAATGGATTAAACAATACATTAACCAATACAATATCTATCAGTTATGATATAACCTAACCTTTCAAAATCTACAGCTGAAGCTGGTCTTACTCCTGTTGTAGACTTCTCAACCTTCAGTTTTGTAAGCAGATATTTCCTAACATTGGGTACATCTATAGGTAGTTGTGGTCTATGGTACTTGTCTAAAGCTGCTACTACCCTGGACTTGTACTCGTTCTCACTGCTACAGATCACAACTAGTCTATATTTCATTCCTAAAATACAACAAATATTTTTAATTTCCACACTCTTCATTTTCTTGTATGAGACTGTATAAGAAGGATATAATATATAAATAAGAAGATGTGGTATAATTGCCAATGAGATAACTCTCCACAAAAGACCAAATGACATACTGGTAGAAGAAATTAACAACGATAAGTCAGTGTACCACCTTCAAAAATGAGAAAAATCCATTTTATGTAGTCAGCAAAAGGCCTCGTATTGACAAATGCATAACAATTTAAACGAAAAAAAATATATCAGTACTGACATACCTGAAAATAATTATATTACAGTAAATGTTTGTCTACTTTCATGTAATGCAGTGAATATCACACCCTTTTAGCATGAAAACACATGACATAAATCTTTCATGTGTTGCATGAAAACAATTCTACCACTCACATTCTTATTATTATTGTTATATAAATCTAAAAAAAATCTGTATAAATAACAACAAATACATTCTATCACACCATAAACTTTTAACCCTTTCCTCCATAATGACGCTTTTTGACGCCACCACCTTTCCTCCATAATGACGCTTTTTGATGCCACCATCTTTCCTCCATAATGACGCCTTTTGACGCCTGTGTAGTACCTCAGTTGAAATGCTTTGACTACAAAATGTCTGCATCAGACTTAAAAAAATTTGTATCCAATATGAAAAGGACATTCATAAGAATATCTGACTTGAATTTCATTGATGAAATATTCGTTTTCACAATGCATTAATACTTTAAACCTAATGATTTTTTTTATTGAAAAAATCCTATGCGAATCAAGTATGTGAGAAAAAAAATTCCATGGAGGAAAGTCTTAAAGTATAACATAATGATTTTATATATGAAACAACAATTTCATCATATATTCCTGCTTCTTTTTCATTACCTTTGCTTTCAGCATTTTTCATAAGTCTTTCCAGAGTTCTCTCCCCTCTATCACTCACATCATAATCCAATAGATCAGCATTCACTAAACAATGTACTTTACTGTTGTCAGCAAACAAAGACCTTCTCCAAAATATCTCTATCTGAAAGGGCAAAATTAAATAAAAACGCTCTCTAGATTTTGTAAAGTAAAATAAACTACTTTAAATTTAGAAATTATTCAGAGGTTTTTATTAATGTGAACAATTAGACTGGGTGAGATTTAAGTAACAATAAGAATGGCACTCTGATATGTGATGCATTTATCTATTAGCTGATTTTACCAAAATCACAAAATTTAATCTTGTATTTAGTGTAAGCATCTAGATCTGTAAACAGATATGACAAATACTGATTGTATGGGCTTTGCTCATTGTTGAAGGCCATACAGTGATCTATAGTTGTTAATGTCTGTGTCATTTTGGTCTCTTGTGGACAGTTGTCTCATTGGCAATCATGCCACATCTTCTTTTTTATATGATTCGTCAAGAACTATTTCCTAATTTGCTACTTCACAGTTTGGAGTATATTAATTTATATTTACCATATCCAGTGTTGTCTGTGGTGTACAGAGTAACACTTCATCTGACTGTGGCAGTGGTCTATCATCTTCATGGCTATAGACTGACAATACAGTGTTGTATATCTCACCTGAAATAAATGTATAAGAAATAATGTAATTTTTCACATTATTTACTTGAAGTTATTTAACACTGTTTACAAAATTAAATTGCAGTTACTTCAAATTTGATCAAGCACATTTTAAATACATCTATTAGGTAAAACAAGATCCTCAGCAAAGTTCAAAATAGCTTCAAGTTTTTTAACGGCACATATTTTACATGAGAAGATATGTCTTTCTGTTTGTTACAATTATTTTTTTACTTACTGTAACTGTTAACAACATTAACAGTCATTCGCAACCATAACTTTGACAGATTGACACTGCTGATAATTAGATATAGGAAGATGTGGTGTGAGTGCCAATGAGACAACTCTCCATCCAAATAACAATTTTAAAAAAGTAAACTATTATAGGTCAATGTACGGCCTTCAACACGGAGCCTTGGCTCACACCGAACAACAAGCTATAAAGTGCCCCAAAATTACTAGTGTAAAACCATTTAAAAGGGAAAACCAACGGTCTAATCTATATAAAATAAAATGTCTATTTTTAAGAACTACCAAAGATTCTGCTTAACAGACTAATTGATGTAGCAGTTCTCATAAGCAAGGCTTCATGTTCCCAGTGAGTAAATGAAATCATGACAGTCCAGGTTACAAATACAAAAGATTGTCCCAGCTATGAACAGATTCAATTGGCCAGAAAACGACTGACAGTCATTTCCTGGTTTTTCAGTTCACAGAAAAAAAATCAATTTATAATTTAATGATGAAAAACTTGTTTCTAATCTATGAGGTAACATACCAATCTGAACAATTTCTCTGTCTATTCTTCTGCTGAAATTTTATATGCATTCATTAAACGTTAAAAAGACTTACTCTGTGGACAAATAATCAGATTTGGTTCTCCTGCCTTGAAGCTGGGTAAAAATGTTCTGTCAACGACAATTTTTTCTGAAAAAGAGTAAAATATTGAGTTACAGAAAAAAGGGAACTTGTTGTTTGTTGATGAATATCATATGTTTTTCTTTCATAGTTTTGTACATAATTTAAGCCATTAGTTTTCTTGTATGAATTGTTTTACATTTGTCATTATGGTGCCTTTAATAACTCTAATAAATACTACTAAAAATAACAATTGTAATTTTTTCTTTATTTTATTGAAATCTGTTTGTATTTAATACATTCTATGGATTTCTTTTACCATAAAAACACTTTTTCACTGAACTAGTATATATTTGTTTAGGGCCCAGTTGAAGGACGCCTCCGGGTGCGGGAATTTCTCGCTACATTGAAGACCTGTTGGTGACCTTCTGTTGTTGTTTTTTTCTATGGGCGGGTTGTTGTCTCTATGGCACATTCCCCATTTCCATTCACAATTTTACTTTCCTTTTATATTTTTTTAAAGTAAAAAATGTTTTCATCTAAACTGACTTGTCTAAATTCAGACTGATTCAGAACTTAAAACATGATTCAATGTTTCAGATGTCATGTTTGTGTTGTTTATTTGCTGTCTCAATGACACAGATCCAACATCTCCTTTAATTGATAATTCTTATGTTTTTTATCTTTATACCTTGTTCAGCAAGTCTGTTCAGAATCAATCCGAGATGTTCTACACTAAGATAATCTGATACACTGGATGATATAGAGTTCAGGAATGTGTTCCACAAGTCTTCTAAAGCTTTGACTAATTTGTCAACTGAATTCTCTCTGCAAAATATATTTTATACAAAGTCATTAACAGTTTCTGATTCGGATATTTTTAAATGTGTAAATGTATGCATACAATGCATGTCAACAATGCATTACATGTGTAACAGTGATAAGGAATTGCAGTAACCTTTGGTAGCTATAAATTATTATTGAACTATTAAGTATTAAGGGATTTTCTCATCAGAAAATGGACTATGGGAACAAACAAGCATTGAGTAATTTGGATAAGAAGCTGTTTGCATTACACAGCTCTTGACCAAATCAACTTATCTGTACCAAACCATCTCAAATTTTCAGATTTCCGTACAGTATGTTTCTGTCTAAACACCAATAAGGGTTTCATTATAATTGTATCATAAAAATTTCCATAAAGGAATTCTAATGACTTTTGTTTAAGTTTTATGAAATTTTAGTTTTTAATTCATATCGATTCAGATCCTAGCTATAGGTTTTGTAAAGTTTGAATTTAATGTAGAATTAATAAAAGGTTAATGTCTTTTCTATTCTACACCTAAGAAATGTTCTTACTTTGACTCAACATCAAGCTGACTGACAAGGCTTGCAGTAATTGATGCTAGTGACTGTCCAGTTTGTGTCCAGCCAGTGTAGTTTATCTCTTTCTCTATTGGTTCAGTCATGACTGGTGATTGTCTACCTTGTTCTTCTGGTATAAATGTTTCTTCATTGTCCATACACCATACCAAACCTTCAATGGAAATAAAATAAGGCGACTTTCTATTTTTCATATATTCCTAGTGTTTTTTACATCCTCTTTTTGAAATTTCTCAAGATTTTATAACAATAGTAGAATAAACCATAAAAATTGAACAATAAATATTTCTACAAATTGAATTCTGGTTATAACATCAGATCTTTAAAACTTTAATTTTCCATTAAAAAGTTTTAGAGCAAAATGAACCTTAAATACTAGCTCCAAATTAATTTTTTTGTCAATAGTATTTTGTTTTGCAAGTGACCAATGATAAAATCTGACAAGATTTCAAAATATTTTTTTACAAAACTAACCTTCATCAATGTCGTCTGGAGATACATGTTTCAGGGCCTCTCTGACTAATTCTATTGGATAAGATTTTGTCATTACTTCTAAGAATTTCGCAATTTTAACATCGTCTGCTTCATTCTCAGCATCCATTGCTTCAGCTTGATTTTCTTCTTCCATTTGCTCTTCTCTCTGTAAATCTAACTTGTCTACATCATCCTTGGCAGACGACATGGCTCTCACTAGATCTTCCTTGGTACAGCCCTGTTTTACAGCAGACAACATAGGAAATATGAGTACAGAAGGTTCAACTTCTGTACCTAATTTGACCAACTCCTGTTGTAGAATAACCATTTGGTCGACTGTGAAGAAATTCAATAAATAATATTTTTCCCGTCTTTCATCAATATAATCCAGCCATTTTTTGTGACACTGTTCAAGAAATTTTGCAAGTTTTGGAATTATGGAGCTAACATCTTCGTTTGTGTCATCGATTCTCCCTTTAAGAGTGTGCTTATCCTCGCCAAATCCAAAATTGATGAAAGCACATGCTTTCCTTGTTCTGTCGCAAAGGAATTTGACATGCCACTGTGAAAACAATACACAGCCTTCTGCTACCAGCTTGGTGTAGATGTTACCAAGTCTAACCACAGAGTCTAAAATCTGGAATAATAAAAAAATATCAGCATACAAAATTTACACTCGAAAATGATCATGCATCAACAAATGTTCTTGTAATTTGACAGTTCGATATCAATCAATGAAATTTTAATCTAATGATTAAATAAATGTTAAGTTCTGAAACCAATATATTCATAAATAAGTTGAAACAATTTCAGCTGACTTTACAAATTTACTTCAGTTCTCCAATAGCAATTCAAGTATCAATACTGAAAATCATTAAGAAATATTCACAAATAAATAAAGTGTTGAAATTAATACTAGTATGGTAAAACAACTTCAGAGGACTATATTTTAGGATTGATTGCGTTTCACATCAGCAATTTTGGCCTTAACACTGGTATTTTTAAATAGCATATGATAAAACTGAGACAGAATTAACCATAGAATTAAAATACATAAAAACAACACGTATCAAATATTAAAACATTACTGAAACTTTGTTCCCAATTTAACTTAATTTCCTGATAAAAATAGTTCAATGTTAATTAAACAGATCTTTTTATCACTCCACCATTGAGTTCAAACACAACTCTTTCAAATCGTCTGTACCAAGTTAGGAATATGACAGTTGTTATCCATTAGTTTAATGTTTTTGAGCTTATGAATTATCCATTTGATTAGGGACTTTCCATTTTGAATTTTTCCTGGAATTCAGTTTTATTTTATTTATTTTTTTCCAAGCTACTGAACAAGTGCTCATACCAACATAAATCTGTCTACATCATCTTTGCCTTTTTCAGCTTTCCCTGCCACCAGCATGAGACGTGACTGAAGGTCATGAAGTTGTTCATACTTGTATTGGTTTCTCTGAAGACGCTGTCCTTCTGCTTCTGTTACTCGTAATTCTAACACCTCTCCCAATGTCTTAAAAATATAAAATAAAACAATAAAATAAAACCTCATCTAATCAATCCTTAATACATATGATAATATATGGGACATAAATTTAATAGAATCTCTCCACCTCCTTTATGAACCCTGTTATTTGTTCTATAAAACAGTTTTGTGCATTTCATTTATTCACCAAAAAATCAAAGAGTGTAACCAACTTGAGGCAAAGAAATACACAAAATGGTGGTTGAAGTAATGTATAAACTTTAGATAATTATATAAAAATGCTACTATTTGCTCCTTTTTCAAATTTATTCACACACAGAAATTTTCTTTGACAATACTTTATGTACAACAAAGACTGTAATATACTTAATTCAGGGTGTCATTAATAGTTTTGTAGGCTTTTGTAATCTTCTAAAAAGCAGAATTTTGTAATCTTTAGTAACCTTCTAAAAAGTATATTTTTTTACAAAATGTGTAAAATATATAGTCCTTGAAATTAATGGTACTCACAGGGTTTTTAATAGTGGCAGTTTTCTTCAGGTTCCCAACTTGGTAGATTCCATTTGTGTTGATAGCTTCTGCTTGTGCAAGGGATGTTACTTCCACAGATCCATGAGTCTGTTTGACTGATTTCAGCCAATCAAGTTGTCTTTGTGTGTCAACCTAAAAACCCAACAAAGGATGTGAAAAATTTAACAAAAAGTCTATACTGTGGATTCATTTATTTTCGTTGGTACCAATTTTGTCGATAAAGGAAAACTTGCATGTTCGTTGATATTTGATTTAGTGGTTTTGCAAAAGTCTGAATACTAGCCTATAGGAAATTTGTCATTCATTGAACATTTAATTTCAGCGTTCACCCTTACCCACGAAATCCACGAAAAATTCAAAATTGGTATACAACAAATAACTAGATATCATTGAGATGGGAGCCTTCTCTGTGGGCCCCGCTGTCAATAACGTGGGGTAAATAAGTTGTATGGATAATCTGATATGAAGCATTATTTGAAGTTATTACATAGTCTCACGTGTGATTTTAATCTAAGATTTTAAGTTAAAACTGGTAAATATTCTCAACTTACTTTCATAGTATAATAGTGATATGACTGCATGATGTGAACTCATTCAGACATTGTTGACTACTCTAAGGTGAATTCTGGATATATGGATTGATATTTGAACAAAATGTTTAAAGGTGCTGCCCAATTGATATTTGTCACATATTTTTAGAATTATGCCTTCAATATATTATGACCCACCAAGTATAAAGTATGAAATATTTACGGTTCTCGAGAGGTAGAGCGGACACAATTTGTTAAGAACAACGAAGGGATGGACAGACCAATGGACTGACCTTTGACCTAGGATGCATACATTATGACACATTCTCTGGTGTTGGTTAATATATATGTTAAGTTGAAAATGTTTGTCAGGTATAAAGTATGAAATAATAACAGATGTCCTCTCAAAATATAGTGTGGATCAAATTTGTTAGCGATGGACAGACCAACAGACAGACAGACCTATGACCTAGGAAGTGGTACATACATCATGGTGTTGGTGTTGGTTAAAATGGATGTCAAGTATAATATTTAAAATCATAACGGTTCTCAAGATATAGAGCGGACACAATCTTCACAACAGGACAAGGGGTTTTCAACTGAAACCAAAGTTTTTTTTACGTTGACCTTTGACCTAGGAAGTTGTACATACATCATGACACGCCCTCTGGTGGTGGTTAAAATGGATGTCAAGTATAAACTTTGAAATCATAACGGTTATCTAGATATGGAGCGGACACAATCTTCACCACAGGACACAGGGTTGTCAACTGAAACCAAAGTTTTTTACCTTGACCTTTGACCTAGAAAGTTGTACATACATCATGAGACACCCTCTGGTGATGGTTAATAATCATATTAAGTATTAAGTATAAAATCATAACAGTTATCTAGATATGGAGCGGACACGATCTTCACCAAAGGACACAGGGTTGTCAACTGAAACCAAAGTTTTTGACCTTGACCTTTGACCAAGGAAGTTGTACGTACATCATGACACACCCTCTGGTGTTGGTTAAAATGGATGTCAAGTATAAACTTTGAAATCATAACGGTTCTCAAGATATAGAGCGGACACTAAAGTGTTACGGACGGACGGACAAACGGACGGACGGAAAGACTGATCACTTTAGGGCGACCCGCCTTAGGCGGGGCCCTAATAATGAATCCACAGTTACTCTATAAGAGACAGACAATTTTTACCAAAATTGAAGACAACATGGTTCAAGATGACAGAATGGAAATATTGTTCTCCATTCTCATGTTTACAATTATTCATCTTAATCCATCAAGTATTACAGTTTTATGCATTATATTTCATTAATTCTAAAGGGTGAAAAAAGAGTAATATAATAATCAGACTAAAGCAAATTTCAATATGATATCTTTTTTGGTAAAAATTTTGTTTCAATTATAATCATGATAAATGCATAATTTCTTACCAATTTCTTTGGTAGCTTGGAGTCAGCTTTAAGCTCCTTCCAGACTTCTTCACATCTGTGTAAAAATAATGCAGCATCACAATTCTGGTCTAGACTGAAAATAAGTGGACTATATCCTGTAGTGGCTGAGTGAAGACAGTTGACCTTGTCAATCTCATAGTCCCCTTCCCCAGCTGATATACTGGCCAAGTCAACAAACACTTTTAGTTCTTTCAGTCCAGCTGTTAACATATAAAAATTGTGTATATTTCTGTTGATTAAAAACAATAAAATTTAAATTCTTATATTTTGACAGTTGTGGTGAATTTATTCTCGAGATAAATCTATTATGTGTGTTACTTCATTTTCTAGCTTTTGACAGCTTGTTTATTGAAATTGTTATGCAGTCCATCTAAATTATTTGCCATATTCATATGTAATTTCACATCAATTATATTACATATGTTTTGTTAACCCTATGGATGTCTACAGAGACAAAATGTTTAGTATCTCATGAATAACAACGAATCCACAGTACACTACAAACTTACAAGGCATAGTTTCTCGTAACCATACTACCAAAGGTTTACAGGCAATAAATGTTCTCAGACTTTTGGCTTTATCTTCATCAATTCCTGTTAATATTTTACAGGTTTTCATCATGTTGTCATCTAAAGTATTCATTTTTGTATCAGCATCGCCAGTCTTCAAAAAAGATTAACATCATTACAACCGAAATCCAATGTTTAGCAAATTATTAAGACTCCATGTCAAAACACTATTGTTATATATATACAGCATGGTGCCGTGATTGAGTTTTTAGTGATGTTAGGTATTGATTTTAGTTACCCATCTTTGAAAAATGTCATTATGGATTTTGTGTAATGTAAAAGCAGTAAAATGTGTTCAAAGAGGGATAACTCAAACTTATCTTTGAACATTATGATATTTATTCAAGCTTATCTCATCACTGCATATAATCAACTTCAATTCTCTATCCAAGTATGTATTCATTTTGTAAGGTAATTTCTGAGAAAAGTGAGATGTAAAGTTTAATATTTGTTGGACAAATAGACAGACAACAGGAATCATGAAAGATAGACTTACAGAAGAATTGGGGTGTAAAAAATCTATCAAAATTTATCAATATATATTTGTACAAAAACAAACTTACTAATTTAAGTATTTCCAAAATCTGATTAAAATTTCCTGTCAATTCAAATTCCTTGACCACCTCCATTATAGCTCTTGCACCAAATAAACAACTCTGCAGATTTCTGTATTTTTCAAGTTGATCCAACCTAACATCAATCCATTTCGTGTTCCCATCCTGACACAATTTCATTAGTTCATTTCTTAGTGTTTCTACATCTGTTGTCCTAAAGAATTTCTCAAATTCAGAAAATCTCAAATCACCATTTTTCAGTCTGGTACACAAATCATCCCAAAATCTGTAAGTTGGTTCCCAAACTTCTGTCAAGATTTCATCCAAATCTAAATACTTTTTTTTTTGTTTGGCCAATTCATTTCCTCTCTTGTCCCATAGGGTTATGAACAGAAGTCCCTGACCACATTTTAGTATATGTGGTATTGTTTGAAGAATATGTTCATCCAATCCAAATGCAGTAACAGTTGGTTGGTACTCATCAGGATGCTTAGTCTCATCAAGCATGGCAATTTGACATAACAGGTTTAAACTGACATCTTCTAGTTTTTCAAATCTCTTTATTCTCAACTCTAGTTCTCTTGTATTACCTGTAAAATAACAGAAAACAGGCTATTTTTTGAATTTGTATAATTTCTAATGCTTGAAATTTTTAATAAATTCGATGTTTATTTGGTATAATATGTTTTGAGCAGTTCATACCACTTCCTATACAATGTATGTTGTATATAGATAGGGTTGTGGGCAGCACAGTACATTCTATTGAAAATGTCCTATATTATTTGTAATAGAAAGTGTTGTAAAAACTTGAAGCCATTTATTGTTCAAAAACAGGTGGGTCAAAGATTATTGCATAAAATTTTCTATAACTTTTTAGAAATGTGCTCCTCAATTCTATCCTAAACAAACATCAAGCATCTACCGGGTACATCAATAAGTTTTCTACAACATTTCTATACCAAACAACATTTGATAATTTTACATAAATCTATTTACCTTGAATCCTAGTGCACATATATACAAAATCCTGCACTGTCTTCAATGTTGTTTGATAAGCTGCAAGTTCTTTCTCCCTCAAGGGTAAGGTTGCTACAAGGTAATCAGCATTAACTGGTAGATCTTTTACTTCCATAACAATTGATTTGAAGTGACCAGCTTTTGCTATTATTTGCCTAAGATCTTGTACTAAAATAGTTCCTTTTCCTAATGCTTCACTCATCTGTTTTAGTAGTTCCAAAAGGTTACTCATTAAGTCTGAGCTAGCACTACTCAATGATTTCGAATATTCCTCATGATCTAGAGAAAAAAAAGTTTAGAAATGTACAATTTGTATCTGTTCGTAAATACTTTGCAAAGTCTAGGACACCAACTACCAAGTAGGAGGGGGTTATATATATAGGGTGCTCAATTATCAAATCCTGAGTTTTTTCGAAATTTTTTCCCACTTCCCATATTTTCCTCTTCCTTTAAAACAATATTTCATATTTTTTACACTCCTAATCCAAGTACCAAAGAGTATGTCATCTCCCTCAAGCAGTTTAAGTAGCTGCTAACATGTACTTATATTAAGACTTAATCAAATGGTCCTACCAAAAATATGATATTTATTTTTCATGATCAAAAGCGTACTGATAAATTGATTAATTTGACAATTTTCATCTCATGAAAACATTGTTGACAATATGCTTATTAAACAATTCAGCATCATATGAAAAATAAGCTTCAAATGCATAATAACAGACTAAAAGAGGGACGAGAAAGATAGAGGGACAGTCAAACTCATAGATTGAAAATAAACTGCCAACCCCATAGCTAAAAATAAAAAGACAAACAGACAGAAAATTGTACAGAAGACAAAACATAGAAAACTAAAGACTAAGCGATACGAACCCCACTTAAACTGGGGGTGATCTAAGGTGCTCCGGAAGGGAAAGCAGATCCTGCTCCATATGTGGTACCCATTATGTTGCATATGTTATTACAAATCAGGTAATATATACTAAAGCATATATCTTACAGAAAAACTTCACATGCGTGGAAAATGGAGCCCAATTCAACATATAGTCTAGTGTTTTGTGCTGATTTATCATCTGCTGCAAATCCATACTTCTTTCAAAAACAAGCGACAACAGTTTTCCAAACTTCATCAATGTTGAACCTCTGATACCAGAACCACTCACATAAATACTACTTCCTCTTTCAACTGCCTGAAATATGTAAATTATAACAAATTGTTAGTCCATTACAAACATATTATTTACTTTACAATAGGATCAAGTGTCCCCTCTTTGAATGAGTACAAGATTAATCACTTTTGATAATAAAATACTTAAAAACAACATGCAAAATAACAAGAATAGAACCATATATCAGTCATAGTTTCAACGGGGAATGTGTCCATAGGACACAGCCTGCATATTATATAAAGTCATAAAGGGACATTACTGAAGAACGGCATAAGTAACACTACTCAAATTTGTACTTGATCTCAGTTCTGTGGTTATTTAAGTGTTGTGTATAAATTTCGTAACATTTGGTGAGGGTAAAATTAAGTAAGAGAATGGAAACAAAAAATTCAGCAATTTTTAGATTTTTAAAGGGGCATTACTCATTATGGAGGGGGCATACTGAAAATAACTTTTAATACAAGAATGAATTACAAAATATATTGATTTACTGCCTTTTGATAGCCAAAATGACGGAGTGACCAAATGACTGAATGACTGACAAGGGTTAAAATAATATGGCCTCCCAAAAAAAGGCATGAAATTTCATGTGGTTCATTGCTGGGCAAAACTGTTGAAACATATTCACTAATATTGTGATTTATTGCATGAATTTAAGTTTTATAAATCTACCACACTTTCAAATCCTAGCAAAATGACTGAAATCACATGAAAAATTCGGTGCTTTGCTTTTGCGCCAAAAATCTTTCATTTGCACCACAAACCATATTTCATTTGCGCCAAAATAAAACCTTTCATTTGCGCCAATGTCAAAGGTAAATACAGGTAAATAGTACAAAGCAGATATTTAAAAAAAGACTTTTGATAATAAATACTGCAGTAATACATTGGGACAGTTCTAAGCATGATGCACAATAGTAAAGTAATAAGTATATCCTGGCACAAAACTTGTAAGCGACGATCCTGATGTATTCATGTCTGGAAAATCCCCCCTCTCATGTGCATACCATATTGATCCAAAAGATAGTCCTCCAGTCCATTTCAGTTGTTATAATGGCTTTGTAAGGTTTTATTTTATTTGGGGTACCACTAAACCACTTGTCTTCATTTTTCAGAACATATGATCTAATGATAACCTAAATGTGTGCTCATAAAAAATCACAGACTTAATTCTTCGGTTTACACTGGTTTATGTCTAAATTAAAAATGTCCATCTTGACACCTCGAACATGTGAACACTATATATAATTATACACCTTAGTGACTCTCAGCTTCAGAAATGAGTATGGCATTGAACTCAATCAATTATCCAGGGGAATACTGTAGAGATAAACCTTTTAGAGCAATTAATACTTAACTTTTCCGTTATATCTTACCTGAATTACCTGTAAAAAGGCGCAAATGAAGTTTTTATTTTATGCCGCAAATGAAATATAACCTTGTGGCGCAAATGAAAGATTGTAATTTTCAAAAATTGGCACAAATGCAATGCGCCCGAAAAATTGCCTGCCCTTCACTCAAACTAATTTCACATCAATCAATAATTAAATAGAACTTACGCTGAAGGCTAGTTTGCTTAAAATTTCTTGAACTGAATCACAGTATGTTTCAGCATTTTCACAGTACAACTCTATTAGTCTAACTTCTGCTCCCTGAAAACATAAAAATAAAATTACTATTTTAAATAGAATATGTTTGTCATAATGTTGTTCAAATAAATATTTTACCTATCTAAATTTAACTGCTTTAATATCTTTAATTTCTTTTCAACAAATGGCCATTTTGGGTTGTAAAAGGGTGTTATATGAAACCCCTCTTAAGATACACTGTATGTTAAAAAAAAAAACATTGGGCAAACAAGAATGTGTCCTCAGTACACGAATGCCCCACTCGCACTATCATTTTCTATGTTCAGTGGACCGTGAAATTGGGGTAAAATCTCTAATTTGGCATTAAAATTAGAAAGATCATATCATAGGGAACATGTGTACCAAGTTTGAAGTCGATTGGACTTCAACTTCATCAAAAACTACCTCGACCAAAAACTTTAACCTGAAGCGGGACAGACGGACGAACGAACGAACGAACGGACGCACAGACCAGAAAACATAATGCCCCTCTACTATCGTAGGTGGGGCATAAAAAAAGATTTTAATTCCTTTCTACTTATATTTGTCAATTATTTTAGTGTTGTTTGGTTTTATATATCTGTTTGTTCATTCTTAAAAATATCTTGAAATAATTTTACAAATGTGTCTTCTTTTGAAGACTTACTTACTGGTGAACGAGTCCTCAGTTGATAATCTAACTCATCTCTGTAGTATTTGATGAGGCTTTCTCTTATTTCTCCTTCCTGTATTTTCAAATTTAGCGATGCATTCCAGATCTTAAATAAAAATGACAAGCAGAACTGTAGGCTAATGTTCACTAATGATGAAGATCAAAGGATATGTAAATAAATCACAAAAAGCCTGAAGTTTATTAGAAAATTGCATCTAAAATTCCATACATGACAATTCTTTTAAAATATATAAGTATTGGATAAACAGAAAATTGATGAGCAATGAATCTTAAAAGGCTTCGCAAGATAAAGCAAGTTAACATGGAAAAATATGGTATGAACATTTTGCGATAAAGATTATTAGTTTAGCCTTACTTGTCTTGAATTCAGTGATTTTGGTTAATTGTTAAAGTCTAACATTCTAAGACTAAAGTCAAGTTTACCAAACAATTCTGGTTTGCCATATCAAATCATTCAGATAAATATAATTTTGATAGTGTAATTTTTAAGATTGATTGATTAATTTGTGTAAAATGCTACTTTCAACACTATTGGCTATTTCATGGCAGATTTTTAATGGTGGATGAAGTCAGAGTGCCAGGGGAAAACCACCAACCTTAAGTAGGAAAACTGACAATCCTTGTTGAATTAAGATTGAGATTTCAGCACACTTGCAGTGTGTAGGAATCTAACTCATAGCTGAGTGTTGAAAGGCTAGTGATGCCAGATTTTGGAACAATAAGACCATAACTTAGGCTAAGAGAACCGAAACTGTAAGTGTCTAGACAATACTACATTACCTTTAGAAATTGTTCCTCATATCCATGGTAGAGCTCATTTGACATAATGTATTTTATCCTGTCACGATGCTTCTCATAACAGACCAGATGATCTCTGTAAGTCCCGTTTTTTCCTTCTGCTTGTCGCACTTTGAGAATATTTGCAAACCAAGCAACAGATATAAACAATACCTCAACTGCACTTATACAAAATAGTGCTTTGTCATCAACATACTTTGCATACAAATGGTCCAGAACATTAGAAGCAATCTTGAAGTTTCTTAATGGATATTCTATTGTCAATGCACTGAAGTTGCAAAATATAAAATTAGTTAAGGTTAAAATCAAGTGAACCATTTAAAAACAGCTAAGATAATTCAAATTGTATTTCCATGTTCTTGTTTTTTAAGCTCAGTTGCACAACATGATGTAAAACTTTTAAGATTGTTTGCTGTGCTCATGGCAGACTCTTGATTACTGTGAATCCTGCATAACTTATGTAAATTCAAAAAGCTTTGAGTGCATTCACTGTTGTCGATCAAAGCACAAAAATGAACAGTATAATAATTGTGATTTCAGGAAATGCTGATTACATGTAAATAAACTCATCATAGATACATGGATTCAAATTTTATATATACGCCAGATGTGCATTTTGTCTACAAAAGACTCATCAGTGACGCTCGAATCAAAAATGTTCAAAAGGCTAAATAAAGTACATAGTTGAAGAGCATTGAGGACTGCAAATTCCTAAAAGTTTTGCCAAATACAGCTAAGGTTATCTAATCCTGAGGTAGAAAAGCCTTAGAATATTAAAAATTCGAAGTTTGGTTAACAGTTAATTTATAATTATGGACATATCAATGATAACTTAAGTCAACACAGAAGTGCTAACTACTGGGCTGGTGATACCCTCGGGGAAATAAATCTCCACCAGCAGTGGCATCGCCCTAGTGGTTGCAATCAGAATGCTGTCAGAACTTAAAATGAGTTTCTATTAATGTCAAACTTATGTCGTAACATTTTTCGCAATAATAAAAACATTACTAAAATTTCTTGATTTCATTGATATTATATTAAGAACTTATGTTTCAAATGTAAATTATTCTTGCAATATAATGAACTGAAACATAATAGTAATGTATCTACTTTACTCCAAGCCTTAAAGTGTAATTTAAAAACTTGTTATAAAAATAAAAGAAGACATTATAGTTTAACCTTTACACATATATCTATTATGCATTTACATTTCCTTTTTTCCTGATAAAGGTATAATGGTTTTCTATAGGTACACTGGCTTCCTGCGCCAATAAAAACTAGTGGCCATGATATATATTCAAAGTAGCTGAACTGGTGTTTTTTAAATACCAACAAACAAACAAATCAATGCAAAACTCACATGAACTTGTACAAATTCTTTTTATTTGCAAAAGGTTACTTTAATACTGCATGTACCTTTCTATTTAAAATTAACAAGAGAATATTTGGAAAAAATTGTAGCAATCTTAAAGCTGTATCTACTTACGAGTTTTTTGCATTTTCCAATATCATTGATGAAACTCTTGCAAATGTCTTCTTTAAACCCTGTAAAAAATGAAAAACAAGTGACTATACAAGAAATGACAGCTAACCAGGATTTTCTTATATTTTTTTAAGTAAGTGTCATTGTTAAGGGAAATAAGATCAATCCAGCAACACATTTGGATAAAACTTTCAAGTAATCCAATGGAATCAACATAGGGACTAAAGTTTATAAACTTATAAAAAATAAATGTAACTCCTCTAATCCAATTGGCTGTTTTGTCCTTCTTTTGTTCTGTGTTTAGCTCTTTACTACTATTTAGGTGTGTCTGTTTGTCTATGAGCTGTAGATGATTTTAAGTTTAATTTTGTTTTCAATATATTTCTATTCTCCTATTCTATATACTGGTAATTTTTCAGTTTTAGCTTAAAGATATATAGATTCCATAACTGCAACAAGTGTGTTACGATATTTCTCCACTTGAGATAGTTAAATCTAATATTTAAAGCGCGAGGCTTGCCAAGCTTATTAAATAATCAAAATTTAACTGTCCAGAGTGGAGAAATAAATATCGTAATACACGAGTTATAGTGGTGGAATTAGACTTACTACAATTCCCTTTCTTTTATTTCTTTCTCACTAATTTATATGTTTACTGATAAGTGCCAGTCTACTGATTGCCCTTGGAGAAACTGCAGATGTCAGTATAATGGTATTCTCCTAGTTATAGCAGTAAAATTGTTAAAGGGGCAAAATTGAAAAAAAAAACATAATTAGGAAGGGACATGTAGCAAGTCTATGGTGGAATCTGTTTCTCTAATGATTTTTATCCTTCTGTTTCAAAGATTTGAAGAAAGTTGTGTACTTTTATGTGACGTCATCAGGCATGGTCACCTTTTTTCATGACGTCACAATAGGAAAATTCATAAGAAACCAAAACTAGAGGCTCTAAAGAGCCT
The DNA here is from genome assembly GCA_019925275.1 of Mytilus edulis. NCBI lineage: Eukaryota > Metazoa > Mollusca > Bivalvia > Mytilida > Mytilidae > Mytilus > Mytilus edulis. The sequence goes on from CM034357.1 coordinate 35,666,964, forward strand.
GTGTCGCTCACCTTGGTCTATGTGAATATTAAACAATGGACACAGATGGATTCATGACAAAATTGTGTTTTGGTGATGGTGATGTGTTTGTAGATCTTACTTTACTAATCATTCTTGCTGCTTACAATTATCTCTACCTATAACAGTACTTTCTGTGGAAAATGTTATTGAAAATCTTCAAATTTTAAGAAAATTGTTAAAAATTGACTATGAAGGGCAATAACTCCTTAGGGGGTCAATTGACTATTTTGGTCATAGTGACTTATTTTTAGTTCTTACTTTGCTGTACATTATTGCTGTTTACAGTTTATCTCTATCTATAATAATATTCAAGATAACAAAAAAAAACAGCAAAATTTCCTCAAAATTACCAATTCAGGGGCAGCAACCTAACAACCGATTATCCGATTCATCTGAAAATTCCAGGGCAGATAGATCTTCACCTGATCAACAATTTTACTTCCTGTCAGATTTGCTCTTAATGCTTTGGTTTTTGAGTTATAAGCCAAAAACTGCATTTTACCCCTATGTTCTATTTTTAGCCATGGCGGCCATCTTGGTTGGTTGGCCGGGTCACCGGACACATTTTTTAAACTATATACCCCAATGATGATTATGGCCAAGTTTGGTTAAATTTGGCCCAGTAGTTTCAGAGAAGAAGATTTTTCTAAAAGATTACTAAGATTTTCGAAAAATGGTTAAAAATAGACTATAAAGGGCAATAACTCCTAAAGCGGTCAACTGACCATTTTGGTCATGTTGACTTATTTGTAGATCTTACTTTGCTGAACATTATTGCTGTTTACAGTTTATCTCTATCTATAATAATATTCAAGATAATAACCAAAAACAGCAAAATTTCCTTAAAATTATCAATTCAGGGGCAGCAACCCAACAACGGGTTGTTCGATTCATCTGAAAATTTCAGGGCAGATAGATCTTGACCTGATGAACAATTTTACCCCATGACAGATTTGCTCTAAATGCTTTGGTTTTTGAGTTATAAGCCAAAAACTGCATTTTACCCCTATGTTCTATTTTTAGCCATGGTGGCCATCTTGGTTGGTTGGCCGGGTCACGCCACACATTTTTTAAACTAGATACTCCAATGATGATTGTGGCCAAGTTTGGATTAATTTGTCCCAGTAGTTTCAGAGGAGAAGATTTTTGTAAAAGATAACTAAGATTTACGAAAAATGGTTAAAAATGGACTAAAAAGGGCAATAACTCCTAAAGCGGTCAACTGACCATTTTGGTCATGTCGACTTATTTGTAGATCTTACTTTGCTGAACATTATTGCTGTTTACAGTTTATCTCTATCTATAATAATATTCAAGATAATAACCAAAAACAGCAAAATTTCCTTAAAATTATCAATTCAGGGGCAGCAACCCAACAACGGGTTGTCCGATTCATCTGAAAATTTCAGGGCAGATAGATCTTGACCTGATAAACAATTTTACCCCATGTCAGATTTGCTCTAAATGCTTTGGTTTTTGAGTTATAACCAAAAAACTGCATTTTACCCCTATGTTCTATTTTTAGCCATGGCGGCCATCTTGGTTGGTTGGCCGGGTCACGCCACACATTTTTTAAACTAGTTACCCCAATGATGATTGTGGCCAAGTTTGGTGTAATTTGGCCCAGTAGTTTCAGAGGAGAAGATTTTTGTAAAAGTTAACGACGACGGACGACGACGACGGACGACGGACGCCGGACGCAAAGTGATGGGAAAAGCTCACTTGGCCCTTCGGGCCAGGTGAGCTAAAAATTTAACGTCATACTAGTAATTAAAATTCAACCAATCATTTGCCGAGAACAGATTTTTCTTAAGTGAGGAGAAATATTTTTCTCACACCGGTCAAGAAATGTGAAAATAGCGCAAAATTTAGAGAAATCATATTCTTCCATCTAGACGATTCACTCGAGGGATAATTTTTTTCAATAAGATATTGTATGGTATAAAGTGTTATCAATATGGTAAGTGCAAAATTTAAAAGCCCTAGGCCTATATTACTTCTATTTCTACTCAATGTTTTAACTAAATTAAACCAGCAAGTTTTCATTTTTTTAAATCCTTACCACAATCATTTCCTTTGATAAATAATGTGTTACTTTTACATGATAGCAAAGTGCAGCCATTGTAGCATCTGTAGGAAGTAGTTCTAGGTTAATGCTGTCTGTAATATGGTTCAAATGTAAACTTGCAACAAATGTCCTTGGGAGAAGATAGTCAAATTCAAAGTAAGGCGATAAGGATTGCAGCACTTCATTCTTCTTCCTGTTAAAATAAAACATAATAATCATTCTTAACTTCTGTTTCATTTGGTCCCAGGACCCTTGAGTTGTCTCATTGACAATCATAACACATCTTTTCATTTTCATATCATATTAAAAAAGTTAATTAAGATGGTAATTCATTCTTTGTTAACTTTGAAACTGTTATCAATTCAAAATTACCATCTCTGCTGTTTTCAAGAATTTCCAGACATATCATAGAATCCCATACCAAAGGTCTTGACATAGTCTTATTATAACTAATGATATAATTGTATAAATAAACCAATTCTTTTAGACGTTTCGGCCATTGGAAAACATCTAAAACAATTGGTTTATTTCTACAATTCCATAAAGTATGTTCCCTATTGGAATTTTGAAAACAAGGCATAACTAATGACATAAAAATCTAGATAATGAAGATTGATCTTCTGCTTCTAGTAGAAATGCAAGGAATCTTAATTTTGATAAGAATACCTGTATGCAATATGTCCTGAAATCACAATACTTTTGTTTGCATTTTTGTCCATTGTTCAACAAAAGCAATAATAAATGCAAGCAATATTCCTGAAGATATGGTAGGTAAAATCTGTTACCATAAATTTTACATCTCTTTTGCAGAGAAAGGGGAAATTGTATGAAGAAAAAAGAATTATGTATACACTACATTGAGTTATTAAAAACACATGCAACAACAAACTTATTCAATGATACCTTGCACTGTAACAAATTGCATCAGTAGAAAAACCTGCAATGCAATCATTTATAGATTGATAAAAGTAATAAAAGAGATTTGATATTACCTATCCCATCTAGATTTTCCTTTGAAGTAACCATGCTGATCTTTGAACTCTGCAATACCCCACCATTCAGGAACAGTTTCCTCATGGTTCACCTTTTGTGTAGCCTCTTGGTAAGGTTTATACTTATCATATAAGTAATGCAGGAGAGGAACACAGTAAAACCAGCAAGACTGACTACTGTCTCCTGCCAGTTGCTTTACAACTTTAAGCAGTGAATCAGTTCTGAAATAAAAAATGTTGTGCTAAGAATAAATGAAGGTTAGAAGAGTTTTTTGGGGACATCAAGATTGAGTCTTTATTTTGGAGGAAATTCAAGATTTACACATATGGGGATTCTGCAATAAATAATTATATTTCAGATCTGGGAAGGAATGGTTTATTTTCATCAGTAACTTGGGACTCAGCATTTATTTTTTCTGGGAATACTTAATGACATACCCTTTTACCCCTTTATAAATGAGAGGGGAAAAAAAGAAAAGTACACTACTGCTAGAATTTGTGCTGATAGTTTGTAATTACCATTTTTTGTCCTTGCTTTAAAAGTCAGGCATACAATTTCATTGTTTTTTGTGTGTTGTAAGTTTGCTGGCTGTATCACTGCTATTCAAACCCAGAATATCCTTTAAATCATTCCTCCATTTATATCTTAAAGGTATATCAAAATGTGTAACTTAAATATGATTTTTTTTTTCTAATCTGCAATACAAGTTTTTGTGTTGCCTTGATGAAGAGAAATTAGAAAAAGACTTAGACATGCTGTTTCTGACGGAGGAGCAATGTCAACAATGTATTAGTTTATGATAAGGTCAGTTTATAGGGAAGCACTAATGTTATGTCAGTGATATTTGGTATGCAGTTGTATTAGTTTGGTAAATCTCATTTCCATGGAGATAATTCGCCCCAGGTCCCTCAGTCATAATCTATTGACTTCAAAACTTTTGTTTACTTTACATGTATTACTTTAAGATTAGGTCAATTTATTTGAAAGTACTAGCAGAAGGTTAATAGTATTTGGTATGCATTTGCATTAGTAATGGAACATTTTAACTATGGAAAGTATTTGCTCTACCCACTCAGCTGCAGACTAGGTCTATAGACTTTAAATGTCTGGTATAGGTTACATGTATAAGTTTATGAGGAACACTAGTGGTAGGTTATTGATAATGGTAAAACTATATAGTTGTATTGGTATTGCCATGGAGTTTGTTTGGCCAAGCTCTCTCAATTATGGTCAATTGACTTTAAATGTTTTGCATACTTTACATGTTAATGTATAACAATTTATATCACAACATTTGCTTTTCATACTATCAAAATTACATAAAGGGGAGATATATCTCTGTTTTAACAATTAATTTGTTAAACAGGCTTTTATTTTTAGGGTTTCATTTAAATGAAATTTCTTTCCTTTAATTGTCATTATATAAAAGCAGAACTTGATGGCTATAACATAAAATGACAGCAGAAACTTACATTCTTCTTTTAATCTTTGGGAAATATAATTTTACTCCTTCAAATTCTGGACACTGTTTTTTGTCATTAAGAACAGGTAAAAGAGCTCTACACAATTTATCTTCTTCAGAGTCGGTTAGTTGGATCCCAAATGAATCTTTTATACAAATCATTGCAACAGCAGCTGACAAATGAAAAATTTTGTCATCTTCCACAACTTCTGCATTTTTCTTTTCATATAATTTTTTTAATAATTCTGTAACAAAATCATGAATTTCCTGCAAAAGAAGATAAGAGAAAAAAATAATGTTTTATTTGTGCCAGGTAAAGAGCCTCTGGCCTTCTTATATATAAATTTTATAATTTAAGTACATTTATACATTTTGGAGTTTTTAGTATGACGCGTCCATATACACTGAACTAGTACATATTTTTGTTATGGGGGCAGCTGAAGCCACGGGCAGTGCTTCCAGGTACGGAATTTTCTCCCTGTGTTGAAGACCAATTGGTGGCCTTAGTCTATTTTTTGCTCTTTGGTCGGGTTGTTGTCTCTTTGACACATTTCCATTCTCAATTTTACTAAAACAAAATTCAGATATGGGGCAATTTCTTACATCAATACCAGTAATTGAAATAACCTTTTCATTTTATAGTCAACAACATCAACTAAATCAGATCTGCAGTTAAACTTAATAAATGTTTCCTCATCAACATCGCAGAGCATTCTAAATTGAAGACAGAAGGCTTTGACATTTACTTTTCAGGCACATGGGGCTGGAAAAACAGTATTAGTTCACTTTTAACCTCAGAAGCCTAAAGGCTAAGTAATATCATAAAGTAAAGGCATTTAAATCAAATAAAAGTAAGAGGTCATTTATATAGTTATTTCTATTGAATTTACTGTTGATAAAATGTTTAAATCATTCAAACACTAAGGTTTTCCTACCCATCTACCACTTAGTTAACTTTAAAAGATTATTTCAAAATCTTATTTGTGTAGTTTTTGGTAATTCTTTTAATGAAAAAGTTACATGCTGTTACTGAAAATCTTGTATTGTGTAAGTATATAAATATAAAAACCTTTGTCATATATGCTACATATTCTCTGCCAGAATACCATAAACCAGCTGACACTTGGTATGATGTTTGTATTCCTTCTAATAAACTATCAATGTGATATAGTATGTCCTCTCCAGTGACACAGTTGGTGTCTGCAAATGACAACTGAACTTGAGGAGCCATTGCACGGAATGAAAAAGCTGCTTCCTTCTTCAGTTCCTTTTTAAAATCATCTGCTCCAAACCAGCCTTTGATGGTTTTTATCATTCCTTTATTCTTGTCTTTCTCTATTTTTTCTCTGACAACTCCATCATATTGATGAATTGTATCTGCAAAATTAAAAAAAATCATCTGGTTTCCTTTAATGCATGCCTCTGAATAACAGATTATTAATAAGGGCATGTGATACAATTGTAATGCAGATAATTGTGATAATGGAACTTTGATTAGCATAAATATTCACTGAAAAACAGTGAACATTAGCGCAAAAGGAAAAAAAAATATTATATATATTTCAGTTCATGCATATTTCTAGAGTATATATCTACTTCAACTTTGTTTTATAAGATTTTAAGAAAAATAAATAATGTAAGATCTTTTCTGTATCATATGCGCTAAAGGAGGAAAAAATGTATGACATCAATGTGGTGCTCCTAATTCAACTGCCTGGTATTGCTGCAGATAGTTTTTTACAAAAGATTTGATTTGCACATTCTAAAGGAAGATTATTCAGAACAGTTAGGGTTTAATTAAACATTCATTTCTCTTATATAAATGGCAATTTCATATATCAACCATTTCTTTGTGTAACTTATATAAAATTGGTCATCAACTCTACACATGTATCTTATTACAAATGCACAAAGTTTAAACAAGTTTTTCATATTTACCTCTATTTCTAACCTTTTCCAGTGATAAGGTACGATGTTTGGCATCTGAAGAATGGCAGTAAACATATTCTTTCACAACCTCATTTCCATTTTTAACCACACAGTAAGAATAATATAAACGATTATTTAAAAGCTCTTTCGGAATTCTGACTACACCTACATACTCAAGATGGCCATCAGCATGATTCCTAAAAATAGTTCATATTTAAAAGTAAATAATGCTTCAGATATCAAATATGAAATAGAATTATTTCTTGTTTGTCAATTTTTATAAAAATTCCAATATATACAATTTAATACATTTTGTATTTAACTCTTGGAAAAAAGGTTGCAGAATGCAAACTTTCAAATAAAACAAACCAATCTACTGTACCAAGTTTTAAACTTTTAAAGTATGGTAAAATCAATTGAGAAATTACAATGTTATGCACAATGGATGACAATAATGGGATGATAAGACTAAAATCATTGTTTCTCATTCATTAATAGCAAAATATCCATCGTTTTCAGATATGCAACTTCTAATTAATGCGAACTAATGCCATGTAAAGTTTCAGCAATCTGTGTTGAAAGCTATAAGAAAATGGCTATGAGAACTCTATAATCAATCATTTCAAACAAGAAAACAGAATAAGAGGTGCATAACTTCATGTCCGGTGTCATATGCGGTATATTGAACCCCCTACTTAAAACCTCAAATTAAAAAAATTGTAGTTAATAAATTGTAAATTAGATTATCTGCAATACTATTTATCAAAAACAGGGGGGGTTCAATATATCGCAGGGGGGTTCAAAATACCATATGTGAAAAATGACCCCAGGGTCAAAATTCCATGCGGTATAATGACCCCAGGTTCATTTTACCGCATGGTATTTTGACCCCGGGTTCACTTTTTAGGGGGTTCAAAATACCATATGACACTGGCAGAAAATTATGTGCAAGATTTATTCAATTCTGTTAAAGGATGAGATGAACTATGGTTACGGGATATGACTCAACCTTTGAACTTCTTTTTAAGCTATGTCACATCTATCAAAGCAAAAGATTCGAAAACATTAATTGAATGTCCATGAATTCAGTTCCTTTAAAGCTCCCTGTCCAATTACCTAGCTTGGTTCTATTCCTAAGTGTTCAGTAGAGCATAATTAGTTGCAGATAACAGTAGTTAAACAAATATCATAGACGACTCAAGAGAACAGATATTTGAAAAAAATACTAAATGTATTCAGGAAGGTTGGACAAAGTTATAAACAGAAAACTATCCTTACAAATTGAAAGTTCTGGTTGTTCCCTTCCTTAGTAGGCTGTACTTTGGTGTGAGCCAAGGCTCTGTGTTGAAGACCATACTTTGACCTAAAACAGTTTTTACTAATTGTGACTTGGATGGAGATTTGTCTCATTGGCACTCATACAACATCTTCTTAAATCTATGTATAGTGAAACCTGTATTATGAGACACACTGGGGGACCAGAAAAAAATTGTCGGATTAAGCAGGGATGCAAGGATAGGCATATTTTGGGACCATGAAAATGTATTGGTTAAAGCCGGCTGTTGAAATACTCAGGACTCGGATTACGCAGGTTACACTGTACTTGTATATTACATAAATGACTATGTTTTAACCTTTGCCACACTAAGTGGTCATCATTCTCTATACTGAGTTATGCACTCTTTTGGAAACAGTAAAATACAATACCTTTTAAAAACAAGTTTGTTTTTTCTACTGTCCCATCCACCAAGTGTTGAGGCTTGAAATTGAACATACACATCACCTTTCTTTGGATCATGTAGATAGGTTGGTGAAACAATGATATGGAAAAAGACCTCAGAAAACTCAGTTTTCTTTGATGTTGTTGTGGATTTACTGGTATTTCCCTTGTTTTCTGTTGTACTGTAATCAAAATAAAAGCTAAAATTCAAGCTTATGACATTACAAATGTAACCAGATAGCATGATTCTCATTACAAAATCAAATTCTCTCCCCTAGGACTCAAACAGGTTTCGTTTGTGTTACAAGTCAGCTCTTAACTATCTGAGCTCAATAAGTACTTCCCTAGCTCAACTGTTTATGGCTGGTGAGTATTTACCATTCAAGGGAAGAAATCGTGTCATACTTACTTCCGTGAAATATGTCTTAACGGAAACTGAATTTTTGTATCAATGTTAACATGAAGAATTGTATAAAAGATCTGCAAAAGGACTTGTTCATGAGACAATTTCAATTCATAAAATTCATCAGAATATGAAATGTAACTATATACAAAATGTAAAGATGATTTTCATGTTATTATACATTTGAGATGATGACCTTTATAAAAATACGATTTTATCATTTAAAGCAAAAAATACCACTCTTAAAGTTCTGTATATGAATGAAATGATTCTCTATTGACTTTACTGTTGATAACCCTTTTATGCAATCATTATAGGCTAATATAAACTGCTAAAAGGGTCATTTCTTTGTTACATGTGTTAGTGGTGATTTTGCTTAATGCCATATTCCCCATTATAGATATTTTCAATGTATATCACTGTGTATGTTTATTTTTAAAGTACACTACAATTATTTTTATTTTCAGTATACATTTTACACTGTGGCTTTAATGTCCTGTACATACCAAAGTTATATATTTCAAGTTTGTAAAAGCATGTTATATGTATATATTGTATTTACCTTTTTGCATTAGCAGTATTCTTCGCTGTCTGTGTTGTGTTACTATTCATATTCTGTAATGAATAAACACAATTAAAATATTAAAACAAGACATTTAATTTGGTGAATTAACCATTAATTCATATGTTCAACGAAGTTTAAGTTTAACATAGGCTTACATGAGAACTTTGGCAAATTGATGACAATCGAATATCAAGGTTTTTACCAGAATACAAAACTATCAAGTATGAATATTTTTTTTACTTATGTTGCATTACTCCAAGAAATTAGTTTAGTTGAAAGTAATCTTAATTAAAAGAACAAAATCACTGATAAGATTCAATCTTATACCTGTAAAAACAGAACTTTATTATGTACAGTATATACAAACTAGTTTACGAAATACAGGATGAGATGGCAGTCAATTTCAGAAATAATTCATTTTGCATACCTGTGATTCTTTCCCTTGAGCCATGCTTCTTAAATTGTAAGGTTGCTCATTTTCTTCTTTCTTGTCACTTTTATTTTCTGAGTTCTTTTTATCCTTGTCATTCTGAAATCAACAATAAAATGTACAAAAAAACAAAGTCTCTTTTACTGTCTCTTGCTTGAGTTAAATCTTCAGTGTCATATAGATTGCAAGAGAAAAGGAATTTTGCTCAACTCAATTTAACCCTTTCACCGTTTGCTGCCCAGACAGAAGCTACTCTGAGACGATGGCTTCCCTGGCTACTATTACTCAAGTGGGAGATCTTCATAATAAATGTCAATAAAAACTTGTTTGTAGTTATTTGTGTATTTATAGCATTCACTAACATCATGTTCACAGTTTTGTTCATGTTTTGATAATTTATTCTTCATAAAATATTCAAATTTTCAAATTTTCGGCATTATCTAGGTGAAATTCTCAAAATTCTGCTCTAAGACCCCAAATCGTAATTTTTTAACCCAAAACGGCATAATTTTGAAAAATTTTATGAGGCTGTACAAATTCCTCGCACTGAACGATGTCCGTTCCAAGTGTTTTATACATAAAACGACATTTTATGTCAAAAAAGTATACTTGTTTGGCTTCAATTCTTCCATATTCTTTCAAAAAAAATGTTCCCTCATTTCAAATTCTCGTAAATTCCGTAGATTTCGTCTGATTTTGACACGGTTTTCAACAAACGGAAGCGCCATGTTTACACTTTCATCCGGGTATTCGTCAAAGAAAGATAACTCATGTTTGCACTGTTTTGAGCGGGAAATATAAAAGAGGTAAACCGGGACTCATCGGCGAAAGGGTTAAGGTGGTTCGGGCCTATTCGAAGTTTCTATCAGAAGTGCCGTATTTTTTGTTATTTTATTCTCTAAAGAAAATGAATCAAATTGGGCGAAAAAAAATAGGGGGTCACGGACCATTTAAGCTCAAAATTTTACTTTTAAACAGGTATGTAAAAGGGACCATTTTTCAATGAAATGATAGGGAAAATAGAGGTTTTGACATATTGTTATCGGAATATCAAAAAAACGTTCTATGACAATTTGCCCCAAAACTGTAATATGAAAAGCTGGAATATAGCTTCAAAGAATGAGCCAATAAAAAACATAGGTCACCGATAAGGAAAAAAATATATTTTGCCTTAACACCCAAATTTTGGCAGGAAAATGGGGAAAATGGGTGAAATGTCATTTTGACCCTTTAACAAATACGGATAATAACGGAAATATTCTATTAGTCACATAACTACAATGATTTAACATTTCTAATCAATCAAAATATTTTAAAAAATTATATCGAATTTACGACAAATACTTTTGTAATTCATGCGTGAAATTATGCGCAGTCGAATAGTCCCGAGCCACCTTAAGAGATAACTGAATTGTATTTGAAGCCTTGAGGACGTCCATCAATAGTTTTTCTGTTGCAAATACAGTTAAACTGGCGACAGCAAAGTGGAGACAGGTACTGTGAAAGTACTTTAATTCGTGGGTATCAATTTTCGTGGTTTGATCAATATTAACATGTTCGTGGGTTTTTAAATTCGTGGATTTTAGTTTTCTAATAAAAAAAATAATTGAAAAACTAAAGCCTTTAGACACGAAGGTTACAAATAGTCTTGATTGAAGGAAATTGCAAAGTAAACATTGACCCGTGTAAATTGTAGTGATAACACTAATTAGCCCATGATAAAGTGATCAACAGATTAAAGACCATCAAAGGTGTTAATTAGGCCATAAATATGTCACCTAAAGAAAACAGTAACATAAACAAATGCTTTAAACGTACCTTGAATTGTCAAATAATTCTTATCAAAATCAAGCCCAGCATGAAATTATTATTTCCCATATGTACGAGAACTATGAGGATATAAAATGAACACTTTATCATACTGGCATATCAATACCGGAAATCTGACTTTCGTTGATCAAAAATATCTTTTGTGAGAATAAAAAGATCAACAGTTGTACAGTTTAGGTTATTAAAGATTAAATGGGTATAATCCTGCATACGGTTGTAGTTCTGTGACTGCTACTAAAGTATTCTCGGATTTGGCGTTATTCAATATTTCTCTAGATCATATCAATAGTCAAACCTACCGATGGGGATCTTTCCATGACTTGATTTGGACAATGGTTGTTTTATTTCGTTGGACACTTAAATTCGTGGATAAAGTCATCCACGAAAACCACAAAAATTGGTACCCCACGAATAAAAGTACTTTCACAGTAAATGGGTATTTGCGACAGTAAAACTATCGATGAATGTCCCCAAAGCTTCAAATTCAAATATAGTTATCTCTCTTCTACTGCAAAAAGTCTAAAACTCTTCAATATTTTACCTTCATGTCAACTTTTGAGCTGTTTTCTTGTGTTGTGTTCTTTGCATTGTCTGGCATCTCAGTTTCTTGCTGTTTCTTGTCATTTGACTTCTCAGCCAATGCTGCATTCTTCTGTTTATTTTCATCCTTTTAAGAATATAAAATTGCATTTAATTATATTTCTTAAATCAAATAAACAAATCCTATAATCTTCACATCAGATATATAAAACAAAGTTTTGAAAAATTATGAACGAAAAACATGAAAAAGGATTGTCATAATAAGCACAAACAACATTATGTATGTTAAGAATTCATCATTATAATATAAATAACTTTGGACTGTTTTATTAGCTATAAGAATGGAATTAGAAGGTTCAATATTAAAAGCATAGATTTAATTGAATTGTTAGATGTTTTGTCCAAATTAAGAGATTAAAAAACATCAACTATTAAAGAGTCTTTAGTTGATTCAGAACTTAGGTTTTCTTTATAACTACAGTAAGTTTGTAACTTAATAAAGATTGGTGATAGACATGGATTTTTATAATTTTTTATAAATCGATATAAATCAAACTATTTCAATATGAAATATTTCTTAAACCCTTATAAAATTGAATAAATATTCAGGGTAGATGTTCAGAAAAAAATCAACCAGTTACTTGGTTGATAAACATCAAAAGGCTAATAAACATTTACCTTTGAAGAAGTTGAATTTTGTCCACTAGCAGTGCTTTCATCTTTATTTTCAGTTAAAGGGTCTGTTTCAAGTAAATTAAGTTTTCGTTTCATATTCCTTTCTTTCCTTTCTTTTTTCTTTTGCCGTTTCCCTTTAGCTCCTTTTGGTTTCCGCTTAGTCCCTTTGCCCTCAACTGTCAAACTCTTTTTTGAGTCTTCCTCCTCCTCACCACTTGACGAGTCATCCTCTTCTGAGCCCAATTCACTTCCAGCTGAAGAATGGCTGATTTCTCTGTTAAGTTTTGGATCCCCATTATTTATTTCTTGATTGTCCCCACTGCTTTCAAGCTTTATTGTATTTTCAAACTTTTTGGTCAGTTCTTGTACCTTACTTTTTCCTTGAGAAGGCTGTTTACCAGTCCCCATATCATGAGCTTGAATTTCCTCTGGTGGGTTTCCAGAATTTTCTTCCATTTGTTCTGTCCCAGTTGTCTCCCTTATTGGTTCTGATGGCACACAATCTAATGGTGCTGTATTACTGCTTGGTAGTGTAAATGGATGAGGTTTAATAACATCTGACCCTGTAAGAGCCAGGGTTTCTGACTCTGTAACAGCTAGGGTTAAAATTGACCTATTCTCGTAACTATGTGTTTGAGAATTATCTGTGTTCCATGTCCACGAGTTACCTCCCTCAATATTTGGCTCTGTTTCCATTGGTTCTTGTGCTGACATTGGTTCAGTCACATTATTATTCACTGTGTCAGTTGCAGATGACAGGATGGCTTCCGTTTCAAGATCTCTACTGTTTTCAACATTCTCTGAAAATAAAAACAATAAATAATTATCTTAAAATTTGATTTATGTCCTTGAATAAATTGACCGTAATTCAAAAAAATAACTAGAAACTCTAAAGAGCCTGTGTCGCTCACCTTGGTCTATGTGAATATTAAACAAAGGATACAGATGAATTCATGACACAATTGTGTTTTAGTGATGGCGATGTGTTTGTACATCTTACTTTACTTAACATTTTTGCTGCTTACAATTATCTCCAACTATAATGAACTTGGCCAAGTAGTTACAGTAGAAAATGTTAGTAAATATTTACAAATTTTATGAAAATTGTTAGAAACTTACTATACAGGGCAATAACTCCATAGGGGGTCAATTGACCATTTTGGTCATGTTGACTTATTTTTAGTCTTACTTTGCTGTACTTTATTGCTGTTTACAATTTATCTTTATCTATAATAATAGTCAAGATAATAACCAAAAACAGCAAAATTTCCTTAAAATTACCAATTCAGGGGCAGCAACCTAACAACAGGTTTTCTGATTCATCTGAAAATTTCAGGGCCTTGACCTGATATACAATATTACCCCTGTCAGATTTGCCAAGATTGGTTTAATTTGGCCCAGTGGTTTCAGAGGAGAAGATTTTTGTAAAAGATTACTAAGATTTAGGAAAAATGGTTAAAAATTGTCTATAAAGGGCAATAACTCCTTAAGGGGTCAACTGACCATTTGGTCACGTTGACTTATTTTGTTGAACATTATTGCTGTTTAAAGTTTATCTCTAGCTATAATAATATTCAAGATAATAACCAAAAATGGTAAAATTTCCTTAAAATTACCAATTTAGGGGCAGCAACCCAACAACAGGTTTTCTGATTCATCTGAAAATTTCTGAGCAGATAGATCTTGACCTCTTGTCAGATTTTCTCTAAATGCTTTTGGTTTCAGAGATATAAGCCAAAATCTACATTTTACCAATAAGTTCTATTTTTAGCCATGGTGGCCATCTTGGTTGGTTGGCCGGGTTACCAGACACATTTTTTAAACTAGATTCCCCATTGATTTTGGCCAAGTTCGGTAGAATTCGCCCAGTAGTTTCAGAGGAGAAGATTTTTGTAAAAGTTAACAACGACGGACGAAAACGAGGACGGACGATGGACGTCAGACGCCATGTGATGGGAAAAGCTCACTTGGCCCTATGGGCCAGGTGAGCTAAAAAAGTAGATGAGGATGGTTGCTTTCAGACAGCAATCTACCAAGATCTAAAGTTCAAAGATGTAAGACATGTATACCAGCAAATGCTAACTGTATAAGATGTTAAGACAAGGTTGCAAAACCAAATCCTTGGATAACAGGTTCTTCATAATTTGTTGAAAAGATGGCATTTTGAATATGATGAATTGTTTTTTTCTAAAAGCTATTGCAACCTGCTTATTAAAGTTTGTGATGTATATATCTTTGCTCGTTCCTCTAATATTCCTTCGTACATCTGTCAGTTCATTTAACCCATCACAATTGTCATCAACTACCATCCTTAATCAGTGACACATTTAAATGAAACTTCCAGAAAACATTAATTAACAAATGAAGTTGAGCACATCCTTTTTAAACTTTTGATCTGTCTGATTTTGGTGCTTTCAAATCACAATATATGGACAATAAAAATGTGTATATAACTTTGCTCACACTTTTGCATCTTAAAACCTAGCTGTGAAAACGTACATGTAGCTCTATTGTCCTTTGAAACAATTTTTGCCATAGGCTATGCTCCGCAATTATCAAAATCATCAAAAGGACCTTAAGAGCTACGTTTTCGCAGCTACTTAAAACCAGGTATTAAGATCAATATATTACAAACAATGTATCAGCGCTCACTTCAGTTACAAACTGAAATATAATATTGACAGCTGACCTTCGTAACTGATTGTACTGCTTTCCCTCATTTCTCTCCCTTTCTCCTGTGAAGAATCAGCTGTTTCTTCATTCTCCTCAGACGTATGTTCTCCAATACTTCTAAGGGGTAGATGTGGTCCTCCAGTTGCATGTATTTCATTGTCCTCACAACTTGAGTCAGGAGTTGATATGGGTATATCTGGCAGTCTCCATGTATCAGGACTCTCTGATCGACTAGATGACCCAGATCCTGAACTTTCATGAGGTTGTCTTTGAGGAAGTTCATCCTTCATAAATTCATCTACTTTCACTTCTCTAACAGGTTCTGAAACTTTCTGTTGGGTTTCTGTCAAGGAAATCAATAATTATTAAACTTTACCTGCAAAAACTTTGACTAGATCCAATATTAGTTTGTGAAAACATTTTATATAATAATTAATTTTGTCACTCTTCATAACCGTAATAGTGACGCCTTTAGACGACACCCCCTTTACTCCATAATGACGCCTGTATAGTACCTCAGTTGAAAAACTTTGAATTCGGAATGTCGGCTTCAGACTTAATAAAATTTGTATCCAATATAAAAAGGATATTCATAAGAACATCTGACATAAATTTATTTGATGAAATATTTGTTTTTCACATTTCTTTAATACTTGAAAGCATATTTTCAGCATTTTATTGAAAAATCCTATGCAAATCAGTTATGCAAAAAAAATATTTCCATTGAAGAAAGGGGTTAAAGAAAATCAAGGATAAAGAAAGGATTAGTTTTCTTGAATAGTGGGCTACATTATTAAGTTTCTTCAGCCTTCACGCTTAACTTTTGAGTCCACAAGCCAGAAACTCATTTTTGAAATTTTTTGGAAATTTTTTATTCTGTTGTTTTGTAGACATGGTAGAGAAAAATTTGACAAGCCTGAAAGCAATTTTACAAGCTATTTAATGCTGTCAGACTTGTGGTTAAGTGTGAAGACTGTTTATCTGGTTTATTTCCATTAAATCATAACTATTATAGCTTCAAATAAACTCATGAACTTATTGAGAAAAAAATTAGAACCATCAAGATCTATTCAATACTAAGATATAGGAGTTAGAAAAATCAATACTTTATGAGACTCAGTTAAAATAAATATGATTTAAAGAAATGAGGGCACAGTTTACCAAATACAATGAAATATCTGCTGTCAAATTCTAACTTCAGAAACAACACAATGGCAACAATCTAAGAGTAATAAGACATCGCATGACATGCATGCTTAAGTTTCTTTTCTTTTTTTACATAAATAAGGCCGTTAGTTTTCTCGTTTGAATTGTTTTACATTGTCTTATCTGGGCCTTTTATAGCTGAATATGCGGTATGGGCTTTGCTCATTGTCGTACGGTGACCTATAGTTGTTAATGTCTGTGTCATTTTGGTCTTTTGTGGATAGTTGTTTCATTGGCAATCATACGTCCACATCTTTTTTTTTATATTAAGTTTCTATATGGAATAAATTTCAGTGCCAGATCCAGGGTGGTTCTAGGGTTGGAACACCTGCATATGATTTCATTGTTTATTTAAGTCTGCATGTATGCGTAAAGAAAAATTGTCACCGAAAATTAAACTTTTGGTCCACCTGTACCAATAAAATCCAAGAAAATTGGAACCCACAAATAATAATGAATTCATAGAAATATGTACATGAATAAAATTATAAAGTATCATATTATCCTACCTCCTGTAGGAATACTCTGCACAGTTCCACATTCACAGCAGAATTTTACATCTGGTGATAATTCTACACCACATATTTTATTTTCTGGAGTTAATCCTTGGCAAAATATTTTCTTTTGAAGAAATATGCTAGGATCAATTTTCCATGCACATCCAGAACAGAACTTCTGCCTATTAGTGATTAGGAATGAACATTTAGGACAAGCTTTTGTAGTGTTATCATTTTTTGTCACTACTTTTCCACCACAAAATCCACAGAACTTTGACGAAGGGGGAATATCTTGTCCACAGACTTTCCCATCCACGTTGTTCTTACACTTCATTGTAAAACTACTTCAAAACATTTTTGTAAACCTAAAATACAAGTATACAGTAACATAATTTAGGGTTCAAAATAATTTACCAACTACAAAAAAAGACAATAAAATCACTTAAAGTATACATAATTATTATGACAAGTGTGCATTAATTTATAAACCCTGCCAGACAGACATGTATATCTTTTACCATGTTTACTCATGTAAAATATTTACCCATACACCAAATAAAGTGTGCATAGTATCTGAGACATAGACCTCAACTCAAACCTCAACATTGATCAATGACCCATGAAAATGAGGTCAAGGTCAAATAAACCCTGACAAAAAGACACATTAAAATCCTCCAATACACCAAATATAGATAGCCTATTGCTTATAGCATCTAAAATATGAAGTTGACCACAAAAACTAAATCTTAATCACTATTTCATGAAATGAGGTGATCAAGTTTAGTTGGACATGAATACCTTTATTGCTTTAAAGGATCCCATAGCCGAGGTCACCTCAATATCTGGACAAGAATCCTTTTTCTAAACTCTCTAACTTTTGTCACAGGTGAGACAATGAAATGACCACCACCTTTAAGGAGAGATACATGTATGGTTAGTTCAAAGATTATTTACATGCCCAACTCTACAAAATTTGGGGCCCCCCTTTTTCAAAATACTGGATACACATAAATCAGTGTAACTTCTTTGACGTTATACTGAATCTGTTGAATTTGTACTGATTGAAACTTTAGTTGGGCTTCTTGAAGTTAACCCTAAGATTTGGGATTTTTCTCATTGTTGAAGGCCTAAGGGGGTCTGTAATTGCTTACTACAACTTTATTTTACCTCTGAGGGATAGCTGTCTCATTGGTTTTCATACCACATCTCATTTATTTAATCATTTCTTTTTCTTGTTCCAAATATGCTAGAAAGATTTTCCACAGGACATATTAACAACAATTAATAAATATTTCACGATCACTTTAAAATACAATTGTTTTGATTGTTGAACATTTCTCTCAGATCAGTACTTAATGTCTTTATGTTGTTGGGATACTACAAGTACTCAGCCATGTCCTCTATGTGTTTTTGATAGATAATATTTCTATTTGTATCCATCTGATGAGTTAAGCCTTTTTCAACTGATTTTTATAGTCTGTTCTTATGTTATATTGTTACATCACTGTCACAGGTTAGGGGTAGGGTTGGGATCCTTGTAACATGTTTAATCCTGCCACATTCTGTATGTAATTTTATTGTGCCTGGCCCAAGTCTGTAATTCAGTGGTTGTCATTTGTTGATGTGTTACATATTTGTTTTTTGTTCATTTTTTGTACATAAATTAGGCTGTTAGTTTTCTCGTTTGAATTTTTTTACATTTGTCATTCGGGGGACTTTTAAAATGGACTATGCAGTATGGGCTTTTCTTATTGTTGAAGGCTGTATGGTGACCTATAGTTGTTTATTTCTGTGTGAGTGTCATTTGGTTTCTTGTGGAAAGTTGTCTCATCAATTGGCAATCATACCACACTTTTTTTTTATAGTTATACGAAAACCTAATTAATATATGAAATACTTGTAACCTGTATACACTTTAACACATTCAAATTCGTAGTCCAAATAATTATGATGTCTATCAATTTGGTAGTCTCAGTCGTGATCATTTAAGACATTTTGGATTTCTTAAAACTTGACAACCTGCAAATTTTCAGGTTAATTGTACTTACAGTTTTGTGTCATAACCACATGACAGTATGAAAATATCAATGATAATGGTAATTTCTAAATATTCGTTATTGATAAATTTCAACTTTCACTTTCGTTTTTGTGACCAGGCACTGAGACCAGGCACTTGTGAGGTCCTGATAATATGAACTGCATTTCCAAATAGAAGGAAGGACTGTACCTTTCATTGTAAAATGTGAATAAAACTTTATAGTCTTTTCTTTCTGCAGTTACTTACCGAATCAGTAGTTTAATTTCTCTTTGACTTTTGTTTGTTTCTCGATTTTCTCAAAACTGTTTCGGCGTAAATTCTGAACCGGGATAAAAGAAGTCATTGTTCCCGACC
The DNA here is from genome assembly GCA_019925275.1 of Mytilus edulis. Classification (NCBI taxonomy): domain Eukaryota; kingdom Metazoa; phylum Mollusca; class Bivalvia; order Mytilida; family Mytilidae; genus Mytilus; species Mytilus edulis. The sequence continues at coordinate 35,686,368 of CM034357.1, forward strand.
TCAATATAGTGTTTGTCCCGTTTTTTTTTTTTATTTTGTTTCTTTTTTCAATAGGAAAGTAAGATTGTTCAAAAAAAGAAATCCTAGATATTGAAAAATATCAAAAAACATGCCAATAATTTAGGATCGATGAAGGAACCCGCATTTTAATCAAATAATATTATTTTTGGCAAAACGAAAGTAGAAAAAATGTTGTCTTTCAAAATGATTAAAAAGAGGAATGATGGAGATACACAAAAAAAAGGTTTCAAGAGTTTTATTTACAAATCGATAAAAAAAAGGAACATTTTCAATACCTTACAGGAGTCGATTACTCCATTTCATTTATTCAGCCATCTTCTTCTTTAAGTTTTCCAGTTTTCCATCTGAATAAAGATGATTAATAACTGGTGCATATGTGGCCTATTTAATTAAAACTAGTTAATATTTTAGTTATATACAAACTGGTGCAGAGAATAGATGTAGTGATTAAAACTATGTACAGGAGATGAAGCTATTTAAATGATAGTGGAGAGAACAGCATATGTAAGCTGATATCTGAAAGAGTCGACTGTCTGTGTATTTACTACTGAAGTTGGTAAAAGATTTCATTGAGTTATTGTGAATGGGAAAAATGAAAATCTGTACGAGTCTTTTGGTGTATAAATGTGTCTAAAGGTGTGAGAATGATGTTTTCTGGTTCTTGAGTCTGATGGAATGAGAATTGTGTTAGATGGTATAGCAACAAGATGATGTGTGATCTTGTACATCATAACCAGACGTGCACAGCAGTCTGCGTTGTGTTAAAAGAGGCCAGTTGAGTGTGTTCAGCATGTTTGATACACTGCTAGTATTATGATACCCGTTGCAGGCATACCGAGCAGCTCTCCTTTGGACCATCTCTATCATCGAGATAGATTCTGAAGTGTGGGTGTCCCAAACCTAGCAAGAGTATTCGAGTTTGGGACGGACAAGTGCTTGGTATGCCTGGCTCTTGGTGTTTTGATTTGATGTTTTCAGGTTTCTTCGAAAGAAGCCGAGTGTTTTGTTGGCTTTCGAGATATTGTCATCTATGTGTTTGTCCCATTTAAGGGTTGATTGTAATGGGATGCCTAAGTACTTAGCAGATGTAACAGTTTCTAAAATATGATTGTGAAGAGTGTAATTATGTTGTAAAGGTTGAAGTTTAGTTGTGACAGAGAGAACATTCGTTACACTTGTCTGGGTGGAAGGCCATCAGCCAGTCCTCTTCCCATTTTGCAGCTGCATCAAGGTCAGCTTGTAGTTTTAGGCAGTCACTCTGGAATAAAACTGGCATGTATATGATGCTGTCATCAGCAAATAATCTTAGTTTGCTATGTGTAAGGTAGTCTGGAAGGTCGTTAATATAGGACAAGCATAAGACTGGACCTAAGACAGTACCTTGTGGAACCCCAGAGGTGACTGGGTCTGTGCTTGATGATCTTCCATCCAGAAAAACTGTTTGAGTTCGATCGGAGAGAAATGCAGAGATCCAGTTTAAAGTGTTTCCATTAATGCCAAAATACTGTAATTTGTATAGTAAGTGACGATGCGGAACTTTATCAAAGGACTTCGCAAAGTCCATTATTACAAGGTCTGTTTGTGTATTTGAATTGTTTGTGGATTGAAGTTCTTGGATGAAGGAGAAAAGTTGTGTCTCGCAAGATCGAGAGTGCCGAAAGCCATGTTGGAGGTCGTACAAGATGTTATTTGATTCGAGATGTTTCATATATGTGATGTTACTATGTGTTCCATTAACTTGCAGCAAATACAAATTAATGAGATAGGTCTATAATTGACCGGTTTATGCTTATCTCCATTTTTATATGCTGGTGCGACTCTAGCATGTTTCCAGTCGTTAGGTGTAATACCAGTGTCGTAAGATTTGTTAAAAATTAAGCATATAATTTGTGCAATTTCTGTCTGCATGCATTTCTTTCAGTTAGCGGCCACTATTGTTATCTGGGCCGGTGGCTTTATGTGGGTTGATCTTATTTAAGAGCTTTTCGATCCCGTTTGATGTTATGAGTAATTCACTGATTTTAGGATGTGAACTGATGCCTTTGTTTGGTATAGGTTCATTTGTTACTGGGGTAAATACAGATTGAAACTTCGTTTAAAAGATTTGCTTTCTCTGTAGCGTCTATAATGATGTTGCCGTCTTTCTTTAGTGCAGGGATGCCAGATTTGTCAGTTCTTATTGACTTGATGTATTGGAAAAGTTTTTTAGGTTTGCTCTGATTTTGTATTTGAATGTCTGGTTCATTGATGGGAAGATCACATATGAGTTTTTCAATATATTCCCAGTAGGTTTTCCTTTGTTCTTTTTGTACCTGAGCTTTCATCTTTTTTATATTTCACAGTGTATTTGCTGGTTTTTCGCCTTTTGAAAAGTTTGTTTTTTCTAGTTAGTTTGACGTCTTAATTTATCAGATATCCACGTTAATCGGTGTTTGTTTCGTAGGATATTTGATGGAATATTTTTTTCCACAGAGCTGATGAGTTTTAACTAGTTCCCATAGCTCATTGGTGTTAAGAAAATCATAGTTGTCAATGATCGTTTGGTAGATGGTACCTATGTCTAGTTTAATTTCGTCCCAGTTGGCTTTATTGTACTTTCTCTTAATTTCTTAAGCCAGATCTGTGCAGATCGTCTGAAAAAAAAAACGTATTCAAATGTTGTTACAATTATACTTCTACCCCCGAGTGACCACTGTCACCAGGTTAAATCTGTCACTTTTGAGGCCCCTCATGGGGGGGTCCTAGTAATCACATAATCACCATTTTTTTGCCAATATAATCACTTAATCATTAAATATTTGCTTATCTTTAGTAATCAAATAATCATAAACTAAAAATACAGTCCTAGGTAATCAAATAATCATGAAATATTTGGCTTAATAATCAAATAATCATTAAAAAAACGGCCAAGTAATCACATAATCAAAAACCCCATGAGGGCCCTCACTTTTGGGTGTGCGCATGAATTGAAAACACATAAAAAAGGTTCTATATATAGAAAAATAGGAAGATGCGGTATGATTGCCAATGTAGACCAAACAACACAGAAATTAACAACTCAGATATGTCACAATGCGGCCTTGAACAATTGTCAAATCCAATACATGTATTTAACAGTGAGGGTCAAAACAAGTGATAACAGATTTAGTCAGGAGTCTCTCTGGGGACTCAAGGCAATACGGTACTGGCAGATGTCAATTAGTAGGGTAAGGCGTTCCAGATTCCAATCCCTAATGGTTTTTTTAGTAGAACGATTCTTTCATCGTTGTGGTGTTAACAATAATTTTTTTAGTCTACTCTAATTTTTTTTATCCAGTTCATTGTTTTATATCTGTTATTTAATAGTGTTGTAGCTTTTGTAATATGACTGACCTTGTTAAATGCATTTGAAAAGTCCACAATCAGGCAGTCTTTTTGTAGGTCATTATGAAATATTTTTATTTTTTGTCATGCCATTGTCAGTACTTTGCTTTTTACTTATGAGTTGGTACCATTCGCCTCACGTTAATCATAATCGATACTAGACGTTATAGTAATGTACACATAAATTATCAGAAATAATGTATAAGAAGAAAAGTGATTTTATTTTTAAATGATAAATTTCAGCAAATGTTCAAAAAGAGGGACGAAAGATACCAGTGGGACAGTCAAACTCATAGATTGAAAATAAACTGACAACACCATGACTAAAAATGAAAAGACGACGGGACGGATGGATTGTTGTGAAAGTATTTGAGTCAAATATTTGTTAACATAGTAACGACTATGTCAATGTCATTGTTAAGCTACACAGAAGTTTTCTTCAGCTAAACAAGGAATCGGGCGTTTAACATCTTTTGGTCATTTAAATAACTTTCGAATTCCACCTTTATGGGTTAAGATTTGAACGAAATATCATGATTAAGACAATTAATTATAGCTCCATCATAAAGAAAAAGTAAAATAACAACAATACCGAACTCAGAGAAAATTCAAAACGAAAAGTTCCTGTACCAAGCCAGGAATATAACAGTTCTTTTCCATTCGTTTTTTATGTGTTTTGTCATTCGATTTTGCCATGTGATTATGGACTTTCCGATTAGATTTTCCTCTGAGTTCAGCATTTTTGTGATTTTACTTTTTTCCTTATTAAATGTCAAAATCAAAAGCTCAAATGCCTCAAACGAATGGATAACAAATGTTATATTCAAGACATGTTACAGACATTTTTTAATGGGGAAAAACTAATCTGGTAGAATCTGCAAAATGCTTTGCAAGATGTCCTTTTTATCCTGCAGTTTACAAGTTGTAACGACTATTATATTATTTATTCGTGCGTTTTTCTGTGCTGAGTGTTCTCGCGTTTGTGTGTGCTGTATTTCTTAATTTGCTGTCGCATAAGTGTTGTCATTTAAGCGGGTTTTTTTTCAAAATTGAAATATAAGCGGGAGGTTTTGCTAGACATAAAACAAGGTTAAAAAAACATGTTTTTCCTAAAAAATGTCCTGTACCAAATCATAAATATGATATTTGTTATCAAATAGATAATTTATATGCATTTCGCGTTTGTCTGTTGTTTTTCTCTTATAGTTGATGTGTTTCTTTCGGTTTGAGTTTGTAACCCAGATTTGTTTTCTCTCAATCGATATATGACTTTTGAACAGCGGTATACCTCTGTTGCCTTTATATACCGCTGTTCATAATAGAGAGGCGATATACCAAAGGGATATTCAAACCCATAAGTCAAAAATACACTGACAACGCTCTGAAAAAAAAACCCAAAAAACAAACAGACAAACAACAGTACAAAAAAGAACAACAAAGAAAACTACAAAAGTAGCAGCACGAATCCCACCAAATACTAATAACAAATGATATAAGTATAGTTCGGTAGGTCACATTCGGTTGACAGGACTGTAAAGGAATCCTCTCGTATGAATTCGAAGGACAAAAAAGAAATTCAATTCGTCTTTTTATGAATTTCATCTTGGAAATTCGTCGAATCGACTTTTAAATAATACATTCTTTGTATATAAATCATACTACAACGAGTGTCTTTTCAAATAATTAGGAATAAATGAGCACTCAGGTAGCCCAACATACAAAAACATATCATTTGACAAGGATGAGATTTTGTCGAATCATAAGTCCTTCATGGTTTCAATGAACATTATGTTGAACAGAAAATTGGAGGACTTACCTTGTTTTGTATTGGATACAAAAGCTTCACAAAATTCAGTACACACTGTATCTTGCCGGCTCACCTGCGCGTTCTACGAAATAATTGTCCTTTAGATTGACCAAAATTCTATCCGCATGCACAATGAATGATGATCTTCAGAAATTCAGTGGTATTAAGCATATGTGGATTCTTAAAAACATCTGGATTTTAAATCTCGACCTTTCTCTGAAATTAGTTCGATCAAAACTTTTAATTTTTCAACCGTGTATACCACTATCACCCATGTGAAATTGAAAAATCGTCTAAAAGAAATAATCCATAATACTTGTCAACATAAAAATGGTAGCATACGCTGTAAATTTATTGTTTATTAGTGAACAAAAAAGTAAATATGTTCACAGAGGAACAAGTGATGCTGGACTTTCTTATTGACAATATATTTGTTGAATTTGGAGGTATACCATGTATACCTTTTCAACAAATTGTCAGCATTCCCATAGGAACAAACTATGTGCCTCTCCTGGTCTTCTTATTTTCATATGAGTCGGAGTTTCTTCAGACACTTGTCAAAAACAAGAAGATCAAAGAAGCCAGATCATTTAATTTCACATTCAGATATATTGATGATGTTCTTTCCATTAGCAATCCAAACTGTTCTGATTGGGTTCCATTAATATACTGTATCGCTCCGAACTAGAAAGTTGAAACAACCCAACAAACTCTGCCTCATGTTTAGACCTATATCTCGTTTTTGGTATACGTAGTCATCTCAGTACCAATACATATGACAAACGAAACGATTTTAATTTTTGAATTAAGATCCCCCCACCTTAGTAGCAACATACCAACTACACCTGCATATGGTATACACATTTCCAAACTCATTCAGATTTCAAAAGCTTGCAGCTGCTACATAAAATTTGGCAAAGAACGTCTCGTCCTTTTTCTAAAACATTAATCGGAAGACACCGAGGCCTTGTTGATAAATATTCCGTATCAACTTCAAAAATAATACACGATGGCCATGAAGTATTGATATAGGTACTGCCGTTATTTATCATCTTAATAATGTATTATAGTTTTCTTTTATTTGTCTTTGTTAATCCCATCATTGTGATTTTGTGCTATGATAAGTTTTTGTTTTCTTGTCTTTTGTTTTTGCTAATTTGCTTTGTCTATAGACTTTTTGTTTTTCTTTGTTACATATTTGATTGTTTTTTATATAGTGATTAAGATTATAACACAATGTTGACTGCTTCAACCCTATTTTTTCACCCATTATGTCCGGTTTTTTTCACACATCGTTGTCAATATAAGGAAATTTGATGCGAGTGTCATATAAATGAAAGGTTTGGCTTGCTATAAAACCAGGTTTATCACACCATTTATAGGTGTAATACCACCAAATCATGGTACGTCACATCCGATTATTAACGAAAATAGGTCGAAAAAAATATTCCCTTGAACTTGACATTTGTAGATAATTAATCCTACATTTTATTGCAGTAAAACGATTTCTATTTCATAAACATATGTCTTGAATATTTCAAAGCACCATTATTTTTTATTTCGGTTTTCTATAAAATATTTTGTTGAAACTAGAGGTTTTGTACACAGGTTAAATAAGGCGAGAAATTGGATTGGATAACTTCCAGTGATGGTTATTCTCTTATATGGAATGAAATGGTATGTGAAATGTTTTCTTTAGTACTTGACAGGATGAAACTTTCCTCATGCCAAGTATTTCTTTATTTGAAACAAAGATAAATTCTGCACAATTTTTTGAAAAGTGCAAATTTAACAAAGACTAATAGGGGGAAATCAATAGTGGTATAACTATTACACCTCTACATAAGAAAATGCCAGTACTTAGTCAGAAATATGACAGTTGTTATCTATTCGTTTGATGTGTTTGAGCTTTTAATATTGCCATTTGCTTAGGGACTTTCCATATAGAATTATCCTCGGAGTTTGGTATTTAACTTTTGAAGCATTATATGTACGCCATTATTTTCATCAGTTATTTTACCAGTGCAACCAGAGGAAGGGATGTTTGCGTATGTGGGGTGCGGTTTGGGGTACGTGCTTGTCGTTATGTGTTTGTGTATAAACATAAATAGATATGTGCGTATCTTAAACATGTACTAGTATTATGTTTTTAAAGTTTTGTGGTTCTATGGTGTTTTCTCTACTAGTTTCTCGAGTGAAAATGAAAGTTCAAAGCCGACTAGTTTATTCACGTCCGCAATGTTCTGGCAGAGGACGATATATTGAGTGAAGACAAATTAAAGAAACTGTTTCCGGTTGTGTCGATTCGTTTGAAGAGAAGGAAAAAGTGGACATAGAGGCGGAATATAAGAAAGGATTTGTATTTGGGTAAATCTTTCAAGATTTCTTATCTTTCAGTCGACTCTTTGGTGGCGTTCACAAGGAGGAAATTTTCTTGTCCTTTTTGCTATAAGCGGGATTGGAAGAATGTTTAAAGACATTCTGTCTTAGTTATTGGTAATTTGAATGGATTTTCTTGGGATGATCATACATTTTTGATCGGGTATTGTCCATGCGATTAAGGTCAGTTGTAGACGAAACCAGCGTCTGGTGCAAATACAAAAATTCAATCCTAGTATCTATGATGAGTGTATTTTGATCTATTTTAGTACTGTCAAATCAAACAGTTTTGTCAAACCGGTAACTCGGGTAATATTAACAGGTCTTATCTACAGTACTCTCCATATGCACGTTTTTGACACGATAAATTGAAGTTTAACCTTGTGAAATATAAGGATTGACTTTGAGCATTACTGGTGAATTTTTACTTTTAATAATCCATATGCGTTCGTTATATCTTTAGTCTGATTGAGAAGATGAGAATTTTCTTGATCTCGGCGTATTGACAAATTGTAAAACCGGTGTTGAGTTCATTTTCTCTGGTGTCTCTGAGGAAATTATGTGTAGTGTTTCAACTTGAGTAGATAATGCATGCTACTCCTACCACCCAATATACAATACTTCCAATAACATAATTTGCATTATACTATTTTTGAGTCGGCACTTGAATGATACTGCTTTGGACAATATAGATAATTATACTTTATTCCGTAAGCAAATACGCACAGCTCATAGGATTGAACAGTTTACATATACATATACAGCATAAATGTCACAAACAGTTTCTAACACGTAGCAGAGTTTGGCATACAATTTACATGAGTACTAACAGTACATAGCAAACAATCAAGTGTTACGAATTTTGTCTGCCTCATAAAGGTATTTACCTAGATTATTTAACTCCTTATTTTCTTAAATATAATAACTGAACTAGTTTGAAAGTAGATATGTTTCTATAATAATATATTTATTTCTAATATTTATATATATAATCACACTCTATTACAAAATGATATTCGTCTTCTATTTCTTTTTATTCGATCACATATGGTACAAACGCGCTCATTTTTGGAAATCTTCCAGTTTCTGCATTGAGTAAATGTGAAAGGATTTTATATTGAGTTACATATGACTGGTATAAACTGTTCAATGGTCAATTAAAAAAAATGCCAACTATGTCCATCATGTTTACATTGATACAAATTACGTTTTGGAGTATTTTTCAAAAAACGAAAAGCCTTCAGATACTTATTTATCAAATATTCTTTTTTTTTTTAAATCATGTTTTAATATAATGACTGTTCCCAATACTTTGCTCTTACCATATATCATTTAATCCAAAACCTGTTTTGTACGTCTTTTATCTTACAACTACAGTTATGGAATAACCATTTCACAAATGATATCGGATATGTTCCGTACGTCGTAACTACAATCCCCTTCCATTTCATGAATCTGATCTACCGAATTAGACTATTTACCGGATTTGTTATCTCATAAGCAACACGACGGGTGTCACATGTGGAGCAGGATCTGCGTACCCTTCCGGAGCACCTGAGATCATCCCTAGTTTTTTGGTGGGGTTCGTGTTGTTTATTCTTTAATTTTCTATGTTGTGTCATGTGTGCTGTTGTTTGTTTGTCTTTTTCATTTTTAGCCATGGCGTTGTCAGTTTGTTTTAGATTTATGAGTTTGACTGTCCCTTTGGTATCTTTCGTTCCTCTTCCTTCAGTTTATCATTCGGTTTAACAAAACTAGATTCGTGCATAACCTTCATAAATACTCTTCAAGATACAATTTTTATATTATAATAACTTCAACCAATAACGTACCATTATTACATATCTATTTATATACAATGGTAAATGCACAGGTTCAAAATAACCCATATGAGTAAGAGCCCCTTTTCTCACTTTCAATAAAAAAAATTAAATAATACAAATGAAGCGTTTTTACATCATATCTATTATGAAACCCCCATATCTCACAACCATAATTCACGATACTTGCTACATATGTATCAAATATGGATATTAAAGTCTCAGTATTATAACAATCATCATAAATCTTACTCAATAAACAGAATGTAGCCTTTCTACACTGTTCATATAGTGTTTTATGTTTTACTGTAAAAGTACAGTTACGAGTTAATAACAAACCAAGATCACGGCCGACACTCGGCTAACCGAGAGTTTGGTCGGTTAATCTATATTGAGTATGCGGCTATATCGGCGGTTGGTCTGTTAATTGGGTTGGTTATACGTCTGTTAAGAGTAAAACTCACAATTTAATGTTAAACTCTGTTAAATATACAGATTTTTGCCATATTATGAGAACCACATAAAAAAAAAGAAAAGTGTCTGACAAAATGATATCTATCATAGAACATTTTCCACCAGTAAAAAAAATGCATAGCCTGCGCAGTTTTAAGTAAAACGAAAAGGCGTCTCGCAAGTATGTGGTTTTTATGCTTGTACGCATAGCAATATTTTGGATAAAAGGCTAAAAAACATGTTTATATATGATTAAAAGGACACAAAATAGTACTTTGGTTCTAAAAAAAATAATTGCCTTGATAAATATTTCATAATTGGTATATATGTTGAGTAATACCACATTTTATTGAATATTAGGGAATACAGTCTGTTAATGAGTTGGACAATTTAAATCGTGTCAGTTAAGAGTTATTTAGCCACGACAATAGTCTTACTACCTTTAGTTTATATTTTCATATTGAAAAAAATGAGATGTACTTGTGACGAAAAAATTACAATACGGTGCAACAGTATCCTTATAGAAAGAGAACTTTTATTTTAATTTTATTTCTTTGCATTTTATTGAAGGGTGTGTCACTTCAATATAGCGTTATATGGACTGATTGGCCGCTCGAATTCGCACGAATTTATTAATTACGCCAAGTTATCAATCAGCCTTATTTTTTTTTGTCTGTTCAAAGTCTGTAACATCCGTATGAATCTGTCATGTGTTGCAATGCAGCTGGTTAAATTCCATGCGTTTTCCTTGAAATACTAAGGCTTTTCTACCACAGGAATAGAGTACCTTATGCCGGCGTCACACATTGGCGTATAGACCGGCGTGCACCAAACATACAGAGAAAATTGACAAAGTCGGTATACGTTAGTTGCATGCCATAGGAACGCTTAGCAATCGTTCAAAGCGCGTTGCATAAGTTTGTAGTACGTCGAAACACAAAGGTAAAATTGAGAAAGGAAATGGGGAATGTTTCAAAGCGACAACAACCCGACCATAGAGCAGGCCAAGGCCACCAATGGGTCTTCAATGTAGAGAGAAACTCCCGCACCCGTAGGCGTCCTTTAGCTGGCCCCTTAAAAAATATGTATACATACTAGATCACACAAGACTAACAAAGGCCAGAGGCTCCTGACTTGGGACAGGCGCAAAATTGCGGCGGGGATAAACATGTTTATGAGATATCAACCCCCCCCCCCCCCTATTCCTCTAGCCAATGAAGGAAAGTAAATACGCTTGATGAACGCTACAATCCCAGGAAATTTGTATGCAGCATAAAAAAAACATACAACATACGCCAACATACGTTTCTAGTACGCCCAATACACGCTTAAAGCTCGTTTTGCACACGTTACAAATATGATTGACAGGTTAAATGCATCCAAAATTACTAGCGTATTGGCAGCGTAAATGATTTTGAACACGCCAGTGCTATACGCTGATGTGTGACGCCGGTATTAGTTGTGTTTCCTCAATGCTTTTCAACTTCGTATTTTATTTGGCCTTTTAAACATTTTTTTCGTCACTGATGAGTTTTTCGTAGACGAAACGCGTGTCTGGCGTAAATATAAGGCGTAAATATAAAATTTCAATCCTGGTATCTATGAGGAGGTTATTTCCGGTATGTATTGTCTTTTGAAATTAATATTACTTTGATATTTAATTTACACTTTTTGAAACCATTTCTATCAATTTTCAGATTCCATTGTCTAAACTTATGTTTCATTGTTCATGTGTTGTTTCCATATATTCTAGCCACTAATCTTGAGTCTATCCCTTTATTCAGATAACACCCCATATAGCAATTACATTATGCTTGTAATGTCATTCATAACTCTTAACAGACCAATTAACAGATCGAGTTTTATACATCCGACCCCATTAACAGACCACATCTTTATCAAAAATTGATTTATGTCACCAAAATACAGTTTTTCGTGTAGATTTTTTACATATTGATATTAATATGGTAAACAAACATAATGCCTGTCTTTTTTTCGATGTTCAAAATATTGCATGCAAGTAAACTCAACCAACTTGTCATTTTTGTGTACATTTTGTGTGTGTAAAATGTGTATAACTTTACTGATGAGTAACTCGCCTTTTCTTTTTATAGATCGTTTATTGAAGCTAGAAAAAAAATAATTACACCACTGGATTCAGTACTCCAAATCGTTTTGTCAGACATGAATAGTTTTTATGATATAAATATAATTAAAATGTTATACAATGAAACATACTGTCCTTGCAATGATTTTCTCGATAACACCTGATTAACAGACTTTAGCCAACCCGATTAACAGACCAACCGTCGATATAGCCGCATACTCAATATAGATTAACCGACCAAACTCTCGGTTAGCCGAGTGTCGGCCGTGAAGATATACTAACTGATCACATATTTCTATCATTTTACCATTTGAATGCCATTTTCATTTTCTTTCAATAACATCTGTGACGAAAAACGACTATTTTGGTTTTTCTTAAATTAATGTCAAGACCATTCTGGCATGAACTATCATATACATTGACTATCATTTTATGTAATTCAGAAATACTTTCGCGGAAGAGAACTGTTTCATCAACAAACATAAAAAGAAAAAGTTTTAACATTTTTCTTCATATGGTTCTTTTCCTTATTTGATAACTTAATTTCTATATCATTTACATAAATTGCATATAAAAATGGAGATAATGATTCGCTTTGCACTTGGCCAACATTGAAATGGAAAAACTCAGAAAATTCTACTTCTAAATTAAGACAAGTATTTTTTTAAAGAGACGCATTGATTTAATAAGATTTGAAAGGTTTCCACTAATACAGCATTTCAACATTTGTTGCTTGAAAATATAATTTGATACATTGTCAAAAGGTTTGACAAAATCAATAAAACAACAATAGAGACGTTAGCATATTTAAATACAAAACATTACATCAAAGTGAAATTATGTAGTTAATCAGCTTATAACTGTTCAAATGCATTATTGCGATTTCAATACACAATTCTAGCAAATATTTTAAAAATGTAAAAAGATTCGGTTAACCGGTTAGCGTTTTTATTATTCGATATTCGGTCCTTCCGACTGTTAACGTATTAATCGTTAACGCTGACAACACTTGTTTATTTGCATAAACATTTGTATTGGCCAAATAATGACTAATGTGGGAAGTATTATATTTGACGCTCATGATAATTTGAAAATTGTTAACTATGTTGATAATCTAGCGGTCTGTGACATACAAGAAAAAAACTTCTGAAGCTTGGGAAAGAGATTTGATAAGCTTTTCATATAACAAATGTTGCGAGTAGTATTTGGACAATAGATAGACAATAGAAATCTGCAAACAATAGGTGATTTGAACTGTATAACTGAGGGGACCGCATCCAATGAAACGCATTTGTTTGTTTATTTTGCTATCTTCTGCAGACTGGAAAAAAATGTAAATCAAAATCCAGTTAAGTTTTTAATTGTATGAGGCATAAACTACATATTATCTATGTTTTGCGCGCAGGATGTAGTACAGAAAGTCACAGGACAAAAAGTCACAAATTCAGTTTTGAGATTATTTTTCTTAGAATAAGAAACACCTATTTTTAGAGAAACATTGTTTGTACTTATCTTGAACTTTTATATTTTTAGCAATTTTGTTATTAAAAACAATTTGATAAATATCAATAATTATCAAATAATTGTTTAAAAAACAGAATGTCAAATTTGCTTGTTAGTTAAATGGCGTCATGGTGCCAAGAAAAATATCATTTGAATGATTAAAATTTAATAAATTATTATTTATCAAGGTTTATGAACAATCATTCAAATGTTAAAGGAATATATGCAATATAAAGAAAGTATTTCAAGTTCTTTCTCTATATAGATAAAGGCAGATGTGGTGTGAGTGCCAATGAGACAACTCTCCATCCAAATAACAATTTAAAAAAGTAAACCATTATAGGTTAAAGTACGGCCTTCAACACGGAGCCTTGGCTCACACCGAACAACAAGCTATAAAGGGCCCCAAAATTACTAGTATAAAACCATTCAAACGGGAAAACCAACGGTCTAATCTATATAAACAAAACGAGAAACGAGAAACACGTAAAATTACATAAACAAACGACAACTACTGTACATCAGATTCCTGACTTAGGACAGGTGCAAACATTTGCAGCGGGATTAAACGTTTTAATGGATCCAAACCTTCTCCCTTTTTCCGAAACAATAGCATAACATCACAACATAGAAAAACATACGATAAAATATCAATTGGCAGACTTAACTCAATCAAAAATATTTGTAACAATCCCAAACGTGACCTTCCCCCTAAACGTGTCCGATTCCTCCAAACGTGTCTATTCTCCCCAAACGTGTCCATAATGTTCAATGTTCCCCAAACGTGTCCGATTTCATAACCCCCAAACGTGTCCGATAATATTGTTATTCGCCAAAACGTGTCCATTATTACACGCCAGAACCATGAACGTCTCACGTCTGTTAGCGCTAATACATGTATCTCTTAAATGATATCGTTGATAAAGTTTACGGCAATTTTATTATGGGGCACACAGGTGATGAAGTTATCATTTATTAGCATTAGTTAGTGCAATGCCGGTTTTAAATGATTAACATAATTCCAAATTTAATCTGTAATTGTGAAATAACTTTTGACCTAAATTGCTTATTGCCCAGTTGCAAGTATTCCATACTCATTCAGGGCGAACATACTATTAGTTACACAGTGTGCAATTGTCCTAATACGAGAATTTATCGGGTGAGGCGAAGCCAAACCCGATATGAATTTTATTGCCCCGATAAATTCCGTATTAGGACAATTGCACACTGTGTAACGAATTTATACTGATTTTGTTATATTACATATTCATGATATTATATTCAAACTCAATATTCGGACAATATCAACCAAATATATTTTAGATATTTAATCTAAAGCTGTAAAAAAATAAAAATACTAGAACTATAAAGCAACTCAAAATTTTATTATTTTTTATTAGGTCAATGGTATAAGGGAGATAATTCTAATTGACGTAATAAATAAGGGAGATAATTCCAATTGACGTAATAAAAAAATGCACTGAAATTTTTTAGGACAATATCAGTCAATTAAATTGCGAGAAATTACTCTAAATCGCGATAAAAAAAAAATCTATCGTTGCATTAATCGTTAACTTTGTAAATTATTTTGTACTTATAAACTCCAATGATGCCTTTTATATTGATCCAATTATTGTACGGCGGGCTTTCAGCAGCATTTTTTTTTTTTTTTTCACTTTATCAACAAATCTCCATTTGAATTCGTGTGTAGTATAAAAGCTCATTAAATCATAAACTAGTTATCTGGTTTTTTTAAAATAAATTTAAGGTTTCCAGCATCACTAAAGACACACGATAAAGAGACATAACGTCCAGTGCCAAATATGACTTGCATTGGTTTTATAGATTCTTTTTTTATAAATATGATTGTCATGTGATTAACCCAGGTTTTAATTGCAAATTTAATGTGTACTGTATAAATAAACTTTAGATTGTTGATTACGTATTGTCCAGTTGCAAGTACTTTCTGCATATTTAGAGCGAACAATAGTTTTGCAAGTTTTAATGTTTCAACAATTGTACTGTAAAAATTAACTTTAAACTAATGATTGCGTATTGTTCAGTTGCAAGTATTTCATGCATATTTAGAGAGAACATACAAGTTTTAATGTTTTTGCAGTTCTACTGTTTAAATTAATTTTAGACTGTTGATTGCGTATTGTCCAGTTGCCAGTATTTCATGCATATTTAGAGAGAAAAGTTTTAATGCGCAGAGAAAGGGACATTTTACCAGGTAACAGTACAATACTCTTTATTAGGTAATAATACAATTTAACAAACATATTTGCTTACAATTTACATACTACATAGCCGAAATGTCGCCCCCACTTTTACCAAGTGTATACTGCTGGTTGAAAAAAAATATCTATAATTTTAATGAAATGGTGAAATTAGTATACTTTAATGAAGTAGCAATAACCAAATTACGCTTGATATGGACAAGTTTGGGGATTGGACACGTTTGGACGTTTATACAAATGACACGCTGTGGCGCCCTTTTGCAACAAGACAAGTTTTACAGTTCAGTGACGTGATGTGGATACGTTTGGGGGAATCGGACGCGTTTGGGGGGAAGGATACGTTTCTGAGTGTTATATATTCAACAAATTTCAACAATTTATTTGTGACTTTTTGTTCTATCAAATTTGTGACTTTATGTCCTGTGACTTTATGTCCTGTGACTTTTTGTCCTGTGACTTTCTGTCCGTTTATCGTTTTGTCAGGCCTTAGAACTTCCATAGATGCATCAGTTTGTCTGTATTCGTAGTAGATTGTGTGTTGTTAAAACACGTCCGTATTTTCAATTCCTTTTGAAAAACCTTACTTTTGAGTTTTGACTATGAGTATGACTGTCCCTCTGGTAACGTTCGCCTCTCTTTTAAGAGATTTCGAATAATTACTTTGTACACTTCATTTTGTGAGTTCATGTGTTCGGCAGGGCGACCTTTTGATTCGATGTTGCTGGTTTGCATGCGGACTTTCGGAGGTTAACACATTACGATACGTGTATCCAAGTATGAAAGTTGGTTTTAGTTTGCTGGAATAAGTTTCTACATGTTTACAATTGGGTTTCTATGATGTTTTTTAAAGATTAGTCTTGTCATGATTAGTGCTTTCTTGCAATTCACTTGTGTTTTTTTTTTTTTTTTGGAATGGGAGGTACTTATCTTGTGTTCCCGGTATTTATTGGTGGGGAACCATTTCATAGTGATTCTTTAAAACCTTTGTGTATTATGGTGTGTCTGATGTATGCTCGAGGATGTATGGATGATTTCTAAAATTGTTATTTTTCTTCATCTGTCATTATAGTCAATTTTGTGCTTGCAGAAATACTTTCATGCAATCTTGTCATGGAGAAAGCTGTTTTCCTACAGCTAGTCATGAGTTTCGAATCCAGGAACGGTATTTGAGTGGTATGGTCAATGGAGTTACTGACATGCTTTCAAGATGGGATATAGATTACTGTTTTTTTTACAGTGAGTTTTAAAGCAGACTCAATGTCAATTATTAGACAGAAATTGTTTTGGATGATAACCTCTTTCATCTTACTTTTTCTTGATATTTTTTTTCTATTAATTATTGTATATACTCAACTACATAAGTTGCAGAAATATGTAACAAATCTGCCTTTGCAGAAGGCACTTACAAGAATTTAAAAGTACAATTCGCGACTCTACACTATAGTTGATGTGAAGCAATGAATGTGGTTGTTAAATTTGATAGATGCTTTTTGTGCTTCTTTGTTAAATATTTGTTTGTTTTTGTTTGAGATTGTGTCACAGTGATGACTGTTGTACCCCTATTTTGACAATTTAACCTATTATGTCTGTTTTGTTCACGCATCGTTGTAAATATAATGGAATTTGATCCGACTGTCATACAGGACCTAGTCAGGAATATGACAGTTGTTGTCCATTCGTTTGATGTGTTTTATTTTACCATTTGATTAGGGACTTCCCGTTTTGAATTTTCCACGGAGTTTAGTATTTTTGTGATTTTCCTTTTTCTTACATTCTATTTTGCAAATATTTTAATTTGGCTCCTTTGTCTGCTTCTGACAACACGTGTTTGCTCCATGGATTTTTTTGTAGAAGTTTTAAGAGTGTAGCTTCTCTTCAAAATTAGTGGTGTCAAGACTTACCATTTAATATAAGAATTTTAGTTGCCCAATATTAAGTGCTCAGATTCAATCATATTTCTTTCCGACTTTACCATTTTTCTTTTCTTTTTCTTTAGGTCAATTAAGTTAAACAAAAAAAAAACATATTTTAGCTATTCATATCAACCGAACATTCATGATGTCAACCATTTAATGTAGTAAAATGTAAAATAACTAAAATACCGAACTCTAAGGAAATTCAAAACGGAAAGTCCTTTATAAAATTGCGAATCAAAATTTCATTCACATCTAACGAATTGAAAACAACTATCATATTCCTGATTTGATATATTGGTTTAAAGACAAACAAGTAGGTAAATCAAAATCAGTCTAGCTCAGTAATTTCAATTAGTTGTTCTATAATATTAGTCTGAATGCTGCCCTCAAGTTGTTTTTCAGTTATTTTTGTCATTTGATTGATGTCTCATTGACATCATCATGTTTTCAGCAAAAGTAAATGGACAATAAAGAATATGTGATAATTTTTAGAAAACATCATCATAAAAAAAAGCAACAAAACAATTTCTGAGGTCACCTCCACATGTTGGTGGGGTTTGTGTTGCTTAGTCTTTTAATTAGTTTTCTATGTTATGTTTTGTACTATTATTTGTCTGTTTGTCTTTTTCTTTTTTAGCCATGGCGTTGTTAGTTTATTTTTGATCTATAAATTTGAATTTCACTCTGGTATCTTTCGCCTCTCTTCTGTTTCCTGCTATATGTGAAAAATTGTGTTGTATGTCATTAAAAAGCGTGTTCTGTGAAATTTGTAAACACGTAGCGGTTCATTATTCATAGCAGCTCATTCAATGGATTGGCCAAGCACCTTAGTAAAACACAAATTGAGTATTATGTAAACAAACAACTGTATTGACGAGAATATTAGTATGCTCAATTATTCATATACATATAAGGTAATTTACTCGACATATTAACAGTAAAGGTATTAAAGTGAATTATAGTAGCTTCGCCTACATGTGCATCTTTTAATATCTGAATAAAGTACAATATAGTTGTTTAAAGGAAAAATGACAAAAATGTCAACACACATGACAAATGTAACTTTAAACAAATAAAATCACATCTGGTCTTCAGTTATTTCATTATCATGGTATTGATTCGACGTTGAAGAATAATGATTACACCCCAGTTCTATTGTTATATTTCATAGTTTCTTTTTTTTGAAACAAGTGTAAACTGAATAGATCTATTGTTACGAATAAAAATGGATTTTGACCACAGGCTGTGACGAGCGGTGTTTCTGGAAACCCCTGCTTCTATATCCCGCAAACAAAGTCCATTGTAATTCGTAACAATAGAAATTGATTATTCTTTAAATAGCATGAACAGTGTTCACTACAAATTGTTTCAAGATATTTAAAAAATTTTTTTTAGGAAATTCCAATAGCGAAAAAAAAATAAGCTTAATAACTCCTTTGCTGAAAGTTATATTTTTTATCCCATTCATATGTCTCAATTATAAAGCATTGATCTTCTTTTTTAAAGGGGGGATCCCAAATCTCGGACCACCCCACCCCTCGTTATCCAGTGGCTGATCCGGGGTAGGGGTTCCGCGGGTTGGACCCGATTTAAAAGATCAATGTGTTTGACTGATTGGAACCCCACCCCCTTTCTGTTGAGTTGGGACCCCAGCTGGATAAGCCCCTGCCCCCAAAAGAGAGAGTTACGAAATATTAAATCTGTATCTTTGTATGCTGAGCGTGTCTGGTAGTCGGGTTTCTATTGCAGACACACTTATCCCTTTGTATGTCCGAATATGAATGTTTATTTATTCTCGAGAAAAAGGGAGTTTTTTCTATAAAACCGAAAGATAAAAAAATATAGTTATGATTACCTTTATGAAACTGATACAGGTAATTATTTTGGGTTATAACATTGCCTTTATCTTTGGTCTCTTCTACCGAATCCAACGCTTGCCAAAAAATGTCGTCCGTCTCATACCCTTCCGTATAAACAACTGCATACAAGGAGCATGACGTATTTTTTGTTTCTAATATGAATAAACGATACGGCCAACCTTGACCTGCTGATCCGTATTAACCAATGGATTTAATAGGAATATGCAAAACAACCTTAACATTGGTAAATATACTCAATTGTCAAAGCTTGAACGAAGATAACCAAATTAAAGTTACTACTGTGGGGTTTCATGTAATAAAAAAAATCTTATAAATCATGGTTTGATATCATATTGTCAATAAAATACATGCTATCGGTTTTTTTTTGCCATATAATAATCAATGTTAACAATATAGAGTTTAGAATGGGGTGTAAGTTAGTTATACACCTCGGGATAAGGCGTGGGTGGATAAGAAACCCCTCCGGCCTCCGGTCGACGGGGTTTCTTATCCAGACATACCTTACCCTCGGTGTATAACTATTACAAAGATTGTATGAAATGAACCACGGTGTCAAACTTTGAACTTCGCGTTATATGCTAATGTTATGATTCATCTTTGTCTTTGATGACTACGGAACGAAGTTTGGAAAATTCAGTATTACAATTATGATTATAATATTTTCATAGAGTATAAACTCATCATAGATACCAGTTTGTTTTTTTAATTACGCCAGACGCGCGTTTCGTCTACAAAAGACTTATCAGTGATGCTCAGATCAAAATAGATATAAAGCCAAAGAAGTAATAATTTGAAGAGCATTGAGGACCCAAAATTCCAAAATGTATGCCAAATACTGCTAAGGTAATCTATGCCTGGGATAAAATAATAATTAGTATTTCGAAAAAATCATAATTTTGTATACAGGAAATTTATAAAAATAACCATATAATTGATATTCATGTCAACACCAAAGTGGTGACTACTGAAATGAACCACGGTGCCAAGTATTCGCGTTATATATAATTTTATGATTCATTTTTGTCAAGATGCCTACAGCACGTAGTTTAGAATATTCAGAATTACGAAAATCTTTATGATTTTAATATTTTCATAGAAAAGGGTCATACAAGACTTTGGTCTTCCATGAAATTTTGAGAGTTACTAATTACTACGAAAATTTATTAGGAATTAAAGATCACTTCAGAAATGAATCGGAACCTTAGTTTTTTTTTATAGAAAGAATTTCTAATAGTAACCTTATCAAATTTGGACCAACTTCGAATGAACACCTTGACCATCCATTGTAAACAAACTGAAAATATGAGAAGTGCCATATATGTATAAGTATAATAATATTAACGGTACCAATTTTTCTGTACCAGATGCGCATTTCGACAATACATGTCTCTTCAGTGATGCTCGTGGCCAAAATATGTTAAATCCAAAGCCTATATAAAAGATGAAGAGCTATAATCCAAAAGTTCCAAAAAGTATATCCAAATCCGTGAAAGGAATCAGAGCTTTGCATGAGGGAGATACATTCCTTAATTTATAATAATCTGTAATATTTTGTAACAGCAAATTTTATAACACAAAAAAAAGTTATTTTCATATAAAGTGACATATATCTGATTGACTCCGTATCCAACCCAACTTTATGTATATAGTAGTGTTGTCAAATCGTACACTTTTGCCTAACCGGTTACTCGGATAATCGGTCGACCGATTAACCGGTTAACCGGTAGTTTAAGTTGGTGTTTGAAGACCTTATCAATAGTACCTTACACTATGATATAAGAAGATGTGGTCTGAGTGTCAATGTGACTACCTTCCATTCAAATCATACATTTACGTTTTTATAATACGATGGATTGAAATTTTTCCTTTGTATCATAACTTGTCTGTGAAGATTCCTGTCGCGGTTATACTTTTATAATCAAATGCACGGTATCAACTATGGCGTTTGAACTAACTTCAGATTGAAAATTAAAAAAAAAAAATCTTGATCTCGTAGAATTGAATATGTCTGAAATCGATGATTCTTTCATTTTTTTTTGTTGTCTTCGAAAATAATGTGGAGTGTTTTACTTTGAATTGATTTATCCTGATACTTGTACCATCAAGTATACATTGATAACATTCACGTTGGTTTGCTTTTTACAGTTTTTGAGTTAGCAATTGGTTTAAAGTATGACAAAAACTTGCACGACGGAGATTGCACATTCAGATGTAGATCTACACATTATTAGATCAAAAATGAAATAATGAAGTGAATCGTAAAATTTAATCGTATTACTGATTTAAAGTAACTGTTAAAAAAACATGTATACTAATTATGTTTCCTTGAGCTCTTGCCCCGAGCTGAGAGACAAGTTTTAATTAATTTTATATTTTTGGATTAACAATAGCAATCAATATATAGGGCAATTGATCCGTCAAATTAATTACCACGACGACATTTTTTTAAAGAAAACATAACTATTTGATGATTTCAATACAAATTTATATCATATCTATTAAAATTGAAAAAAGTCCGGTTAACCGGTTAGCGTTTTTGGTATTCGGTATTCGGTCGTTCGAACGGTTAACCGGTTAACCGGTTAACCTTTGACAACACTAGTATATAGATATAAGAAAATGTGGTATGAGTGCCAATGAGACAACTATCTAACCGAGTCAAAATTTGTAAAAGTAAACCACTATAGGTCAAAGTATAGTCTTCAACATGAAGCCTTGGCTTAGTATGTGTGTTTGTTTTTGTTTGTTTGAGAGAATTGTGTTTGTCTGTTACTGACAATAAATCAATGTGTATCAGAACATGACAAAGATGACATTCTAAAATAATTCTTGTGATGATGGACTTTTGTATTGACAACATATTTGTTGAATTTGGAGGTTTGGTCTTCCAACAGACAATTGGAATCCCAAATGGGTACAAATTGTGGTCCTCTACTTGCAGATTTGTTTTTGTATTCCTATGAAGCAGAATTTATCCAAGGGCTTGTACAGAAAGGAGAAAAGAAATTAGCCCAGTCTTTTAATTTCATCTTTCGGTATATTCATGATGTACTGTCTCTTAATAATAATAGATTCAGTGATCACTTACATTTAATATATCCAAGTGAACTTGAAATTATAGATACTACCGACACATATAAATCTGCTTCATATTTAGACCTTTTTCTCGAACTGAAAACTGATGGTAGGTTAAATAATAGATACCAAAATTTATGACAAACGCGATGATTTTAATTTTCCTATAGTCCATTTCCGTTTCTGTGTAGCAACATCCCAGCGGCCCCAGCATATGGAGTATATGTGTCTCAATTGATACGTTACTCTAGAGCTATTTCAAAGTACGTTGTTTTTGATGAACGAGGAATACTGCTTTCTCAAAGTTGATAAGACAGGGCTATGCATCAATCAAATTAAGGTCATCACTCAAGAAATTTTACGGTCGCCATCATGAGCTGATTTGCCATTATGACAAAAGTGTGTCAGAAATCATATCTGATATTCTTCCCAAGTCATAATAACCTTCCATCATTACCGAACTGAACAAAGAATTAACACGACGGGTGCCGTATACGGTGCATGAAATGTTTACCCTTCCGGAGCGCCTGATTTCACTCCCGGTTTTTAGTGGAGGACGTGTTGTTTCTTATTTATTATTTGTAACTGTTGATGTAAATGTCTTTGGTGTTATGAGTCTTTGTTTACTCCTTGGTTTTGAATGTTATTGTCTTCTTACCTTTGTGCTGTAATTTACTGTCAAAATGTTATCTTAAGATGTCAGTTTTTAAGACTTTATCATATTGGATTATCTGAAAATCTTGTTGATGAATTAGACAACAATTTAGTCATCGGCACTTAAGCCTTTTTCGGAATGATGGTATTTTAAACACATATATGAGTGGATCCAATAAGGGTTGATAAATAAAAATAAGTCTGCAATACCCAAAGCCATTGCCAGATTAGCATCGTTTGGACTGTTTGCTACAGCTAATCCAATAGATACCTTTGGCACCACCGAAACAAGCATGACAAGCACCAGTAAACCTAGGGTCACAGAGGTTTTCCATACTCGGCGTGCACTTGATTGCGTACTTCCGGTAAGCTGTGAAACTCTTTGCGCTTTGTTTGCTACTCTATGCCGTTGTTGTGGATTGGTCTGTAATACATCAATTGAATCATTGTCGTCATTGGGGTTGTGATCTACGTATGAATTTGTTCTTAATGTGCATTGAAGTTGAGTTCTCACAGTGTTCAGATCCTGTCCAGGTTGTCTCGGAATATGCGTTCCATTAGGATGAACCTGTTTCCATGACTTATATACCCGCAAAATAACCACTATGTAGATAATCAAAATTGCAATTATTACAATCACCAACAGCGGTCGAAAAATACTTAAAACAGTTATTCTGTTCTTTCCAAACATAACAACAGCGATACATGATTTTGACCAGAAGTTTCCGAAAATTGCGTTTACAGGAACAACAAACGCTGAACAAAGAAGATACAAAAGTATTGTTGTAGGAACGATAGCAACTTTTTCACACAGAGTGTGATGTGCTGGAAATGTCGCTAGCAGACGCTCCAAACAAATCCACAGAGTCTGCAGTAAAGAAAACAGAAGAGTTGTAGAAAGTAATATTCCACTCAAAAAACAATATGGCGGTAATCCATTTCCGGTCAATGTGAAATACATCGCTTGGAAACTTGAGGCTGATAACACTAGACCAGTAACAGCATCACTCACGCTCAAAAATATTGTTAGCATGTAAAAGCGCTTTTGTTTCAGTTTTTTTTCCTTCGATAATACCACAAGACAGCATACATTTAAAACGAAAATGGTCATGCCTAAGACCAAAAATGCAACGACACTTGCACTTAGATTGCTTTCTTTTGGCGACTGGGTTATTGAAATTGTGGTTACATTTTCCCCTCCAAAATCGTCTGCATCTGTACTCGACATTGCAGATTATGTTGCAAATGGCCTTTTAACACTTGCTGTCTCAGTATGCAAAGTATGCAATTAACTTTTCAATCTTCAATCTCAAATCGTTAGCAGAACTAACAATTTTTAATCAAATCAGCAGACTGATGTTGAAATTCTGTTGCGCATAAATATATAACATGTATTTTATTGATGGTACAAAAGAACATTTAAAAAAATAAAACAATCGATATTTCATTTGATATCTGAAGATTCATCTTATTGTCTATTAACGTTCTGGTATTTAATGATAAACCGTATTCTCAATTACGGACGTTAGCTTTTTTCTATACGCTTTGATCCATAAGGATGTTTTCTTAGGAATATGAGTTCCAAAAGATAAAGTTTCATATAATATCATTATAATTATAATCTACAATGTCAGCATATTTAAATTATCTTATAAAAGTATATCGTAGAATACATCCATTAAAATTAATAATAAAAGAGTCTTTCTCGCTGTTGAAGTCCGTGCAGTTGCACTTCATTTGCTTACATCAACTTCATTTGAAACTCTGGTGGTTAGTTGTCTCATTGACAATCATACTACATCACTGTATAGATGAATTATATTGTACAAGAGGTTTTAACAATGTAAGTGTATGATTGTTTAATCAGATCAAAAAATTGAAAAGATACCAAAGCTATATGTTATTTAGTCTTCCATACTCACTTTTAGGATATTTGTTTCACATCAAGTGAACTGTACTTAAAAGTTATCTCCTCTTAACCTTCCAGAGCACATGTGATCAGCCCCAGTTTTTTGTGGGGTTCGTGTTGCTTAGTGATTAGATTTCTATGTTGTGTCTTGTGTACTATTATTTGTCGGTTTGTCGTTTTCTTTTTTAGCCATAGCGTTGTCAGTTTTTTTTTCTATCCATGAGTTTGACCAGACCTCTTCTACTTCTACTTCTACTTCTATGTGGTTAATCTGCAGTCGGAAATTCCATAACGCAAATATACTGTGCGCGTGTGTCAACCAGTACACGCCAAGTTAAAAATAACAAACTTTGTGTATTTACAGGAACAAAAACAAATAAAATTATGTGATGTTTGCAACAACTGTACAGGGTTAAAATCAGGTATCAATAGTTACGTCAGGAACTGCCACACACAGACCCGGAAGGCGACTGTTGTGGGAGCTTGGATGGCACATTCAGGTAGTTGGTTCCAGTCAACAATTGTTCTTGGGATGAAACTGTATTTATAGGCATCCGTTGAAGTGCTGACTCTGGAAAACCTATCTCTGTGGTATTGTCGGGTTGTTACAGTTGGTCTCCTGATGTAATCTGGAATAATGACTGATGCTTCTCCATGTAGGATCTTATAAAGGAGTATGAGCCTGGCTCCTTGTCTGCGTGTTGCTAGTGTTGACCAGCCAAGTGTCTGTAGGATGTTGGTTATAGTTCCTGGTTCCCGAGAATAGGTTGATGTTACAAATCGGGCAGCCCATCGTTGTACCATCTCGATTTGGCTAATATGGCACTTTTTATATGGGTCCCACACTGCAGATGCATACTCTAGGTGAGGTCGGACTAATGTTTTGTATGCGCTCTCTTTTATGTCTTGTGGGCACTTATTTAAGTTCTTTCTTAAAAATCCAAGTGTTCTGTTGGCTTTTGATGTTGCTTTTGTTATATGGTGGTCCCAATTCATGTCCTCTGATAGTTCTAAGCCGAGGTATGGGTAGTGCTGAACAGTTTCCAGGTAATGTCCCATCATATGGTAGTTGTGAACAACAGGGTTGCGTTTTTCTGGTTACCCTAAGGATGAAACATTTTGCTGGATGGAATGTCATCTGCCAGCGTCTTGCCCATTCTACCAGTAGCGTAAGGTCTTGTTGTAGTTGCTGGCATATATCCGAGTTGTGGACGCTTCTGTATAAAAGGGAGTCGTCAGCAAACAGTCGTAGACTGGTACATGGCGATATAGAATCGCCTATGTCGTTGATGTACAGCAGGAAACATAAGGGTCCAAGGACCATCCCCTGGGGTACACCGGAACGTACTGCTTTCATATCACTCATTTCACCATCTACACAAATTCGTTGATTTCGTTTGGTAAGCCATGCGCTTATCCAACCAAGAACATCTCCACGGATACCGTAGTAGCTCATTTTCTGCAATAGCCGCTGGTGTGGGACAGTGTCAAATGCCTTGGAAAAATCCAAGACAAGCATATCTATTTGTTCTCTCATGTCCAGAGATCGTGCCACTGATTCTATGGTGTTCACCAGTTGAGTTTCACAGGAGCGATGTTGTCTGAAACCGTGTTGGTAGTCCACTAAAATGTTGTGTTTTTCCAAGTGGTTCATTACATGGCGGTAGATGATATGTTCCATTGTTTTACAGCATATAGAGGTCAGAGAGACGGGCCTGTAGTTGACTGCTTGTGTGCGATCACCTTTCTTGTAGATAGCTGTGATGTTTGCTAGCTTCCAGTCTGATGGTACTGTCCCAGATGTCAAAGTCTGGTTAAATATGTATGTTAAAAATGGTGATATTTGGTCGGCTGCCTCTTTTAAGATTCTAGTTGGTATCATGTCTGGGCCTATGGCTTTTGATGTGTCCAGCTTTTTGAGAAGTTTGGTTACTCCATTTTCTGTTACTTTTAGTATTTCTATGTCGTCGATGTTGCTGTTCCCAAGAGATGGCATTGTATTCATATCTTCGTCCGTAAATACACTATCATACTGTTCATTAAAAGAGGGACGAAAGATACCAAAGGGACAGTCAAACTCATAAATCTAAAACAAACTGACAACGCCATGGCTAAAAATGAAAAACTAAAGAATAAACAACACGAACCCCACCAAAAACTAGGGGTGATCTCAGTAGAGAGAAGATAAAACAACAGAGAAGGAAATCGGAGTCACTGATGATTTATGATTTATGCGCAAAACAATATACCTGGTATCAATGAAGAGATTATTCACAGTTAAGAATCACAATTTACATAAGATACTGTAAGTACTGATATAGTAAATGAATGTCCTCATCTAAAAATAATCCGAAACCTGGAAGTTTGTGAAATTTGTAACTATTTACTAGTTTGAGAAAGCATAGACGTTACGCACGGTATTGCGTCGCAAGACGCAACATGTATAATTGACAAATGTGACGCCATATACTTACTTTGATATTTTGTTATCAAGAGCAGAGAACCTACTCAATCGACTTTTATCAAATAAATACAATAAGCTGAAGAAATGTTTCAAAATTTATCATGTATAAGGCAATTAAGTAAGGATCGTTTTTATTTTCTGATCTGTAATGAGATGAAAACAAATGCAAAATTTTCCAATTTTATTTTGGATAGGATACATAGCAACCTTTTTAAAAAAAATCTGGCTCCCGGAGAGACACATGAAAACAAAAATATAGCTGAACAGTTTTTTTGACAAATTGACAAACACTCATGGTATTTATTTCATAAAAATCGGTCATATAATAATTCAGCAATATTTCTTTTAATAAGGATTTTAGCTGAAATGTTTTTTTTTTTAGATTGAACTCACTTTTGTCCAATATTTGTATGTGTCTGTGCAAGTTTTCAGACTATTTCTCTATCTTTTTAGCACAGATAGTTTTATTTTACAAATACGTATTTATTTAATTCTTTAAAAATTATAAGACCATTGAACCTACGATTCTAATCGGTTTTTAATCTATAAAGGTGTTTTAGATTTGCGTGAACACTTTTGTCCATAAGAAATTATCCCTCGGCCCATCATCCCTTTTCCCCTATGTCTATAAAGGGTTTATTCCTTATGTTTGTGTGTTTTTCTAATCTGAGTGTTATTTTGATTCAGCAGACCATTTTAGAATGAACATTTCCCGGCATCAGTTTAACTACCTAAACAGTTCGTAACTAGTGTGTATTTGTATAAAAGACGCTACTGTGCAGAAACGTCAAAATGACGCATTGGACATAATGGGTAGACATAGGGAATGCTTTCCGAAAAAAATTGTAAGGTCATTGTGTTTGCAAAAACACCCGACTCATTTAGCCATTTGTATTAACTTATAGTTTGTATCTTATAAATATGTTAGTTTTGTATAATAAATGCACATTTAGTATTTATACAACATGTTTCACCTAAGGAATGGACAAAAATTACGTTTGGACATAGAGGCTAGACATTCGATTTTTTAAAATTCTGCTTCAAGAAAAAGTTTTTTCTTACATTTGAAACTTTGGAAATGTTTATCTTTTTCAGAACTTTCTATTGAGTATAGTTTTAATATGATTTTATTACTTTATAGGGATAATAATAAAACTGAAATGTTGATAAACTTTCCTCATAACACATTAAGACAGGTTCCTCTGCTGAATATTTCGTTGAAGGCTTGCTTCAAATTTCAGCCAATACCAAAAAAACAGGTATGATGTTATAATATAAATCTAGTAGGAAGCTGATGTACTAAATTTCGCAGATTTTATGTGCAAAATTACAACGGAACATAGAAAAATGCATTTTATTAAATTTGAAATGTTACGCCGGACATGCAATTTTAACGTAAAAGTAAGATTTGTGTGTTCAATAAAATAAATGTATGGTGCAAAAATTTATAGAATTAACTTAAAATAAGAAAAACATGTCCGGGTCTTTCTGTAGATATATGGATGTTGGTGATTTTATTTTGTATAGGAAAATGGTTGCGTTTTTAAATCATATAATAACGTATTTTTAATCCGAACGTATTACCGTGCGTAACGTCATAACAAGTGATATAAACCTCATGATCATATTGGCTGAAGGTTATTACTTAGATGTTGAGTCTGAACCTTGTAAAAAATGTTAACGTAGAGAAATGAAAAGCAGGACACAATGCAACTAATTTTCAATTGCCTGTTATGAAATTTGTTGAATAAACGTGTCATTGAAATTATTGACCATATTCAGTCTGGGTCTGGGAGTATTTAATCAGACCAAATCTTGATGGATCGCATATATCGAGTATTTCCAATTTAAGTTATATCAAATGAGTTTGGGGTGATTATAATGTTTATGAAAGTAATGAACAAAATGTAGACATACATTTTATATACTAGACTATGTCGTTTGTGAACAGAACAGTATCGCCAAAATAAATTCCGCCATAGTAAAAGTGTATATGCATAGGCATTGATAAAAGTTTTTAATCCGCCAAAATAATAACCACCAAAAATTGTCGTAT
Source organism: Mytilus edulis (assembly GCA_019925275.1). NCBI lineage: Eukaryota > Metazoa > Mollusca > Bivalvia > Mytilida > Mytilidae > Mytilus > Mytilus edulis. The sequence goes on from CM034357.1 coordinate 35,716,015, forward strand.
ACTTTATTCAATGAAAATCGCGAAATTTTACACCCGCGAAAATAATCAACCCGCTATACGGTAGTTTAGGTCAAATCACGCGGAAGAGGTCTGCAAATTAGAGTACTGGAAGACAATAGTTCAATATCAGTACATCTCTGAAGATTTTGAAAAGATAACGGATTATCTTATAATAAATGTCCATGCACACATTGTATACAGTTTTACACTTAGTTTTTTTAAAAGAATATAAAACATATTCAATTTGCTTTCTTTTTAATTTACACTATTTTAAATGAGAACTTCAAAGACGCTTTTATATGAGATTTAATCAATTTATGTGTTACCTTACGGTTTGTCTTGTTAACGTCAAATTACAGAAAATGGGTCATGCCACGTATTTAAGTCAAACTGTTGATGATCCAGGCTGCATTTCTTTACATGTATTTATAAACTGTTCACTTGTATAAGAGAGGGACGAAAGATACCAAAGGGACAGTCAAACTCATAAATCTGAAATAAACTGACAACGCCATGGCTAAAAATGAAAAAAGACAAACAGACAGACAATAGTACACATGACACAACATAGAAAACTAAAGAATAAACAACACGAACCCCACTAAAAACTAGGGGTGATCTCAGGTACTCCTGTTCACTTGTATAATTTCCAGAGGAACTGTGCATTGTATACAGGTCGTATTAAAATTGTAAAACAATGTTGTAGGCCAGTTGAACAAACTGTCGACTTTTAATGGTAGACCAGTGACATTGCAAAATGGGTAGAAGAAGAAATTTGTAAATCTTTCGTAGAATAATATTGTTTGTATCCTCTGAACTCCTGACCTCCACATGCATGTTTATATCGTCGTACAATTGAAAATATTTAAAATATAAATTCTCAATAGTAAAATCTTGTCATTTCCTTACAAAAAAAATAAAATTAGCTTGTGCAAAACCCGCAAGTTCACAAAACGTCTAACATATAATTACTTTGTAAAACTCCCTATACACATATATAGCGCTTTTCAAATATGGTTAATAACCCCTCCTTCTTTCTTGATAAGATGTTATTATCTGGAAACTTTATCATTTTTGTTGATGCCTTCCTATGTTAGTATGATATAGTCCAAGAAGATACAAGTATCTTGTCTCAGGGAAGGATAAATCCTACTTTGTAAAGGATCACTCTAATTCAAACAAAAAATTCTCTGAAACTGACATTATCAATATCCATGATACAGCAGCACTAGCAGCACCTGCATGCGGGGTATATATCTCCCAATTGATTTGAAACGACATTCCCGTGCTTGCATTTCCTATCATGATTTTCTTGATAGAGTGTTGCTGCTCACAAGGAAGCTACTAAACCAAGAATTCCAAATGGTGAAGTTGAAATCCTCCCTTCGTAAATTTTACGGACGCCATCACGAATTGGTTGACCGTTATGGAATAACCGTTTAACAAATGATATCGGATATATATGTTCCTTACGTTGTAACTACAACCACCTTCACTTTCATGAATGTGACATTCCGAATGTGACCAGTGGCGGATCCAGGGGGGGGGGGGGGTTCCGGGGGTGCGCACCCCCCTTTATTTTTGCCGATCAATGCATTTGTATCGGGACATATGTTTTGCCCCCCCCCCCCCCCCTTTGCCCTGGGTGCCCTGGGTTAGCACCCTCCCTTTCGAAAATTCCTGCATCCGCCCCTGGTGACTATTTACCGGATTTGTTATTACATAAGCAGATAAGCTACATTAAGACAGGTGCCACATGTGGAGCAGGATCTGCTTACCCTTCCGGAGCACCTGAGATCACCCCTATAAGTTATATGGTTCGCTACTGACCCCATACGGATCCATAGAGGGTTAGTAAAATCCATAGGGGGTGAGGCCGGAGGCCGAGTCCCCTATGAATTTTATTCACCCTCTATGGATCCGTAGGGGGTCAGTAGTTAACCGTATAACGAATTTATCGGACGCTGGTCTATTTCTGCGGCGTTTTGTTGAAAAATAAACAATGAAACACAACAACATTAATAGATGACGTCGCCATTAACGCGTCATGAACCCGATATGAAACTTACTAACCCCCTACTATAAGTTATATGGTTCGCTACTGACCCCGTACGGATCCATAGAGGGTTAGTAAAATCCATAGGGGGTGAGGCCGGAGGCCGAGTCCCCTATGAATTTTATTCCAAACCGTTTCAGGACCGCCGTGAAACAGATTTTCACTTTTTAAAAGTCTTCTTCAGTCCCGGAACGGTTTGGAATGTAGCTGTTCTGCTTGTGGATAACTCTTGAACCGTTTATTATTTATGTTGCCTTTCGTTGCTTTGGACTAGCATGATTACTTCATTCTAAGGCAGCAACCATTTGATTTTCTGGGGGGGGGGCTATGGTTTTTTTTGGAAAATAAAGTTTGTTTCCAGTTTTTGGAGAAAAAAATAATTTGTTTTTGATTCTGAGAAAAAAAAATTGTTTGTTTCACCCTCAGCTGCCACTATATGTAATGCTAAAATTGAAAGAAAAAAATTGTTTTCGACTTGTCCAGAAAAAAACCCCATAGCCCCCCCCCCCCCCCCCCCCCCCCCCAGAAAATCAAATGGTTGCTGCCTAAATGTACTTGTTGCTTATTTGTTATTGCATGCATGCTTATATTGAAGATTTAAGTTTAATAAATCTAGCGTACATTGCTGTTTTTCATGTAACAATAACGCAATGTAACCGTAGCCTCAATAATTATTGTTACATTCGCAATTAATCGGTTCCTTATCCAACCATGCATTCCGGCATTTAGTCCCCAATGTAACAATAATATTTTTATTAGTGTTAACCCGAATAATCCAGTCGTTATATTACGATCACTTCGATCACTCCATTCTGGAGGACAATGACCGTAAGGGGGCGCTGTAATTATTCGAGTTATATTAGTGTTACATTTCCATGTAACCGTAGCCAGTGCCTATAATTTTTTTGTCAGATATTCGGAATCCTCTAGTTTTATCCATTAAGTGCCATTAAAACAATTGCCCGTTAACCTCTTCTCTTCTTTTCTTTTCGTAATATTATAGATTTATTACAATATTTTGAAACCCATATTTGAAAATCTTATTAAATCCTTGTTATATTTTCATAGTTTTGAAAGAAAAAAGGTGTAAAGCTAAATTTGTGAAAAGTCTAGAGAGAATCATTTCCCGCCAAATTTCCAATGACCAGCATCTCGAAAACAAGGATCATGATCTTCTTTAACATGTTTATAAGTACTTTCAATTTATAGCAGACTTTTTAAAATTTTGTTATTTTGAATTTTATATCGCATTACATTTCCTATTTAGAGAAGGTCTAAAGCTTTGGTTAAGTGATTCGGTTGCAGTTCACTGAGTGTCGCAAAAACGAAAGTAGAAATCAAATTTCTTGAAACATGCGAAATCAAAATCTACCTGTCAGTGGTCAGTGACATCGACAGTCACGCAGTGCAGTTTAAAAGGTAATGTTAAATTTCACCAGTCGTAAGGAGGCAATTCAAATTTAGCATAATTTGAACTTTAAAATTCATAGGTAAACATGGTAAAGTTACCGTAAACAGTTTTACTAATTATATATATATACAGAATATCGAATATTGGTCCAAATAAAATAATATACATAGAACATGTAGAACATGATTTAAAAAATTAAAGAATAGAGAATTCAGTGGCTGATCAGAGGGGTCAGGGTTCCCCCATAATAATTTTGACAAAAATTGATGCGTTTGAATGGGGAAATATATAGTTTGAATCCCCCTTTTAATATTTTGGGTTGGGAAACCCCCTTTTAAAAATAGCTGGATCCGCCTCTCAGAATAATATGGAGTCCAAAAGTATAAAGAATTGCAGAGGGAAAAAAAAAATCATATGTACACTTATGTACATGATATACGTAGTATAACAGTATTTCATGCTAACCCAACAGGCACTCAACGTTGATTCAACGTTGAAACAATGTCAAATTTATGTTTGATTTTGAAAATTTGAATTAACGTTGTCATTTCAACGTTGAAGTTTCAACATCCATTAAACGTTGATTTAAGGTTGAATAGTAGTTGAAAGTATATTAATGAAATTTATTATAAAGCTACAAACACCACATTTTTTACCTGCTTTCCAATTTTTTGCTGTTGTTAGTTGGTAAACAGGCAGTGTGGGTGTACATGTTTTTTTTAATGTTTTTTTCCCTCTCACCAATACACATATGAACAAAATAGATAAGTTAAATGGAAGACATCTAAATAAATACATCAACTGTTACTTTAAACAACATTTGGTGCTTGTACAAAGTCAAAATTCTAGACCATAAATGTCACATCTTAAAATCCTGTTGGCAGAAGGAATAGCTGAAATGATTGTGTGTGTCCACTTGTATTTAACGATAACTATAGACATAATTATCTATTTAATTTATAAGTGGACACCTATCATTTTTGATATATTCTTACTTGTAGTTTTTCTTGTTGTGAATAGCTATAAAAAGACAAACCATTCAATGAATTTGCACAGTTTGCATAAAAACTAAGACATGCACTTTATTCCCCGACACCACAGAAAGGAAAGAAGATGTTGAATAGTTCTAAACAATTCTCACAAGTTCAAAGTTGTTTTTATTAAACAACCAACCAATGTTAAGCCCTTCTTGAAAGTAGTATATATATCTAGGAAGAGTGAATACATTATTAGATCCAATGTGTGTTCAGGATGATCGCAATCTTTACGAAAATAAGAAGATGCTGCATGACTACTAACCAGACAACTCTCCACAAAAAACAAAGGTCCTTGATTATATATACATATATGTTATATAAATGTATTACCCTCATAAACCATTACATTAATACTTATTTACTCAGGAACAATAATATCAAAAATAGTATTACAATGATATTTCTTTTGATACAAGATTTATTTTATAAATTAATTTGTTATATTTGTCTCTTTTTGTCCTAATTGCATGTCATCATTCTTCCACCACCTCAGGATCTTTCAGCGGTAAATTTTAAGCAGGAGAGGTCTTTATCAGATATGTATTTCCAAGTGACATCTTTTTACTCTTGCAGTATATTTAAACTCTGGAAAAAATCAGATTATATATATATAATAAATATAAATTGTATGTCCTGAAAAGATATTTTAAATTTGAGCCACTTTCAATTTGTTTCTAGAAGCATTGAAAATAAATAAAACCATAATAACGAAGCACATATTGTAATAAGATAATCATTAATACAAATATATATATTACTGTTTACTATTTAGTATTAGTAGTTTTTTGTTAATGAAGAAGCTTCAACCTGATTTTTGTAAGACTGCGGGTTTCACTAGGTTATTGATAACAATAAAAACACTTTACCTTAGACGTTTTTTTTCATTGATGACTTCACAATTCCATTAACATAAAATAAAGAGCTTTACTAGAATAGCTTAGATATAAAGACAAACATAATATGGTATGTAAGGTAAACAAAAGATTAATCTTTGAACACACATGGTATATAGCTATACAGACAAAAAACCTACCTTTGATGATTTTAAAGACTGGAATTCCCAAAACTGAATTTTAATTATGCTCCACTTGATGCCTTTTAGCCATTGATCTGTTTGACAAGCTTCTGTAAAATAAATAATACATGTTCATGATATCAGATAATGGACTGCTATAACATTCAAAACCAGGTTATGTACAAATTAATGTAAACACGCATTTCTCATATTACACAGAGTTATAGAGATCACCTGAAGATCAGTAAAGGCTCAGACTGACTAGTTTTTGTAAAAATAAGACAATAAAAGTATCAATTTTCCATCACATCATCGTTCGAATTCAATACTTTGTTGTCAAGTTGAAATTCATTGTTTAATATGATCGTCAAAAAGTATGTGGTTTACCAAGACTTAAACTAAAAGAATCGCATATATAGTATAAAGTAAACATGTTGGGAAATTTACCTGAGCAAAATAATGTAAACACTTGCTTATTCCCCCCTTTTTCTTATATGAATCTTTAAGCATAATAATTGTAACAATCTTTACCTAAACTTTAAAATGAAACTAAATACGCTTTCCACATTAAATGCTCTTAGAAATAGTATAATTGGAGGAAATTATATATGATGGCCCTTCCATGTGTTCTGATCTGTTTTCTAGAATACAATGTTGACGTTATAATTTTCTCTAATGGTGCAATATGATACCAATTCAGAGTTTCTAAACACAATTCATAAATATAACAAACCGTGATAGCTACATGCAAACATCTACATACCATAAATATACGTGATAAACGGGAAGTTTCTCTTTCGGCTTCGTCCTTTGTTGTTCTTTTTCAAATACAGGAAAGATGTGCGTTTGAATAATGCGCATGGGCAATCTAATTTCCTGTTCAAATCCCGCGAAAATATGAATGAAAGAAATCGCGATCATTGTTGATAATCAACTATTTTAAATTTCTTTACATGTTATCTTTATGTTCAAATTAAAGTTATGTGAAATGAAGTTAATAAATAATATTTCTTATTCCCTAGAAATTTAGTATCAAACGACTTACCTTCCCCCCTTTTCTCATACCGTCACGGTGACGCAAAACTCAAGTTGAAATAGTGACCAATAGTTAGTACTATACTGTTTTGTGAAACCCAAAACTCTTTTTCATTCTTTTCTTTATAAATATATATACTTCTACAGTTATGCATATATTGCCTTCTGATAATGATTTTTTTATATAGGCCTACTATGAGTGAATAAGTTAACTTTGATTCAATGTTGAATCAACGTTACAATTACAACGTTAAAATGATCAACGTTAATTCAACGTTGAATGTTGGTTTATTCCTCAACGTTGAAAATGTTACGTTGTTTCAACGTTGAATATACGTTGATCACATTTCAACCTCATTTCAACGTTGAGTGCCTGCTGGGAATGCATCAAGTTAAAGATCATAGGCGGATCCAGGGGGGGGGGGGGGGGCCTGGGCCCCCCTGTAGTGGGAAACATTTGGTTGTTTTATATAGGGAATCATTCTTTAAAACATTGAAATTTTCCAGATGTTGAAATTTATTTTTGAAAATTGAAGAAAACCATAATTCTACATTTGTATGTAGGGGGTCTCATTGGGGGGTTCCGATCCCGGATCCTGCTTACTGTTTTGTCAGATTCCCGTATCCCGCTTACACTATGTACGTAAGCAATTTCATTTTTTTGTCATTTCCCGGGTCCCGCTAGACCTCATTTCCCGTTTTCACAACACAATAATTCAACTTTCACGTGTCACGCTTACAAAAAATCGGCAATCCCGCGTCACGCTTAAGACCCCAATGAGACCCACTATGTAGTACATTGAGTATTATTTCTCAGAAAAAAATGTAGTTGAATCTTTTACCAGTCAAGTATATTTTGGTTATGGAACTGGTTGGTGACGAAGCAGATTCACAGAGATTTATAATTTTCATTTTCTTTATTTTTCAGTTTTAATATAAAAGCATGATGTAAAATCTTTTCAATGAATTGTAAAAATACAGTTCATGGGAAAATTTGTGGTGAAGAAATTCATCAATCGTTTTGTCTGGCTTGTGGTGTTGAAGTTGCCAAAGACAATGGCAATACTACACAAGCTTGTCCTAAATGCTCATCCTTGATAACAAAGAGACAAAAATTCTGTGCAGAGTGTGGATGGAGGATAGATCGCAGCATATTTTTGGCACCTAAAATTTTGTGTGTTGGGAAAGATGATGATGGTAATACATGTGGAGCAGAAATAATACCAGGAGTGAAATTTTGTCCAGAGTGTGGCAGTGACCATGGTGACCAGAGCAAGTTTAATGAACTTAGTAAAATTTTAAATTTAACAGTTGTCATGTTTGTGCAATTGGGATGAAAATTACTAATTTTGGCTTAAAGTCATACATGAAACTTTAAATTAAAAAACAAGTTGAACATGTTTTTGTATTCTTGAATGGCTAAGTTTTATTCTAAAGGAAGTGAATGTGAACTTTTTATGGCCCCGCAACGAAGTTGTCGGTGCCATTTAGTTTTACCCTTGTCTGTAATTCCGTAATTCTGTCATTTCACCATTCCACAACAAACCTACTTGTGCAGAGTTTGTTTTTTTAACGCCTTCAGATATTGGGCTGATTTTTTGTATGTGAGTTAATCATGATCAGTTACAGATCAAGTTTAAGTTTCGTTCCGCTCCACTAATTTTTGCAGAAATTATGGGCTTTGGACTTTGATAAATTGTTGAAAATCACAGTTATACAGACTTTTTTTTCTATGTGCCTCCAAATTTTGAGCTGATTTTTTATATGTGAGACTACCATCATGTTTGTGTCCACATGTGTTATTGAAATTGCAGATTTTTCATACTTTTTGAGACAGGCCAATCGTGTCGCTTTGACACATCCAGTTTTTAGTATATATGTTATACATGTGAAATGAAATAAATTTATATAAAAAAAATGAATGTATTACTTAGTTTAATTAGTACATATATGCATGCATTGGTTCAATAATATCGATAAAATTGAAATTTCAAGAAACTCATTTTATATGACCTTGTTAATGTCTGTGTCATTTTGGTCTCTTGTGGACAGATGTCTCATTGGCAATCATACCACATCTTCTTTTTTTTTTTTTATTATTGTGCTAATTGAATTACAGATGCTTTTATAATTTTATTTAGAAATTGTGAAAAAAACCCAACTAAATTGTACTGCCAAGATATGATCATTTAAAATTAAGGGGTTGGATAAAAGGTTTATATTTTAGAAGGTGAAAGACCTGGATGCTTCATACTTTGTATATAGATGCCTCATGTTACGAAGTTTCGTCAGTCACATGTCCAATGTCCTTGACCTCATTTTCATGGTTCAGTGACCACTTGAAAAAAAAGTTCAGAATTTTTGTAATGTTGAATTCTCTCTTATAAGTAATAGGATAAATATATTTGGTATTTGCATACCTTGCAAGGTCCTCATGCCCGTCAGACAGTTTTCACTTGACCTCGACCTCATTTCATGGATCAGTGAACAAGGTTAAGTTTTGGTGGTCAAGTCCATATCTCAGATACTAAAAGCAATAGGGCTAGTATATTTGTTGTATGGAAGGACTGGAAGGTGTACATGTCCAACTGGCAGGTGTCATCTGACCTTGACCTCATTTTCATGGTTCATTGGTTAGTTAAGTTTTTGTGTTTTGGTCTGTTTTTCTCATACTTTATGCAATAGGTCTACTATATTTGTTGTATGGAATGATTGTAAGGTGTACATGTCTAGCGGGCAGATGTCATCTGACCTTGACCTCATTTTCATGGTTCAGTGGTCAAAGTTAAGTTTTTAAGTTTTGGTCTTTTTATCTAATATTATATGCCAAAGGTCAACTATATTTGGTGTATGGAAATATATTATGATCTATATGTCAGTCCCCCAGGTTTTATTTGACCATGACCTCAATTGCACGGTTCATTGCACAGTGTTAAGTTTTTGTGTTTTGGTCTATTTTTCTTAAACTATAAGTAGTAGGTCAACTATATTTGTTGTATGGAAGCTTTGTTAGCTGTACTGTACATGTCTGCCTGGCATGGTTCAGCTGACCTTGACCTCATTTTCATGGTTCATTGGTCTTTGTTTAGCTAACTTGGTTAATGTTAAGTTTATGTGACAGTTGTAATAAAGCTTTATACTTATGACTATCAACATAATATCAATGATTAGTAAAGAAGGCGAGACATTTCAGTGTGTGCACTCTTGTTATTACAAAAATAAGTTTGTTCTTATAAAAAAATTGTGTTTTTGTGTTCCTACAAAGATATGTATGCTGCTCACAAAAGATGAATGGTAAATGCCTGAACAGCCACAAGAAACCATGTTTTTCCCTGTATTATCATGTTATGCTATTTTTTTCCATATTATAATTTTATTTTACAGGCATATTTTCTGCATATTTGAAAGATGATTTTCTCCTTTTACTGGATAATTCTATAACTGTCTTGAAAAATTTGGTTGACAAATTATTAAGCGGAGAAATAATGGTGAAAGACTTGCAAATGATAATGAATAAAAGAGAGAACTTTCAAAGGATTGTACAAGCTCTGAAAGATATGAAATACAAAGCTATAATGATGACATTAAACCTGAGGGAGAGAGAATTGCAAGCTTACATAGAAACTCTGAAAAACAGTAAAGGAATTCCTGTCTTATTGCATTTACTGCAAAGGTAAACAATTTATTTTACAAAACTAAAAAAATCAATGCCCATGCAGAAACAAAAGTCATGAGCCTGTCATTCAGTTTATGTTGCTATACTATAAATATCAAAATTGTTTTTCTTTTATTGTTTTGTATAAATAAGGCTGTTAGTTTTCTTTTTTATGTCCCACCTACGTTTATGTTTTTTGGTCTGTGCGTCCGTTCGTCTGTCCCGCTTCAGGTTAAAGTTTTTGGACAAGGTAGTTTTTGATGAAGTTGAAGTTGAATCAACTTGAAACTTAATACACATGTTCTCTATTATATGATATTTCTAATTTTAATGCCAAATTAGAGTTTTTACCCCAATTTTACGATCCACTGAAAATAGAAAATGATAGCGAGAGTGGGGCATCCATGTACTGGGGACACATTCTTGTTTTAAAAGGTTTTACATTTGTCATTTCTGGGCCTTTTATAACTTGCGATATTGGTTTTGCTCATTGTTGAAGGCTGTATGGTGATGTTAAATCTATATTTAACCTATTGCCAGTTGTCTAAAATACACTGATAAGCCTAGGAGGTAAATAGCCTTGAAAATGAAAAATTATATACTATGGTTTCATCATTTTTGGTAGGGTAAGAATTTATGTGGATTCCAAGGGTATAGTTCAACCACTAATTTAATGTTAAACGAAGTGTAAATTTTCTACAGGCTTGCATGCAGATTTTGGCAAGTCCATGAAACCAATATCAACAAAAATAGAATATTTTCTGAATATATCCATGAAATAAAATTTATTCACCATATTTTGGGACTTTTTAATTTTCTTTATGTTTTTTAAGTGATAAACATAACCTTGTTTGATGAAACGATAGCGGCAGTTTAGTAAAGTTTTTATGCAAAGTAAATCTGTAAATTATACTTTACAGCCAAAACAGGTGAAATGGAAGAAAAAATAAAAAGTTTGGAAAAATTAGACACATATCCTCTAAAGGACCTTGTTAAAACTGTACCGTTTGATGAAGTAGCTGATATAGAGAAGCATAGGCCATTTGTCAAAGTCTTTGAACTAAGTCAGGACCAGCTGGATATTATACCAGATATCATGGAATGTAGCAGAGGTCTTCTTTTTACAAAGCTATGGGAGGAAAGAGGCACTGAATTAAAGAATGAAAAATTCAGAAAAATTACTATTCATGAAGTTTTCAGTGGAGTTTGGGAACCTTCTGCAAATCTGTGGAAAACTATTTGCCAAAAATTGAAATCAGGAGATCTGCTTTTTTCTGAATTTGACAGGTACTTCAGAAAAACTGAAATTGCAAATTTGCAAAATGAGCTTATCTTACTGGAAAGGGAAGGAAATACAAGATGGATAGATCAAAGACTTTACCAAGTAGAAATTTATCGAAATTTGAAAAGTTGTGAATTTGGCGCTGAAGCAATACTAGAAGTGGTTAAAGCATTTGATTTGCAGGGAGACTTTAATCAAATCAACACAATATGCAAATTCGTAAGTTGTGACAATATGTTAACTGTTGTGAATTAGTTTAGTTTCAGTTAAGTATATTTCATAGTCTATTATTTGGCCTAAGTTTAAGAGCCTTTTTAGACGTAACAATAAGCCTGCAATGTCCTGTAACTAACCCACATCCTTGCATATCATTGACTCAAAGTAAAGCATACAAAACGTTGGAGACATACCTTCTTAGGTTTATAGCCATTACTCAGCTTCATTATCAACACATTGAAAACATTAACCATGGAAAGGAAATAAATCAGTTTAAAACGGTGTCTTTTGGAACTATTTTTATCGATCTGCAAAATTGAATTTCATGAATAAGGCTACCATGTTTGTCTGAAGGGCATAGGTTACAAAAAAGGGTTGATTTTTTTCTTCCCATTTGATTTTGACACTCTGGTGATTTGCAATGAAAAAAATAACCTCCATATTACTTTGTGATATGTTTGAGTTTGAAATTTAAATGTTTCCTATAAAAACACAAAATTTCCTTTCTGGTATTTTTACCAAAAAAATCACTAATTTTTCAAACAAACAGAACTTTTTTCACACACATTTTAATAGTAAATTAATTTATAGCAAGGCCCCCAAACAAGAGAAAATGTGTTGTCACAGGAACTTGTAAAAAGTCTGGAATAACCACGAAGCTTCATTAAAAAAAAAGAAGCAAACAATCTGCATCTGATCTTTCTGCTGGTGTTGTATTACATTACATAAAAAATGGTGGCATCTGATGTCCTGTAGTGTCTGTAGCATAATTAATCTAAATGATTTTATATACTTTAAGAACTCATTGTAGATGGGCTTTTTTCCTGCAGAAATGCACATTTAATGTTTTCTCTCTTTAGACCAAAGGAGCTGACACCAGTATGAATAAGCTTGACCATTCATTTCTGAGAACCTGTTCTGTTCTGAGGGATTTTACAGAAGACAGAAAAGAATGTTTGAAAACATTTATAAGATGTAAACAGCTTGTTTATTGGCTGAGAGAAACCATGCCAAGTAAGTTGTGGGAAATATGCAAAAGTGCTTTTTGCTACATAGCATCAGGGAATATGCTTTCCCACCTTTAAAAAAAATATGTTTTAATGCTAGAATATCAATTACCTAGAATTAGAGGCAATTAAAATACATTTGCTTTGATGAGGTTTTATAATTGTTTACATCAAAGACTTTGCATTCTGACATATATATTGGTGACAGATTTAACTATGTCCCTTCTAAAAACTAGATATAAGAAGATGTGGTATGAGTGCCAATGAGACTACTCTCCATCAAAGTCACAATTTGTAAAATAAAACCATTATAAGTCAAATTACAAGTTTTAATTTTCTTTTACCATGTTATAATTGCAAAAAGCTAAAGTTTTTTGCAGTAAAAAATCTACATGTCCTTTAAAGGGGCACTAGCTGTCAAATTCATGGTCACCGATTTGACTCAAATTCTCATATTTGATTTATAACAATGTAAAAAATTTATCCAAACTATCAAAAGTCTAAAATAAACAGTTTACAGAGCATGGGGGCGATAATATGTAGGTTTGTTTCGTGTGTATTTTAGTCCAGAGGCTATCTAATTAAATATCGATTTGATCTCAGTTGACTATATAAGCGATGTAAACATAAATAAAGATAAGTCAACACGTGCAATTGGATTCTTAAAGGTCTGTTTGATTTGATTTTATAGATTAAAAATATGTGTTTCTCATTGTTTGTACCCGTATTAGAATGATTTTGTGTGGATCGAATCGGATATCAAATGATTTACCTTAGTTTTACTTTCATTGTTGACATTCTTTTCCTTTAAATAACCAGTACACGTTCAAAGCATGCGTTGTCAATCTCTAGCTAGGAGGTTAAATTGAAGTTCACCTGAATACGGATTTAATGAGGTCAAAATTATTCACTTGCAAGTGAATAATTAATTGTCAATGTTTCCTAGCTTAATTTGACAAAATTGAACCATTTTTGGCAGCTAAGAGCGAATTATTATTTCACTATTTTTCTTTCATTATTGATTGAACCAAAAAAATCTTACTTTAAAGTAAGATTTTTTGTATACCTCGTAGCTAGTGCCCCTCTAAAAACAGGTTCATTTGGATACCCTAATTTACTTTTAGCTGGACTGAAAGAATTCAAGGTGTTTGTTGACTTAGCTAGTATTTCTGCTGGAGAAGGAGACATGGAAATTGCAAAGGTCAAATATCTCCACTCAGCGACAACTGGATATGCTCCACTGATTTTCAATCTTGTGAACGACTGCAATACAGAGTTTTTACTAGATAAATGTCAAGAAGTCTGGAGAGAATTATCAAAAAACCCAACACTTCCAAGGAAATTGGTATGTTATTACTCACGCTACATGTGAAACTTAAGTCGAAACAACCCACCCTACATGTAGAATATTGTCCAAACAACCAACAACCATTTGCCTGCAAACTATTTTCTAATAAATTAATGTAAAATTTATTGAAAGTTTTTATTAATTGCAATGAGAATTGCAAAACCAGTTTGAGATTTATTTGAAACCAGAAATACAAATATGAAAAAAAACTATATATGCTCTGTGTTTTTCTAGATTGATACTAACAGACAGTTGGCATGGTTACAGACTGTAAAGAGATCACATGGTTCAGTAGAGGTTAGCTCCCTTCAACAGGCTGAAGCTATAAACACCAAGGGAATTTATCAAGTAGGAAACCTCAAGAAAATTGAAAATCTTAGAAAAACAGTAAGTTTATTTACTGTACTTATTCATTTTTTTTTAGGGTTGTAATGGGGATTCCTTCATGACGATTAAGGGTAAAAATTTTTGCCAATTAATGTTGACGTTTTTTTTTTGGTGCATGATTTAAAAATATACTCTTTCTTTTAGATGAATAAAATATAAACTGATGATGATGAATTACATTAATTTTTTTCCAAAAATAATGGTAACAATAATTATTTGAGATTTAACAAATCAGAATAAAGATATTTTGCTGAATCACAGTAAATGTTTAAACCATTTTGAAGCTAACTGTAGCCGAAAATGACCGCTTTTCCGACTTCATATGTTAGCTCCCTTCAGAAACTTTCGAGTAGCTTCATTTTTCATGGCTTTATTTACTGTCTTACTTTGGAATTTTGGATCCTCTTTGCTCTTCAACTTTGTATTTGTTTGTTTTTTTATTATTTCGATAAGAGCGTCACTGATGAGTCGTATGTAGACGAAACGCCCGTCTGGCATACTAAATTATAATCCTGGTACCTTTGATAACTATTATACATAATTATAAAATTTCACTTTTTATCCTATTTTACAAAATATTCTTAAATTGAACTATTTCTAGTAAAATAAATAAATTTACAATAAATATCTTTATTCATGTTATTAGAAAGAAAAAATTGTGTATTAAATGTAAAATGCCCCATATCTAAATAGAATAGTCCATTCAGGACATTGAATATGAGTAAAGCAAGCTATCAATCAATCATTTAAATAACAGTTACTTGACTGTTAGTGTTGCTCTCCAACTGTTGCAACTCATTCAAAATTCTGACCAAATTGCAATATGCTTTATCAAACCAAACTGTTCAACTGGTTAGAATTTTGAACAAACTGTTGAAAGTGCAATGTGATCAAATAAAACATACTTACAATCAGAAACGATTTTCATCCACTTTCATGTTGTTGTGAAAATTGAGTCTAACAGTTTGTATAGATATTTTATAGTCGTTATCTTGCTAAAGGTGAACTGTTGTAATTTTTAATTGCTATAAAAATGTCATAACTAAGCTTTCATATAGTTTCCTTTTGAAAAGTCTTCTATAATCATTATTATGATTGGATTTTATGCCCAGTCTACAATAGTACAGGGGCATTATGTTTTCTGGTCTGTGCGTCCGTTCCTTCGTTGTTCGTTGGTCTGTCCTTTGGTCCCGTTTCAGGTTAAAGTTTTTGGTCAATGTAATTTTTGATGAAGTTGAAGTTAATCAACTTGAAACTTAGTACACATGTTCCCTATGATATGATCTTTCTAATTTTAATGCCAAACTAGAGTTTTTACCCCAATTTCACGATCCATTGAAATATATGTAAATGATAGTGCGAGCGGGGCATCCCTTTACTTGGGACACATTCTTGTTTTTTAATGGAATCCTACACCATTTTAGATCACCTACATGTAGGTATGTAGATGGTAGGACATTGAAAACTATCCTATTAACTTGTTATTTATGTTCTTAAATTGTTGACATAATTGCTTTACCAGAACTTGACAGATGTATTGGAACTAAGGGTTGCAGAAGTTGATCAGGAAGGTACAGTAACACGGAGAAAACTCTACAGACATGATGAACTCCATGACCTTCAGTTCAGACTGATGTTAATGGCCCACAAAGCAGAGAGTGGATTCAAGGATGAAGTGGATAGATTTAATGTGGTAAAGTCATTTTCATATGAATAAAAGAAGGTATATGGTAGATATCAACCAAATGTCATAAAAAACTATGAGAACATTAAGACACAAATGTTCATTGAAAAGTATGAAATATATAACATCTTCCTGGATTGCTATCGTGCATTTAGTTATATGCTCTTTTGATCTTTCATTTTAATTAATTTTTATTTTTTTTTTAAAATATTTTAATGGGTTGTTGATAACTTTGCTGTATTGTTACACCATGTGACAGATGGAGACAGTTTGTTCTAAATTACATTGACTGTGCAACATATTTTTGCAAATTGCTGTAGTTATCAATTTACTACAAAGTGAAATCCATTTTCACAAAAAAACTCAGGAGCAAGATCGCTGGTATATGATCAAGTCTTTAAATCTTTAGCATGTCTCACAGTTAATTTAATAAAAAAGACTTTTTGTAATTAAGTCTTTAATGATGCATACTAGCACTAATTAACCTACAAATTATGATTTTAATGTCAAGATTATATGATTCATTCATAAGATAAAATTCTGGAAATTGCTATTGGAATGTTGTTTTTATCGATACATTTTTTTACCTGCAGATTTTAAACGGTGCAGTAAGACTTGGAAATATTTATGGCAAACTAGTAGAAGCAGGCTGTGTTTTGTTCTCTCAGTGGCATGCACAATTTTTGTGCGACGGAGGAAGACTAGCATGTGCATTCATATATTTTGGAAATGGAGAGGACAGGCATACATTAAAAGGAAGAGTTGATGAGTCCAGTCAAGATGTCAGTGCTATTATACCCAAAATAGCGAAATTTCTCGAGCAGTGTCATGAAAACTGGCTGAGATACATAGATGAGAAGAGAGAAAAATATTATTGCTTGAATTTCTTCACAATTGATCAGTTGGTGATATTGCAACAAGAACTTGTGAAAATTGGCTCCAATCAAGAGCCGTCTGCTCTCATCTATCCATTGTTGTCTGCTGTCAAGCAGGGATGTACAAGAGAAGACCTTTTCAAAGCTATGTCTGCTGCCAAGGAGGATGTGGAACAAATGAATAGACAAAGACAAGAAGAAGATGAAACAAAAGACAGTGATGAGATTATCCAAGGACAAAAAGAAGAAACAAAAGACAGTGATGAGATTATCCAAGGACAAGAAGAAGAAACAAAAGATAGTGATGAGGCAGTAATAGAAGATGTGGAGGAATCAGATGAAATCAAACCAGGAAATTTATACAGGAAATTGTGACAGCTGGAACTAAGTAAGTTTTGAAAAGCCAGCACAAATTGATATTCTAATTATTTTTTGTTACAGTTGATATAGTCTGTACTAATTTCATCAAGAATTATTTGAAAGATATTAAGACTTTTTATTTACTATGCAAATTATATTTTAATGTAATTCAAATGCCATCTGCCACATGTTATTCTCAATAATGGATGAAAATGTCAAAGTTAACAGTAAACCAAAGATAAATGAATTTGGAAATTAAAAAAAAAATGTTAATGTATTGTACAAATTCTCCAGGAAAAAAGTACATTGTACTGAATTTAAAAAGCTGCATTGGATAGAAATCCACCTTAGTGCAATTGCAAGTATACGTGTACATGTGTAATACTTTGGTTTATTTTGAGCATTCAAATATGAAATAAAAGATCAATTTTGGTTTGGTTTTGTAGGGTTGTTATAACACAAATTTCATACATGAACAGACTTGTGAAAAAAAATCAAATCGAAAAAGATTAACAATTGTATTAATTTTCATTTGTATAAGGTTGCTTTCTATCTGGCAATGCTCATATCTAAAAACAATGTGTTTTGTTATTTGCAGAGAAAACAATGTAGAAATATTAATCAAAGCTCTGGAAAGGCTGTGGGACACATTTCTTACATCTTTTTCATCTAGTGTATTGGACTACCTTAGTGTAGAACATCTAGGGATGATTCTTAATAGACTCAAAGAACAAGGTAAATTTAGTGTAGAACATCTTAAGGGATGAATCTTAATAGACTCAAACAACAAGGTAAATTTAGTGTAGAACATTTAGGGATGATTCTTAATAGACTTAAACAACAAGGTAAATTTAGTGTAGAACATCTAGGGATGATTCTTAATAGACTCAAACAACAAGGTAAATTTAGTGTAGAACATCTAGGGATGATTCTGAATAGACTCAAACAACAAGGTAAATTTAGTGTAGAACATTTAGGGATGATTCTTAATAGACTCAAACAACAAGGTAAATTTAGTGTAGAACATCTAGGGATGATTCTTAATAGACTCAAACAACAAGGTAAATTTAGTGTAGAACATCTAGGGATGATTCTTAATAGACTTAAAGAACAAGGTATATTTAGTGTAGAACATCTAGGGATGATTCTGAATAGACTCAAACAACAAGGTAAATTTAGTGTAGAACATCTAGGGATGATTCTGAATAGACTCAAACAACAAGGTAAATTTAGTGTAGAACATTTAGGGATGATTCTTAATAGACTTAAAGAACAAGGTTTATTTAGTGTAGAACATCTAGGGATGATTCTTAATAGACTCAAACAACAAGGTAAATTTAGTGTAGAACATCTAGGGATGATTCTTAATAGACTCAAACAACAAGGTACATTTAGTGTAGAACATCTAGGGATGATTCTTAATAGACTCAAACAACAAGGTAAATTTAGTGTAGAACATCTAGGGATGATTCTGAATAGACTTAAAGAACAAGGTATATTTAGACTTATTTTAAAGACTTCTTTTGCCCTGATAGCTTATAGTTTAAATGATCTTATATTGTAATCAAATATTTGGAATACTGTATTTTCCAAGTTTACCAAAATAAAACCAATCATACCAAGGACATGGTATGCATGTTACACATCGTGATTTATGGACAAAAGAGGGACGAAAGATACCAGAGGGAAAGTCAAACTCATCGATAGAAAATAAACTGACAACGCCATGGTCAAAAATAAAAAGACAAACTGACAAACAACAGCACAGAAGGCACAACATAGAAAATTAAAGACTTAGCAACACAAACCCCACCAAAAACTGGGGGTGATCTCAGGTGCTCCGGAAGGTAAGCAGATCCTGCTCCACATATGGCACCCATCGTGTTGCTTATGTTATTACAAATCAAGACAAGATCAGCATGTTACACATCATGGTTTATTTTAGTGATATCTTTGTACATTACTATACAGATATTTTAAGCCAAAAGCAATTTCGGTAATACTTATATTAAATATTAGTTAGGTCTATATGTCTATCTAACAGGGTTTATTTGATCTTGACTTCATTGCCTTCAATCTTTGAAAATGTAAAGTTTATTTGATACCTTTATCTTAAAGACTTTCAGCATAAATTTAATTATGATCAGTAAAGCAGGCAAGACTTTTCATTGAATTGTTAATATGTGTGGCCTGTGAAAAACATCTCAGTATACATACAGTTTTTTTTTGGTCTTATATATATTTTCCATTTCTTTACAGAAACATTTGAAGTTGACAGGTCATTTTTACCATGTTTTAAAATGGGAGAGCCAAACATGATTATTTGTCATCAGCGTAAGTTTCTTTTCATATAACAACGTATTTAATATTGCTCAACTGAGTATATTACATTGTATTATATTTCTTATTCAAACACTTAGAGATAAGTTACAACAAAAGAAAAGATCTTAAAAGTCATGTTACTTAATTTTTTTCTCTTAAAACATAAATAAATAATGGTATCAAAAATAATTAACTCAGAAATAGAGTTATGATTTTATTATTTACATAAATGACAACTTTTAAACTGTATTATTGTATATAGTATTTTCGTTAACTTAAAAGAGGGACGAAAGATACCAGAGGGACAGTCAAACTCATAAATCGAAAATAAACTGACAAAGCCATGGCTTAAAATGAAAAGGACACAGACAAACAATAGTACACATGACACAACATAGAAAACTAAAGATTAAACAACACAAACCCCGTCAAAAACTAGGGGTGATCTCAGGTGCTCAGGAAGGGTAAGCAGATCCTGCTCCGCCTGTGGCACCCGTCGTGTTGCTTATGAGATAACAAATCCGGTAAATAGTCTAATTCGGTAGGTCACATTCATGAAAGGGAAGGTGATTGTAGTTATGACGTTAGGAACATATCCGATATCATTTGTGAAACGGTTATTCAATAACGGTCAGCCAACTCGTGATGGCGTCCGTAAAATTTACAAAGAGATGATTTCAACTTCACCATTTGGAACTCTTGATTTAAAAGCTTCCTTGTGAGCAACAACCCTCTATCAAGAAAATCATGATAGGAAATGCAAGCACAGGAATATCGTATCAATTGGGAGATATATACACCGTATGCAGGTGCTGCTCGAAAGTTGCTACCTATAAATGGAAAGTTCACAATAGGAAAGCTGAAATCATCTCTTTTGTCGTAAAGTTTTGTTTTCAATCGACCCTCATCATCAATTTCTAGATGTAAGTGAAGATATGAGGCCGACTTAACTGTATCTGTTGTATCCTTTATCTCTAGTTCAATGGGATAGATGCGTTCGACATAGTCACCAAATTTTGAATTATTTAGTGAAAGAACAACATCTATATAGCAGAAAGTAGAGTTAAAGGATATTGCTAACTTCTTATCTTTCTTTCTAAGAAGTTCCTTTATGAAGTCAGCCTCATGAAAATAAAGAAACAAGTCAGCAAGAAGAGGGGCACAATTTGTTCCCATTGGAATGCCAATAGTCTGTTGAAAAACATGTCCTCTGAACGTAACAAATATGTTGTCAATCAAGAAATCAAACATCTTGATAATGTCTGTTTCAGAGTGATCCTTTACAAAGTAGGATTTATCCCCTTCCTAAGACAAGATACTTGAATCTTCCTTGGCCATTCTTTTTTATGAGACAAAGCAATACCAATTCTTTCAATTTGTCTTTTAGTATTGAATGTGGAATACTTGTATAAAGTGTAGAAAAGTCAAATGTTTTAATACTATTACAAGATGAAAGAGAGTTAGATTGTATGTACGCTAAAAGATCTTTGGAATTTTTAAGTATTCACATCTGATTCACGCCACCTCTAGAATAGGCATGTGGTACCCAACACCTTGACTAAAATTAATTTGGCTTGTTTAATTTTCATAAAATTTTGTCAAAATATTTACTATGATCAATCCTTTAAAAAAAATAAAAAAAATTCATAAAACTTCAACCAATCACTTTCTCGGAAAAAAAATGGTTGGATTCATAGCAGTTGGACAAACACTAATTTTGATCATTGAGAAGCTTAATATTTCCTTATCAATACAACATGATTAAAACGTTAAACTGATTTTACAGAGTTATCTCCCTGTAGTGTAAGGTACCACCTTTAGTTTCACTGTAGACTTATTTGTCTCCCCTGTGACTAAACCATGATGAAACGTCACAGAGGCTAGATATCAAGATTTTACATTCTGTTGTCTCCTTCTTAAAAACATTTTGGACAGAAGCTTAATACCTTAAGCCAAAGCTTCATCATAAAAAAAAAATTTGGAAAATAAAGTTTGATATGTAATACTGCTATATGATCTTAGTTTTTTGGCAGTCAGTTTTAGGCTTTTAACCTGACAGAAGTAATAGATGGCAAGCAAGAGGGTTCTGCAGAATCCATTAATTTAAAAAAAAAAATTTAAATAAGGATATTTGATTGTAGGGGATATATACAACACAGTAATATCAGTCTATAGTTTTGAAGATAGTCGACCACTTCCTCAGTCAGATGAAGTGTTACTCTGTACACCACTGACAACACTGGATATGGTAAAATGATTAACAAATAGAAATCATAAAAAATGATAATTATGACAGCTTAAGAAACTTTGTAAATTTCCATGCATATTTTAAGATTTATTGCTGTTTTTAAATTTCATTTAGTTTAAAAGTTTAAAATCATTTCACCAAAGGTAAAACAGATTAAAAGAGTGTGCTTAATTTATTAAGGTTTTTTGAAAACAGCAATCTGTAACATGCTTAAAATGTTTATAATTTTCAAAAGTCTGTTGGTTTTTGTCATAGGCCCAATATTTTAAATACAATATAAAAATAAAATTAAAATAATCCACATTTACACAGGTATTTACTTGGTTATATCATTACAAAACATTGGCAGGACGCAAATTTAAAGCTCATGATTTAAGCAATTATTTAAAATTCTCTGAATTATGTGTATTTTAGACTGTATTGCCGTTATTTATTTGCAACCAATTATAAGCAAGCTTTTGTGTTTTTTTTAAAATTTCAAAACAGTCATTTTTTTTTTACATGTATTATCCCATTCAATGAAAATTTTTACACACTATTTTTATTTTTATTTTTAGAAATCTTGAAATTGAAAAAGAGGATACAAACCATGTTTTTGTAAATTGGGAAATTATTGTGAGGTTTTCATTAATTGGAATAATATGCGACTGAGCTAGTATCGCAATGCTAACTAGCATTCTAATATCTGGTGCGTATACAATGTATGTGCAATCAGATTTTTCAGAAATTGCAATTAAAAATATTGCTTTGGTGTGTCCATTCTTCAAAAAATGTAGTAAATGTAGTAAATGCACGCAATAATTTCTGAATTTACAGTATTGAATTAAAAAAAAACTGATTGGTGTTATCTTGAAATAATTTAATTTTGGATGTAACATGTCTTCTGATTGTTTTGTTTATCAGCTCATAGACAGAATTTTGTCATGTGACCATGATGTCATCAACATTTTTTCATGGTTTACTAAAATTAAAAATGGAATTTAGAATTAAATTATAAGAAATGACTAATATTTTTCTGTCTATTCGAAATAACATAAAAAATGTGGTGCACACTTAAAAATAACCCGCTATGCTGGTTATTCAGGGTGCACCCCATTTTTGATGTTATTTCTTCATAGACAGAAAAAAATATTACAGTCATTCCTTAAATGAAAATAAAAATTCTTATACTTTCCTACTGACAAAAATGTAACTTTAAACATGTCAATGAAATAGAATTGTTTTTATCTAAAACTTTTTTGTAGCTGGATATATTCTGGAGACGAGCCTTGTTTGCAGACAACCGTAAAGTCTACTGTTTAGTAAATGCTGATCTTTTGGATAATGAAGTTAGTGAGAAGGGAGCCAAATCTTTGGAAAGACACATGAAGCAGGCTGATAGTAAAGGTAAAATATGCTGCATGTAAATCATTGGTTGTTGTTGGTTGCTTTTTATACCCCCGCTTTAAAAAAGGGGGGGTATACTGTTTTACCTCTGTCTGTCCGTCCGTCAGTCAGTCCGTCCCATGAAACTTTCGTCACATTTTTCTCAGGAACTACACATCCACCCTTTCTGTAATTTGGTATCAACATTTATATATGTCAGCCATACCGTGTGATGCGTTTTCAGATTCATCACTTGACAACTTCCTGTTTACCGAACACTTGTCTGATTTTACACATGATAGCCAAGTTGAAAATTTTCGTCACATTTTTCTCAGGAACTACAATTCAAGGATTTCTGAAATTTGGTTTCAGGATTTATATAAGTCAGCTATACAGTGTGATGTGTTTTCAGATTCATCACTCGACAACTTCCTGTTTACCGAACACTTGCATATTTTTACACTATTAATATTATCCACTTGCGGCGGGGGTATCATCAGTGAGCAGTAGCTCACAGTTTCACTTGTATATTCTTCTTTTTTTTTTTTATTGTTTTGCCATAAACCAGGCTGTTTGTTAAATGCTTAAATGCATGTCATTTGGACTCAATTGGATATTTTTTTCATTGGCAATCATACCACATATCCCCATTTTATATTGAATCTAACTTTGAAGGTGGTCACTACCTTTTGAATAATGTTGCTGTGTGAATTATAATGGGTTTCTTGCTAGGAAACAAGTGAAAAGTAGCTAGGTACTTATATGTTATATAAGTTATGTTTATACATAGTTTGATTTTCATAACACTCAGTAGTCATTATTTTAGGATTTTCCCAGGATGTGTATTTTCTTTGCTGTTGAGATGAAACAGATTTATTATCATATCTCAATCAGTTAGATGTGAAGTTTATCACATGTTCTTAGCAGGAGGTCTAATTACATCAGTTCCAATACAAATATACATGTGAATTAGTGACCACTTGTGGCATTTGGCGTCCTTTGTCCTTTGTTTCTTGATACATTAACCTGGGTGCAGTTTTAACTCCTCCCACTTAGGAGTATCCCATTAAGAAGTTGTGTATTAAAAACCTGTGTATGCTGCCTTGAGTATGCAGTTATTTAAATGCAGATTAAGCAGTTATAAGACTAATCTTTGCTCTAATAGTGTTTTAGCTAAAAACTTTCCTCCCACGGACCTCACCTTCAATATTGCCATGACAGGGGAATCAATCTTAGTACAGTTTATAGCAGATTTATAGATTTCATTTATGAAATTTTATCACTGGTTATTCAAAATTTCACTCATCCCTCAAGAATTTCTGGGGATAAATTATCAAATTTTATACAAATTCATTCCAACACCAATTCAACACCAACACTACTAGGCTTCTTCATAGCCTCCTTATAGGCTTCCTCATAGCTTCATAGACATGATAGCCTCTAGGGCATGATAGCCTCATAGGCTTCCTGATAGTCTCAAGCATTTATTTTGAACCATCTTTCCAATTGAATTGGTGTGATGTCAAGCCAGGGATCTATACTTTGCTACATACTGAGAAGGTCTGCACATAGCTAGGCTCTTGGTTTAGGCATGGAGCAAAAAATTAAAATGTTTAGCTGAGTAGATTCCCCCAGGGCCAAATTAGTGATGAATATATATAAATAAAAGTTTTAATTCAATTATGATTTATGTTTCATTCAAACATGGATACCACTGGTATTGCTACACAATCTAGGAGTTTATTTACAAGATAGGTTATAACAGTAAAAATTAGGTTGATAATGATGTTGATATGAGCACTAGATCCTTAATGTTACTTATCATGATTTCAAATGGTGAGTTCTGAAAGAAATCAGGGGTAATTAAATTATTTAAATTACTATGAACTCATTATGTGTGACTTTGAGGATTTTGTTCACTGAGGATGGTTTTAATTGTCAGGTCAAAGAAATTTGCAAGAAGATATGAAGTTGGATGTTAACTCAGGTGTTAACACACATTTCCCTATTACATAACATATTACCAAAGAAAAGATGCAGTATAAATAACAGGCAATTAAAATAAGATTAGTACAACATCACATCAAACATAAATTAATTTACCCTAAAAAATATTTACAAAGAATCAGAACACAATGCAAACATGAAATAAATGACAATTAAACATATCCAGGACCATTTCTGAGAATTTTGTATAAACTAGCTTTTATTATTAGCAAACAAAAACATTTTTTTTTTCACCTCAATTATTTTACATTCACTGTTTGAGTTTCAAAATTTGAGATTTGCCTGATGTATTGATTGTTATTTAAAGCCACTTTAGCACTATTGTATTATTGTTTGGTGGTCCAATTTCATTGATGAATGAAGTTGGAGGTTGGTATTTTCTCACAGCAATCCTGAAGAAAACACTCAACTTTTATAAGATAAAAGAAGAATGTGCCTGAGGACACAAATGCCCCCACTCAAGATTTCCAATTGGTTATAAATGAACATAACTCTAGAACTATATGTCACTTACTGCCCAAAGAACTCTGCCTGTGAGTGTCAGTGCTAGTTCTTAGCATCATGTATGAGTTTCTTAAAATTTGGAGAAGGAAAATTTAAGTCAAAGTCGGAATAAAAAAAATAGAAAAAATAAAAAATGAAGTTATAAAGGGAAATAACTCTAGAAAGGTTAGTGACTTACTTCCCAAATTCAAACTTTGACTGGCAGTGTTAACCCAGGGTTCTGTCGTTATTGTCCGTTATTGTTGTCATGAACTTTTTACATTACTTCTTCTAGAGAATCACTGAATAGAATGGAACCAAACATGAATGCTCTTTATGACATGCTGACCAAGTGTTGTTACTTAAAAGACGATCCATGATCCAAGATGGCCGCCAGTAGGGGACTTAGTTTAACATAGGACCCTGTGGGAAATACATACAAATGTCTTCTTTAAGAGAACCACTGAATGGAATGAAACCAAAAATGGCATGACTTTTTCTTTTGAGGTTCTCACCAAGTGTTGTTACTTTGTAGCTGATCCATCATTCTAGATGTCCGCCAGAGGGGGACTTAGTTTAACATATGACCCTATGGGATCCATACAAATGTCTTCTTTTAGAGAACTACTGAATGGAATGAAACCAAACATGACATGAATGTTCCTTATGAAGTGCTGACCAAGTGTTGTTACATTTAAGCCTTTTCCACATCCAAGATGGCCACCAGTGGGGTTCTTAGTTTATCATAGGACCCTAAGGGAAATACATACAAATGTCTTCATTTAGAGAATCCCTGAATGGAATGAAACCAAACTTGGCATGAATGATTCTTATGATGTGCTGACCAAGTGTTGTTACTTTGAAGCCAATCTATCATCCAAGATGGCCTGCTAATGGGGGACTTGGTTTAACAAGGACCCTATGGGAAATACATACAAATGTCTTCTTTTAGAGAACCACTGAATGGAAAGAATCAAACAGTGCATAAATGTTCCTAATGGGGTGCTGATGAAGTGTTGCTACTTATTGCAGATTTACTGTTCAAGATGGCCACCAGGATTTTTTATCAAATTACGGGACCAATATTAAACCAAATTTGGCCTCTATCATTATTTGGGTATCTGTTGGGATTTATATCTATTTTTACATGATTTCCAAAATCAAAGTAGAGACAGGTGAGTGACTCTGGCTCTTGAGAGTCTCTAATTTAACTGTTATTGTAGGAAGAAGATATAGACTGGTTGTGATATGTAGCAGTGAAAAGGAAGATAGGTCAAGGATAGTGACTGCCCTTGATAAATATCATAGACCACAACTTTTTACAGATGGTGCTTCTATCAGGAAATATCTCTTGACAAAGCTGAAAGTTGAAAGGTCATCACCTACTGACATAACCCCTGCATCAGCTGCTGATTTTGAAAGGTAAATAAATGTTGAAATATTTTGTCATGTTTAAACATTTGTCAATAATGTAAACTCTTTGTATGTTGATGAATTTTGTTCATAAGTATATTGTTATTTCAGGTGTGTTAAAAATATGCTGACAGGATTGGTAAATTATATTAAAATATCACAAACAGAAAGAATAGAAACTTCAAAATTCAATGTGTTTTTATGCCCCATTTATGGGCATTATGTTTTCTGGTCTGTGCGTCCGTCCGTCCCTTCGTTTGTTCGTTCTTCCGTCCGTTTGTCTCGCTTCAGGTTAAAGTTTTTGGTCGAGGTAGTTTTTGATGGAGTTGAAGTCCAATCAACTTGAAACTTAGTACACATGTTCCCTATGATATGATCTTTCTAATTTTAATGCCAAATTAGAGATTTTCCCCATTTTCAGGGTCCATTAAACATAGAAAATGATAATGATAGTGCAGATGGGGCATCCGTGTACTGGGGACACATTCTTGTTTAATAGAATACTATGATTATTTGTCTTACAAAAAGAATAGAGTTTGAATGAGATTAATTTTACATTACACAAAAAAAAATCTAGATATTGATAATACCATAATAAGAAGATTGCATGGTGACCTTTCGTAAAAGTTTTAATGACTTTTATGAGAAGTCATTGTCTAACACACTTTGTATTATTGTCTGTGTTTATAGCGAACCCAATTGTACCTTTCCATAGATTCACCTGATAGTTACCTGTGCATTTAAACTTTTGGCAGTTCATTTGTCCCATTGAACAAATACAACAGGTATTGTTCTCTGTATAGTTTATTCACTTTTGATAATATTGTTTTTAATCTGTTCAAAATAAACACTAATTTAATCATAAAAAGTTGAATTTTGAAAAACTTTAGATATTGTTCTTATCAAAATTTGCTCTTTTTTAACTTTTTGTTTAGATACCTGTTGTATTTGTTCATTGGGACAAATGAACTGCCAAAAGATTATTTAATAAATGGACAGGTAACTATCAGGTGAATCTATGGAAAGGTCCAATTGGGTTCGCATTAAAACAATTTGCACCAGAATCATCAACCAAAGATGATGAACTGGATCATCCATCACTGTATTGGATACCTAAACTACACAAGTGCCCTTACAAACAACGGTATATTGCTGGGTCTTCCAAGTGCTCCACGAGCCGCTTTCTAAATTATTAACATCTATTTTATCAACAATCAAAGTCGGGCTCCGTTATTGTGAAACTGCCTTTTCTAGAGGTGGCGTGAATCAGATGTGGATACTAAAAAATTCCAAAGATCTTTAAGAGAAAATACAATCTATGACTCTCTAATCTTGCAATAGTATTATTGCGAAGCCTATCACAGTTTTCCACAGATTCACCTGCAAGTTACCTGTCGATTTAAACTTTTGTAAGTTCTATTGTCCCATCTAACAGATACAACAGGTATTGTTCTCTGTATAGTTTATTCATTGGGACCTTTAAATTTCTTCTAGGAGAAATATATCACTCATTGATTAATTTACCTGAACAAAAAATTGAACTGACAATGCTGGAAATATATGTACAAATAAGTATTTATAAAACTGCATATGATGTTGTATTTATTCAATCAATAACACATTTTCAATTTGTTTGATAGAAACACTGATTTAAAA
Source organism: Mytilus edulis (assembly GCA_019925275.1). NCBI lineage: Eukaryota > Metazoa > Mollusca > Bivalvia > Mytilida > Mytilidae > Mytilus > Mytilus edulis. The sequence continues at coordinate 35,744,877 of CM034357.1, forward strand.
ATTAAAAGTTGATTTCTGATCAAATTTCAACATTTTACCTATTAAAATTTGCTATTTTTTAGTCTGTTCACAAATAAAAACTTAAAATGAAAATGTTTAAATAAAGGTCTTCATAAATGTATTCTTTATAACTGAAGAATCATGAAAAACATGCAGATTCTTTGAAACATAAATGCATGCAGTACTTCAAAAAAAAATCAGAAATAAACTTTTTATAATTAAATCAGTGCTTATATTTATTGAACAGATTGAAAATATGTTATTGATATTGAATAAATACTGTATCACATGCAGTTTATGTGAGTTTATACATGTATTTCAATCAACAAAGAAGATATTTTTTTGGTCAAGCAAATTAATCAATGACTGATAGATTTCTCCTAGAAGAAATTTAAATGTCCAAGTGAATAAAATTCACCAAGAACAATAGCTATTGTATTGATTCAATGGGACAGGTAAACTTGCAAAAGTTTAAATACCTTGGTAAAGAGCAGACGACTCTGTGGAAAACTTTCATTTGATTCGCTATAAAACATTTGACTTTTCTACACTTTACACAAGTATTCCCCATTCCAAACTAAAAGACAAATTGAAAGAGTTGGTATTACTTTGTTTCCTTAAAAAGAATGGCGAACGTGAATACAATTATCTTGTCTTGGGGAGGGATAATCCTACTTTGTAAAGAATCACTCTGATTCTAACCAAAAATTCTCTGAAACAGACATTATCAAGATGTTTGATTTTTTGATTGACAACATATTTGTTACGTTTGGAGGATGTGTTTTTCAACAGACTGTCAGAATTCCAATGGGAAACAATTGTGCCCCTATTCTTGCCATCTTGTTTCTTTATTATTATGAGGCTGACCTCATACAGAAGAAAGATAAGAAGTAAGCAATATCCTTTAACTTTATGTTCTGCTTTATAAATGATGTTCTCTCACTTACTAATACAAAATTTGGTGACTATTTTGAACGAATCAATCCCATCGACCTGCAGATAAAGGATACTACAGATACAGCTAAGTCTGCCTCATATCTTGACTTACATCTAGAAATTGACAATGAGGGTTGGTTGAAAACAAAACTTTACGACAAAAGAGATTATTTTTAGCCATGGCGATGGCAGTTTATTTTCTATCTATGACTTTGACTCTCCCTCTGGTATGTTTCATCCCTCTTTAATAAATGTTATTTAATTAAATAATTGTAGATGCAGTGTAAGAGTTGTGAAATCATGGAGGGCAGGAGTCGGTAAGTCCTTGTATAAGAAAAGAATGGTGACAGATTTGTACAAACTTATAACTAACATTACCAGGAGGAAAGCCAGTAATGTTACCATACCTTTACACGAGAAAACTATCAATGATGATGATATAATGGACATTTTGTTGGAGGAGACATTGGCGCCACAATGTCATGAACCACGGATATTCCACATTGATATTTCACATGTTGTAAGTCACCATTTGTTTGGATATTATTGTTTTTGAGGAAAACAAAAAGTATTAAACATTCTTTTATTTGATGAAGTGCTGCTTACGAAAGAAATGCAATTTATTTTTATATGTATCATTAACAAAATATGTGTCTGCATATGGGCCTTTAGGAAATTAATGTGTTCTTCATTAATTACTTAAATTCATGTTTTACCTGTATCCATAAGAAATTAGTACTCATAGAATGATAGTGAACCCAAAGTATTTATCTTTAAATCAACATACATAAACATTAATACTCATAACAATATTGAAAATAAAAATAACATAAAAGGACCCATCTGCGGTTGTTCATGTACATGTGAAGCAATAAATATTGCAAATTACACAATTATTTACATTTTAGGTACAAGAAGGAGTTGATGCTTTCCTGTTCCAGTTGTTAGTTCTCGGGTGTCTAGGTCACAGTACAGGAAATGTCTGGAGACGATCAGAACTTGATTATTATATCATTGAATCTATGCTGTTACTAGCTAGAGATGAGGAGGTAAGATTTGAAACAAATCGATTGGTAAATGAAGGAGTGCATGATATGTTTATATGTAAATGTCAGTCTGGAAGGTATCATCTGACCTTGACCATGTTTTCATTCATGGTTGTTGATTAATGTTAAATATTTTTTTAATTTTAAGTAAATTTTTTTGAATACCATATAAGCAATAGATCAACTATACTTGGTTATATATGCCTGATATTCATATGATGAAGACATAATCTTTCAATCAGTTTAATTGAAGTCTGGATCTGCAGCATGTAAGTTAACTGCTAGTAGTCTGTTGGTATTTATGTATTATTGTCATTTTGTTTATTTTCTTTGGTTACATCTTCTGACATCAGACTCGGACTTCTCTTGAACTGAATTTTAATGTGCGTATTGTTATGCATTTACTTTTCTACATTGGCTAGAGGTATAGGGGAGGGTTGAGATATCATAAACATGTTTAACCCCGCCACATTTTTGCGCCTGTCCCAAGTCAGGAGCCTCTGGCCTTTGTTAGTCTTGTATTATTTTTAATTTTAGTTTCTTGTGCACAATTTGGAGTTAAGTATGGCGTTCATTATCGCTGAACTAGTATATATATTTGTTTAGGGGCCTGCTGAAGGACACCTCCGGGTGCGTTAATTTCTCGCTGCATTGAAGACCTGTTGGTGACCTTCTGCTGTTGTCTGTTTTATGGTCGGGTTGTTGTCTCTTTGACACATTCCCCATTTCCATTCTCAATTTTATTGGTATATGAAATGATGATGTATATTTCTGTCTGATCTTGACCTTATTTTTATTGTTCATGTTATTTTTTTGTGCTTGTTCTGTATTTCAAATACTGTAATCAATAGAGATCAAATATATTTATAGTTTATGTAATGATCGATGGTAAGGTGTACATGTCTGTTTGTTTATATGAGCAGGACCTCAATGTTCATTGTTTATTGGTCAATGTTTATTTGTGTCTTGGAAAGTATAAGCAAAAGGTTGATAAAATTTAGTGTACGAAATAATTGTAGGGTGAACGTGTCTATCTGACAGGATTTATTTGACCTTGACCTATTTGTCATTGGCCTATGTAAGTGTTATGTTCATGTGATACTTGAAAATAAATCATTATTTTAAGACTTTGGAGGTTAATTCAAAAATAGACAGAAAAGCTTTTTAGTGTGTGCAAATTGAAAAGAAACATTCGGACAAATTTAGAATGGATACAGTTGTAATGCTATCTATATGTTTGATGATTTTTAGGGAGGAAAACTGACATGCCTACATCATTGCTTGGACATTTTACCACATGTAACCTGCAGATCTCCACAGGAAAGTTTTGAGATTTTAAGTAATATCAGACGTCCTGCAGACTACACAGACCATGATAGACTGTTTGATGGTATAGAATTCAAGAGTCCTACATTCCAGAGACCATATCAGTATCTTAAGAGGCTTGACACAAATTGTAGACTTGATGATGTAAATGCTCAAATACCAGAAGGGGATAAGACACAGTGTCTGAATACATTACTTAAGTATGTCTAATGCCAAACATTTTTTTCTTTCTGGGAAGTTACAGAATTTTAGTTAGTTTCAGGATAAAGAAAAACTATATATTGCCAAAAAATTGGAAACCATGAAATCAAATATCCACGAAAATGCAAGTTTTCCTCAATCCACGAAAATTTGTACCATGAAAATAAATGAATCCACAGTATTTTATATTTATAATTTTTTCATCAGACACTGTGGTATCAAAGATCCATCCTGGTCAGAGTTGTATCATTTTGTCAGCTTTCTGAGCAAACAGTTACAAGACTTTGAAGTGTCAGATTTCTGCAGTTTAGCAGCAGTATGGGACTTACCAGGTTTTACCAAGTTTGTGCTCCAACTTCTGATACAAATGTCTAGGGTAAGATGTGTTTTGTTTGAATTATCTCACATATCAAGAATATAACTGTTGAAATAGAAAAAAAACGTTTTAATTTCTTTCTTTAAGCAGTGATTATATAGCAATGCACTTAGAAAGGTGTTTTCAACTGAATTTTGAAAATTTATTTTGCGAAATTGGTTTAACTAGTTAGGCGGACAAGTAAATGCTCTAAAAAAGTAATTTCTTTAATTAAGTCCCTGATAATAAGTGAGAAATTTTTGTTGACAGCATTTTTCTGTGAAATCCTTGTTAATAAATACTTCTTGTATAATTTTTGTTTACAGGATTTTTCTACCCGGTCTTTGATAATGAGTGAGGAATCACCATTACAACTGCTACAGAGACAGATAAGTGAAGAGGACCAAGTAAAGGAGGGGGAAGACGTTATACAGATGTACAAGATGAGGAGAAATTGGGAAACAAGGTAAAGTATCAGTACTTAAGAGTATATTTTTACAGTATAAATTTGGTGTTTATTTGATTTTGAATTCAATTTTATCTATTTCAAATCATTGCATGTTTTATCATCTGTGTTGACATCTGACAGCTGAAATATTGACCAAGTACAGAAGATTTACTTTATTTTGAATAAATTTAACAAAGGCTTTTGATAATTAGATTATAGAATTCAAACATTCTATATAATGTTGTAATAAAATTGTTTGAATGATCATGAAATTATTGCAATTTCATGAAAGTCTTATAAAATATAAAAATGGTATCATATTTAAAATGCAAGTTTTTATTATTTGGAATTTTACTCCGTCACAATATTCCCTTCAATAAATTGCAATTACAGTTTTGCACAAATTTCAAATGGTAATGATGGTCTCTATTATGATACAAAGTGAATGAAAATGTATAACATATGTTAATAATGTGACTTTATTTTTACTAGAAATTGCTTTGAAGCTTTATACAATAAGGCCAGGATTTTTTAATTTGTTGGTTTACGGATCCGCCGACCCGATTTTGCCGATTTCCAGAATAAAAATAAAATTGACTTTTCATGCTTTTTTTATTCCCGCCGACCCTAACAAATGCATTATCCCTGAAAAATAATTAAAATATTATTTTTTTTATGAAATGAAATGCATTAATCACTAACAAAATTGATAACACTTTCTGTTGTGAAGAAATAAAACTTCCAGTTTACGTTTCTAAAAATAGACAAATCAATTATAACTGACCTTGAAATGTCGTTTGTGCAAATAATTTTGCCGAACGAAACTTGTGTTTAAATACCATTACACAATAAGTTCGTTTCCCTTATTTGTCATCAGTCCGTAAGATGCATCATCTCATAGAAGTAGACTTGTCCAAATGTGGTGTTTAAGGCATCAAGTTAAAGTACTGAATATTAACAAATCATTTGGAATTTTCTTGTTTCATAGATAACAAAAATATTATCGTCCATTTGGATAAAAAAAAAACCGGAATGAGAGACAACAGCTTTACCTGATAATCTCGTTTTTCCAGTGGACGAGTCTATTAGGTTTTTGACACGTGTGTTGAAACTTATTTTCGTACAACATTTTTACATTTTTTTCTTTATCAGTTTTCGTGCTTGAAGATCACTAATCACCAAGTTTTCTGGAATTGATTAAGAGCTATGCGAATCTATTTTTCTTGTTTCTGAAATGACGATTTAATTTCGACTTTGTCCGTGCAACCCTTATTTTATTTTACTGTAAATTATTAGACAATGTCATGCGATGTTTATAACAAATGAGCAATAATATTTCATCGAACTAAAATTTAAGAAATGATGATAAAATAGCATAACAAACATATTGTTAGAAAGGTGAAATATATATTGATTTTGCATATTTTTCTGTCTTTAAAGATGATTTTTTTTCTTTTTTTTCCCGACCGACTGACCCGACTTTTTCATCGGGAAAATCCGTAAACCAACAAATTAAAAAACAGTGGCCTAAATGCTGAAATAAATCTACGCACGTTTAGATTGAATTTATGTTTTTCAGTCATTACCCTTACCTGTTTTTCAACCCAGACCAGCATTGCATGACTTTCTTTGGATTCAACATAGACAGAAGAACAGGGAATCTGGTTGATGTTCAAACAAGTAACATTTTAGAACCAGAATTTATACATCCGTCTTTGTTTGATGCTCTTGTCAAAAATGGAGTCAATCTTACTGAAAACTTTGATGCTCTCCCTAGGTAAAATTTGTTGGGATTTTCAAATTGTTGATGTAAATATCTCTTCATTCTGCAATTCATTTCAGGTATGCATGTTTGATAGCGTTTTCCTAAATTTCTCTGCCCATATTGTATACTTGTATGATGACCAGATGAAGGGTATGTCGTAAAATTATAGCAGGTTATACATAAATAAAGATATGTGGTATAATTGCCAATGAGACAACGATCCATCAAAGTTCAAATGTGGAAGATGTAAACAAGTATAGGCAACTGTACAGCCTTCAACAATGAGAAAAACCCATACCATGTGGTTAGCTACAAAAGAGCCAGACATGAAAAATATGAACCAATTCAGTTGAAAAAACTAATAGCATAATTTATAACAAAACAGTTTATGAAAAATAAATATGACAGACATGAACAAACAGCAACCACTTAACTACAGGATCCTGGCATGGGACAGGCACATAAAGAATATTGTAGCTGGGTTAAACATGTTTGTGAGTGCTTTACTTACCCCCTAACCTATGACAGTGGTGTAACAGTACAACATAAGAACAAACTAGTTGGATACAAAAAGAAATACATCTAACAAAAACACCTACCGGTAAGTGGACGTAAACACCATTTTAAGGGATTTTTTTTACAAGTTCATATTTTTGTGTTGATTTGTCAAGTTAAAATATTCCTTTATAAATTTTCAATTTTAGACTTGAAAAAAATCACAAAAATGTGTTATGTAATGGGAATAGAAAATATACAAGATCCTGATGAAACCTACGAGTTGACGACAGATAATGTGAAGAAGATACTGGCTATTTATATGAGATTCAGGTAATTTGGAAATTGAGCTTTAAATTAAGAAAAAAATCTGTTGACTCCACTGTTTGAATTTTTTCTGCTGTCAATGGCAGTTTTTGCTATGTCACAGATATTTTTCATTTGTTTATCATTGGATTTCTGTCTCATTAATGTTTACTTCTATAACTTAACTTCCTTTTACCAATCCATAGATTTAAGAAGATGTGGTATGAGTGCCAATAAGACAACTCTCCATCCAAGTCACAATTTGTTAAAAGTTAACCATTATAGGTTGGCCTTCAACACAGAACCTCGGCTCACACCGAACTGCAAGTTTTAAAGGGCCCCAAAAATGACTATGCATTCAAACAAGAAAAACTAAAGTCTGATCTATGTAAAAAAAAGCGCGAAACACTTATGAACTACACCAACAAATGACAACCACTGAACAACAGATTCAAGCCCTAGGACAGGTGCAAACAAATGCAGCAGGTTTAAACGTTTTAGCAGTGCACAATCCTTCATCCTAATCTGAATTTATCATCACAACATAGAAAGACACACTTTGAAATAGCCATTGAAATGGCCTAACTCCATCAGAAGACATATTAACAAATAAATGTAAACATACACTGAAAGAATAAATTTTATCTATTCATCATGACACAATGTAAATACAATATTAATAAAAATGGGGAGATGTAAAACAATAATAGAAAGACAACTATAACCTTGGACACAACAGCATTAAATAAAATAAAGTACACAGGTAAATATAATAATTTTGTTGTAAGGAGTACATGGAGTACTCAAATATTTGTTTACAAATTAATAAATCTATTGTTCATAGTACAAGAACAGAAGTGAATAACAAAAAAGCATAATGAATTGTATCAACATGTCAAATTAACTTTGAAGTACATTTTGAGAGTTCTCGCAGTTACTGAAAGTTAGTTAAACACCAGCAAAAAATTAATGATAAAAAAAATCATGCATCAGAGATTAACTATTTATTTTCAGATGTGATATACCAGTTACAGTACTTGCAACCTTAGGCGTTACTGTTTGACGTGAACTTGACTGATCGGTGAATGATCGGTGACGGATGTTTGACTGATCGATGACTGATCGGTGATCGGTGACCCATAGGATCCGTCAGATAAGTCAAATAACCTATGTGAGAGTTACCGTGACAACGGTCATCGATCGATCAGTAAATCAAATTTATGCACGGATCGGACGGATACGTATATATTTCAAATTCTTATGTAAACCGAACTCAACATTGTTTACGATCCATGAACGCGGACCTCGACGAAGACACCATAATCGACACGTTAATTTGGTTGCAATAAAAAAGTAAAAATAGTATAACAGTTATATTAGATTCTTAATTAAAGCGTTAAATTGTTTGTGTTGATTAATAGTTTTGTAATAAAAATTGTAAACATTAGAAACATATATTATACATAATAGTATTATATGTCTCAGTTAACATAAACTTCTACCTACGAAAATGCCAAAATGCCGATAATCCGCCATTGGAGTTTTGAACTTTTTATAGTTTAGAAAAGGTCGTTTTTCATAAAATTAAAGGAATTAAAAGAAATCATATTAAAATTTTATGCGCATTGTTTAAAACTACCAAAAAACTCTCTTTATTTAAAAAAATGACACTGTTTTATTTGAAATCAGTTATTTTCAAACAACTCGAGAAATATTTCATTAGAATTGAGATAATAAGAATTAAAATACTTAAACTTTTATTTTTTTGGAATAAGAATGCAGTTATTGATTTATTTAGATACACATTATTAACCGTCATATGATTTCAGTACTTTTTGTACTTCAAGATTGGCTGTTCTTCATAAAATATGCCTACTGTAAGGAAAAAGATATTAATTTTTTGTACGCGTTGCCTAAAATGCAAATATTTCTTCATTTTACTAAAAATTATTGACCGCCATTGGATTTTTGTTCTTTTTAGAGTTTAGAATAAAAAAAAAATCATGAAATTAAAAGAGTGTCAGAGAAATCATACTAAAATGTTATTCGCGTGTTTAAAATAACCAAAATTAGTCTTCTTTTTATTAAAAATGAAGCTATTTTATTTAAAATCAGTTATTTTTACCATTTTGAGACAAGTCTTCTGATCAGAATTGAGATATAATGAGAATAAGAATACTTAAACTTTTTTTTTTTTTAATAAGAATGCAGTTGTTTATTTATTTTGATACAAATTATTCATTTGCATATGATTTCAGTACTTTTTGTACATCAAGATTGGCTGTTTTTCATAATATATGCTAACTTTAAGGAAAAAGATATTAAATTTTTGAACGCGTTGCCTAAAATGCAAATATTTCTTTATTTCACTAAAAATTATTGAACGCCATTGGATTTTTTGCACTTTTTATAGTTTAGAATAGTTTTTTTTCATGAAATTTAAAGAGTGTCAGAGAATCATACTAAAATTTTGTTCGCATTGTTTAAAATAACCAAAATTAGTCTTTTTTTTTATTAGAAATGATGCTATTTTATTTGAAATCAGTTATTTTTACCATCTTGAGACAAGTTTTCTAATCCGAATTGAGATATAATGAGAATTTAAATACTTAAACTTTTATTTTTGTGGAATAAGAATTCAGTTATTGATTTATTTTAATACACATTATTAACCGTCATATGATTTCAGTACTTTTTGTACATCAAGATTGGCTGTTCTTCATAAAATAATGCCTACTTTAAGCAAAAAGGTATTAAATTTTTGTACGCGTTGCCTAAAATGCAAATATTTCTTCATTTTACTAAAAATAATTGACCGCCATTGGATTTTTGTACTTTTCATAGATTAGAATATTTTTTTTTTTCATGAAATCAAAAGAGTGTCAGAGAAATCATACTAAAATTTTATTTGCGTTGTTTAAAATTACCAAAATTAGTCTTCTTTTTATTAAAAATGAAGCTATTTTATTTAAAATCAGTTATTTTTACAATCTCGTCACAAGTCTTCTGATCAGAATTGAGATATAATGAGAATTAAAATACTTAAACTTTTATTTTTGTTGAATAAGAATGCAGATGTTGATTTATTTTGATACAAATTATTCATCGTCATATGATTTCAGTACTTTTTGTACATCAAGATTGGCTGTTCTTCATAAAATATGCCTACTTTAAGCAAAAAGATATTAAATTTTTGTACGCGTTGCCTAAAATGCAAATATTTCTTCATTTTACTAAAAATTATTGACCGCCATTGGATTTTTGTACTTTTTATAGATTAGAATAGTTTTTTTTTCATGAAATCAAAAGAGTGTCAGAGAAATCATACTAAAATTTTATTCGCGTTGTTTAAAATAACCAAAATTAGTCTTCTTTTTATTAAAAATGAAGCTATTTTATTTAAAATCAGTTATTTTTACCATTTTGAGACAAGTCTTCTGATCAGAATTGAGATATAATGAGAATAAGAATACTTAAACTTTTTTTTTTTTTTAATAAGAATGCAGTTGTTTATTTATTTTGATACAAATTATTCATCTGCATATGATTTCAGTACTTTTTGTACATCAAGATTGGCTGTTTTTCATAATATATGCTAACTTTAAGGAAAAAGATATTAAATTTTTGAACGCGTTGCCTAAAATGCAAATATTTCTTTTTTCACTAAAAATTATTGAACGCCATTGGATTTTTTGCACTTTTTATAGTTTAGAATAGTTTTTTTCATGAAATTTAAAGAGTGTCAGAGAATCATACTAAAATTTTGTTCGCATTGTTTAAAATAACCAAAATTAGTCTTTTTTTTTATTAGAAATGATGCTATTTTATTTGAAATCAGTTATTTTTACCATCTTGAGACAAGTTTTCTAATCCGAATTGAGATATAAAGAGAATTTAAATACTTAAACTTTTATTTTTGTGGAATAAGAATTCAGTTATTGATTTATTTTAATACACATTATTAACCGTCATATGATTTCAGTACTTTTTGTACATCAAGATTGGCTGTTCTTCATAAAATATAACTACTTTAAGCAAAAAGATATTAAATTTTTGTACGCGTTGCCTTAAATGCAAATATTTCTTCATTTTACTAAAAATTATTGACCGCCATTGGATTTTTGTACTTTTCATAGATTAGAATTTTTTTTTTTTTCATGAAATCAAAAGAGTGTCAGAGAAATCATACTAAAATTTTATTTGCGTTGTTTAAAATTACCAAAATTAGTCTTCTTTTTATTAAAAATGAAGCTATTTTATTTAAAATCAGTTATTTTTACAATCTCGTCACAAGTCTTCTGATCAGAATTGAGATATAATGAGAATTAAAATACTTAAACTTTTATTTTTGTTGAATAAGAATGCAGATGTTGATTTATTTTGATACAAATTATTCATCGTCATATGATTTCAGTACTTTTTGTACATCAAGATTGGCTGTTCTTCATAAAATATTCCTACTTTAAGCAAAAAGATATTAAATTTTTGTAAGCGTTGCCTGAAATGCAAATATTTCTTCATTTTACTAAAAATTATTGACCGCCATTGGATTTTTGTACTTTTTATAGATTAGAACAGTTTTCTTTTCATGAAATCAAAAGAGTGTCAGAGAAATCATACTAAAATTTTATTCGCGTTGTTTAAAATAACCAAAATTAGTCTTCTTTTTATTAAAAATGAAGCTATTTTATTTAAAATCAGTTATTTTTACCATTTTGAGACAAGTCTTCTGATCAGAATTGAGATATAATGAGAATTAGAGTACTTAAACTTTTATTTTTTTTCAATAAGAATGCAGTTGTTGATTTATTTTGATACAAATTATTAATCTTCATATGATTTCAGTGCTTTTTGTACATCAAGATTGGCGGTTTTTCATAATATATGCTAACTTTAAGGAAAAAGATATTAAATTTTTGTACGCGTTGCCTAAAATGCAAATATTTCTTCATTTTACTAAAAAGTATTGAACGCCATTGGATTTTTTGCACTTTTCATAGTTTAGAATAGTTTTTTTCATGAAATTTAAAGAGTGTCAGAGAATCATACTAAAATTTTATTTGCATTGTTTAAAATAACCAAAATTAGTCTTTTTTATATTAGAAATGATGCTATTTTATTTGAAATCAGTTATTTTGACCATCTTGAGACAAGTTTTCTAAACAGAATTGAGATATAATGAGAATTTAAATACTTACACTTTTATTTTTGTAGAATAAGAATGCAGTTATTGATTTATTTTGATACACATTATTAACCGTCATATCATTTCAGTACTTTTTGTTCATCAGGATTGGCTGTTCTTCATAAAATATGCCTACTTTAAGCAAAAAGATATTAAATGTTTGTACGCGTTGCCTTAAATGCAAATATTTCTTCATTTTACTAAAAATTATTGACCCCCATTGGATTTTTGTACTTTTTATAGATCAGAATAGTTTTTTTTTTCGTGAAATCAAAAGAGTGTCAGAGAAATCATACTAAAATTTTATTCGTGTTGTTTAAAATTACCAAAATTAGTCTTCTTTTTATTAAAAATGAAGCTATTTTATTTAAAATCAGTTATTTTTACAATCTTTTCACAAGTCTTCTGATCAGAATTGAGATATTATGAAAATTAAAATACTTAAACTTTTATTTTTATTGAATAAGAATGCAGTTGTTGATTAATTTTGATACAAATTATTAACCGTCATATGATTTCAGTACTTTTTGTAGATCAAGATTGGCTGTTCTTCATAAAATATGCCTACTTTAGGTTAAAAGATATTAAATTTTTGTAAGCATTGCTAAAATGCAAATATTTCTTTATTTTACTAAAAATTATTGACCGCCATTGGATTTTTGTACTTTTTTAAGTTTAGAATAGTTGTTTTTTTCATGAAATTAAGAGTGTCAGATAAATCTAACTTAAAATTTATTCATGTTGTTTAAAATATCCAAAATCAGTCTTCTTTATATTAAAATTTTATAGGCTTCGATTGTGACAGAAATATAAAAAGTCCTTGATTATCATGATTATGATAAGTTTTTTTTTAAAGAATTTTTTCATGATAAGGATACAAAAATTTTAAATATAGACTTCATTTTCATTAACTGATCCTTTCATTTTGCTTTTCCCGAGTATGTTTGGAAAATAATAAAATCAAAATCGCGATGTAGACACCGTTTTTAAACCCGCCGGGTTTGAAAATATATAACATAAATAAAACAAAAAGACCATTCTTTAATAATAATATATTTATGTTAGGTTTTATCTGTACATTTCTTTTTAATAAAACTGTGGTAAATTATTATCATTAAAGCAAAATGTATCATCATGATCATTGAACGTTTGATTTTCACTAGTCGCCATTTTAATTAACAAAACGAAACTAAGATTCCGTAATTTGTATTAGTTTATCATGTGACGTATTACAGGTCAATCCGTCATCAAGGTCGATCGGTTCTATCCGTCCGATCAGTCCGATCAGTCAATTACTTTTACTATAAGTCTGACGGATTGCTGACGTGAGTTTGACGCGAACTTGACTGATCGGTGACTGATCGATGACCGCTGATTGATCGCTGAAATAGTAACGCCTAAGGTTGCAAGTACTGTATTATTATGGGAGAGACTGGCTGTGGTAAAACTCGCCTGATCAAGTTCATGTGCAAATTACAGCAACCTCTAGGTGTAAATGTTGAAAACATGATATTGATGAAGGTAACTATTGAGATTATTAAAGAAGTTATGGTCCTTGAATGATAAAGATTTTGTACTAAAATTTGCATTAGAAAAAATGGAGGAGAGAGAAAGCATTACCAACAAAAGTGATCAGCAAAATTTAGAATTTTAGAAATGAATTTTATTTTAGTCTATAAAGTTTGGATGGTGACCTTTTTAGCTCACCTGACCTGAAAGGTCAAGTAAGCTTTTCTCATCACTTGGCGTTCGTTGTCTTTAACTTTTACAAAAATCTTCTCTGAAACTACTGGACCAAATTTAATCAAACTTGGCCACAATAATCATTGGGGTATCTAGTTTTAAAAATGTGTCTGGTGACCACAACAACCAACCAAGATGGCTGCCATGGCAAAAACTAGAACATAGGGGTAAATTTATATCTCTGAAACCAAAGCATTTAGAGCAAATCTTACATGGGTAAAATTGTTTATCTGGTCAAGAACTATCTGCCTTGAGATTTTCAGATGTATTGGACAAACCTTTATTGGGTTGCTGCCCCTGAATTGGTAATTTTAAGGAAATTTTGACGTTTTTGGTTATTATCTTGAATATTATTATAGATAGAGATAAACTGTAAACAGCAATAATGTACAGCAAAATGGTCAATTGACCCCTTAAGGAATTATTGCCCTTTGTAGTTAATTTTTAACAATTTTCATAAATTTGTAAATTTTTACAAAATATTTTCCACTGTAACTACTTGGCCGAGTTCTATATTATAGATAGAGATAATTGTAAGCAGTAAGAACGTTCAGTATAGTAAGATCTACAAACACATCACCAAAACACAATTTTGTCATGAATCCATCTGTGTCCTTTGTTTAATATGCACATAGTCAATGTGAACTACACAGGCTCTTTAGAGCCTCTAGTTTGAAGATATATATAGAGTCAGGTTAGTGACATAGGCTCTTTAGAGCCTCTATTTTAATGAAACAAACATAGCTCATTCCAATCATTATTCTTCAATGGTTTTGAATTCATATACTTTAAGATTTGGAAACTGAATGGCTCTTTAAATGTTATATTGCAGTGGTGGCATTGAGCATTTGGTTGAACAGCTGATGAAAAAGCTTTGCTTTGACATACCGTAAACAAAATAACTACATTGACTAAATTTTTATGTTAAACAATCACTTAGTCTTATTAAATTGAACTGTTATTTCAAAGTATTAATCATGTCTTTTTATACTGTTGCTCGAAATACCCATTTTGAAAGACTATCTGAGATGCTAATTAAGAATAAATGAAACATTTTAGGTTCATGGAGGAACAAAAGCATCAGACATTATCAGGAAAGTAAGAAAGGCAGAAGAAATGACAAGAAAGAATGCAGCAGATTATCCATTCATGTACACTGTATTATTCTTTGATGAAGCCAATACTACAGAAGCTATTGGTGTGATCAAGGAAATTATGTGTGATAGATCTTTGGAGGGAAAACCAATCAAATTGCATGAAAAATTGAAAATTGTGGCTGCTTGTAATCCATATAGAAAGTAAGTGAAAAAGATTTTGTAGTCACAAATTTTTAGGGCACATAATACTAAGTGCACATTTACTTTGTTTAATGTCCCAATTAAAACCATCTATTTTACAGTATTATGAATTATGAATATTAAGATGGTATAGAGATATACAATAAAATCCAACTAAGAAGAATCCCTCACGGTGTTACTTTTATATTGTCAAGAAAAGTCTTAAAATATGCTTCATGTATAGTGTTATACAAAATTTTATCACCATAAAAGCAAAAGAACATTGCAAATTAAATTCAACAGTACTACTTTAATATATCTACAAAGTAAAACTCTAGATTGCACTACCAAATAAAAACTGAAACTCTACTGAAAAACTGCAATGGGAAGTAATTTTTGATATCCAGATTTAATTTGTATAGCCAGATCAAGTATCATGAACTCACTATAGGGGGTCTCATTGGGGGGTTGCGATCCCGGGTCCCCCTTACTGTTTTGGAAGATTCCCGTATCCCGCTTACACTATGTACGGAAGCAATTTTCATTTTTTTGGCATTTCCTGGGTTCCACTAGACCTCATTTCCTGTTTTCACGACACAATAATTTGACTTTCACATGTCACGCTTACAAAAAATCGGCAATCCCACGTCACGCTTAGACCCAAATGAGACCCACACTACAGATATACAGAGCATGGCAAATACAAATGAAACTTTATTAAACTTCTAATTTTCAGACATTCTGATGATATGATAAAGAAACAAGAGGAGGCAGGACTTGGTTATCATCTTAGTGGCAGGGAGACCACAGATAAACTAGGTATACATTATGTTTTATAAATCCTGTCCATGTCATGGTTGGAAATGTATCAATTTTCTTATTTTTGCTGTCCAATACTCTAATTTGCATTGAATTTTTGATGATTTTCTTTACTGTTTTGTAAGGTGAAACCTTGAGGAACCTTGTTTTAAAATGTTCCGGTAATAAAAGCATCAATTCAAATCAAATGAACAGTTTCTGGGGTGACCAAGCTTCCTGACCTTTTTAGCTCACCTGGCCAAGGGATCTTTTCTCATTACTTTTCAGAAAGGCATTGCTGTCCTCAAATTATAAAAATAGTGTCCTCTAAAATAAAAACCAAATTTATCCAATTACTTTAAATTTAGAGTATCTAGTAAAAAAATATATTCAATGACTTGTCTGCCAACCAAGTCGGCCTACATGGTTAAAAATAGTCAATTACTGTGGATTCAATAACATTCGTTGGATACCAATTTTTGTGGGTTTCATGGGTACAGGTGAACCACGAATTCAAATGTTCACCTAATAACATATTTTCAATAGGCTTTGTATACAGATATTGACAAAACCAGGAAATCAAATATCCACGAATATGTAAGTTTTGAGCTATCCACGAAAATTGATACCCACGAAAATAAATAAATCCACAGTATATGTTTTGTTGTGTGGAATGTATTTTTTTCAGGATTTGGTGTTTGATTTGGTCTGTTGTTCTGTGCAGTATTCCTGATCTTCTAATTTTTGTATTATTTATTTTCAGGCCATGTTCCAATGAGACATTTGGTTTACAGAGTCCAGTCCTTACCACAGAGCATGTTGCCATTAGTCTGGGACTTTGGACAGCTGAATACCACTGTTGAAGAAATGTATATCAGACAAATGGTCCTCAGATACGTATGTATATCTAGTGGGTCTCTTTTTTTTGCAAGCGTGACACGTGAAAAGTCCAAATGGGAAACAAAGTTGGCGGGACACATGAAATTTCAAGCACTATTATTATAAAGATAAGTGGGATATGAGATTCTACCAAAAAAATAAGCATGATCCAGGATCAGACCCTTCCACTAAATGAGACCCCTTTTCTTAAGCATTTCAAATGTCAGGGGGTTTTTCATGATAAAAGGGGCTTTGATTTAGTATTTTTTATGCACCCGCTGTAGCGGAGGGGGTGTTAAGTTTTTTTCTTCTAGTGACTTTCAGTAACTGAAACTGAAACACAAAATAAACAAGAACAGATTTAATGTTCTATGGAAATTTGAAAATAGAAGTTCTGATGTAGAAATAAACAAAATTATGATATAAATATTTTTAACAATGTAGAAAAACTGTAAAAATATAACATTGTAAGTTTTTTACATTGTTAAAAATATTGATATAATATTTCTGTTTATTTCTACATCTGAACTTTCATTTTCAAATTTCCAAAGATCATTTAATCTGTTCTTGATTAAGTTGTGTTCCAGTTATTGAGAGACATACGGAAAAATAAATACTTAACATTAGGACTAAAAAGCTTTGTTTTTAAATCTATTAAGGTAATCTTTTTTTAGTTGTATCAGAAATTTAATTTCTGTATTTTTAATATTTTCAGATAAAGAATGGCCAATTGCCAAAAATACATGGATTGGATACAACTGTTAGTAAAATACTGACTGTATCTCAGGACTTCATGAGAGAACAAAAGGTAAATTACTTAATATAGATTGGATACAACAGTTAGTAAAATACTGACTGTATCACAGGACTTCATGAGAGAACAATAGGTAAATTACTTAATATAGATTGGATACAACTGTTAGTAAAATACTGACTGTGTCACAGGACTTCATAGAGAACAAAGGATTTGAACAAATTACTTAATATAGATTGGATACAACTGTTAGTAAAATACTGACTGTATCACAGGACTTCATGAGAGAACAAAAGGTAAATTACTTAATATAGATTGGATTACAACTGTTAGTAAAATACTGACTGTATCACAGGACTTCATGAGGAGAACAAAAGGTAAATTACTTATATAGATTGGATACAACTGTTAGTAAAATACTGACTGTATCACAGGACTTCACGAGAAACAAAAGGTAAATTACTTAATATAGATTGGATACAACTGTTAGTAAAATACTGACTGTATCACAGGACTTCATGAGAGAACAAAAGGTAAATTACTTAATATAGATTGGATACAACATGTTAGTAAAATACTGACTGTATCACAGGACTTCATGAGGAACAAAAGGTAAATTACTTAATATAGATTGGATACAACTGTTAGTAAAATACTGACTGTATCACAGGACTTCATGAGAGAACAAAAGGTAAATTACTTAATATAGATTGGATACAACTGTTAGTAAATACTGACTGTATCACAGGACTTCATGAGAGAACAAAAGGTAAATTACTTAATATAGATTGGATACAACTGTTAGTAAAATACTGACTGTATCACAGGACTTCATGAGAGAACAAAAGGTAAATTACTTAATATAGATTGGATACAACTGTTAGTAAAATACTGACTGTATCCAGGACTTCAGAGATAACAAGTAAATTACTTAATATAGATTGGATACAACTGTTAGTAAAATACTGACTGTATCACAGGACTTCATGAGAGAACAAAAGGTAAATTACTTAATATAGATTGGATACAACTGTTAGTAAAATACTGACTGTATCACAGGACTTCAGAGAACAAAAGGTAAATTACTTAATATAGATTGGATACAACTGTTAGTAAAATACTGACTGTATCACAGGACTTCATGAGAGAACAAAAGGTAAATTACTTAATATAGATTGGATAACAACTGTTAGTAAAATACTGACTGTATCACAGGACTTCATGAGACAGTTCGATACATACAAGTGGAAAATTACTTAATATAGATTGGATACAACTGTTAGTAAAATACTGACTGTATCACAGGACTTCAGAGAGAACAAAAGGTAAATTACTTAATATAGATTGGATACAACTGTTAGTAAATACTGACTGTATCACAGGACTTCATGAGAGAACAAAAGGTAAATTACTTAATATAGATTGGATACAACTGTTAGTAAAATACTGACTGTATCACAGGACTTCATGAGAGAACAAAAGGTAAATTACTTAATATAGATTGGATACAACTGTTAGTAAAATACTGACTGTATCACAGGACTTCATGAGAAACAAAAGGTAAATTACTTAATATAGATTGGATACAACTGTTAGTAAAATACTGACTGTATCACAGGACTTCATGAGAGAACAAAGGTAAATTACTTAATATAGATTGGATACAACTGTTAGTAAAATACTGACTGTATCACAGGACTTCATGAGAGAACAAAAGGTAAATTACTTAATATAGATTGGATACAAACTGTTAGTAAAATACTGACTGTATCACAGGACTTCATGAAGAGAACAAAAGGTAAATTACTTAATATAGATTGGATACAACTGTTAGTAAAATACTGACTGTATCACAGGACTTCATGAGAGAACAAAAGGTAAATTACTTAATATAGATTGGATACAACTGTTAGTAAAATACTGACTGTATCACAGGACTTCATGAGAGAAACAAAGGTAAATTACTTAATATAGATTGGATACAACTGTTAGTAAAATACTGACTGTATCACAGGACTTCATGAGAGAACAAAAGGTAAATTACTTAATATAGATTGGATACAACTGTTAGTAAAATACTGACTGTATCACAGGACTTCATGAGAGAACAAAAGGTAAATTACTTAATATAGATTGGATACAACTGTTAGTAAAATACTGACTGTATCACAGGACTTCATGAGGAGAACAAAAGGTAAATTACTTAATATAGATTGGATACAACTGTTAGTAAAATACTGACTGTATCACAGGACTTCATGAGAGAACAAAAGGTAAATTACTTAATATAGATTGGATACAACTGTTAGTAAAATACTGACTGTATCACAGGACTTCATGAGAGAACAAAAGGTAAATTACTTAATATAGTTTGGATACAACTGTTAGTAAAATACTGACTGTATCACAGGACTTCATGAGAGAACAAAAGGTAAATTACTTAATATAGATTGGATACAACTGTTAGTAAAATACTGACTGTATCACAGGACTTCATGAGAGAACAAAGGTAAATTACTTAATATAGATTGGATACAACTGTTAGTAAAATACTGACTGTATCACAGGACTTCATGAGAGAACAAAAGGTAAATTACTTAATATAGATTGGATACAACTGTTAGTAAAATACTGACTGTATCACAGGACTTCATGAGAGAACAAAAGGTAAATTACTTAATATAGATTGGATACAACTGTTAGTAAAATACTGACTGTATCACAGGACTTCATGAGAGAACAAAAGGTAAATTACTTAATATAGATTGGATACAACTGTTAGTAAAATACTGACTGTATCACAGGACTTCATGAGAGAACAAAGGTAAATTACTTAATATAGATTGGATACAACTGTTAGTAAAATACTGACTGTATCACAGGACTTCATGAGAGAACAAAAGGTAAATTACTTAATATAGATTGGATACAACTGTTAGTAAAATACTGACTGTATCACAGGACTTCATGAGAGAACAAAAGGTAAATTACTTAATATAGATTGGATACAACTGTTAGTAAAATACTGACTGTATCACAGGACTTCATGAGAGAACAAAAGGTAAATTACTTAATATAGATTGGATACAACTGTTAGTAAAATACTGACTGTATCACAGGACTTCATGAGAGAACAAAAGGTAAATTACTTAATATAGATTGGATACAACTGTTAGTAAAATACTGACTGTATCACAGGACTTCATGAGAGAACAAAAGGTAAATTACTTAATATAGATTGGATACAACTGTTAGTAAAATACTGACTGTATCACAGGACTTCATGAGAGAACAATAGGTAAATTACTTAATATAGATTGGATACAACTGTTAGTAAAATACTGACTGTATCACAGGACTTCATGAGAGAACAAAAGGTAAATTACTTAATATAGATTGGATACAACTGTTAGTAAAATACTGACTGTATCACAGGACTTCATGAGAGAACAAAAGGTAAATTACTTAATATAGATTGGATACAACTGTTAGTAAAATACTGACTGTGTCACAGGACTTCATGAGAGAACAAAAGGTAAATTACTTAATATAGAGTGGATACAACTGTTAGTAAAATACTGACTGTATCACAGGACTTCATTAGGGAACAAACGGTAAATTACTTAATATAGATTGGATACAACTGTTAGTAAAATACTGACTGTGTCACAGGACTTCATGAGAGAACAAAAGGTAAATTACTTAATATAGATTGGATACAACTGTTAGTAAATTACTGACTGTATCACAGGACTTCATGAGAGAACAAAAGGTAAATTACTTAATATAGATTGGATACAACTGTTAGTAAAATACTGACTGTGTCACAGGACTTCATGAGAGAACAAAAGGTAAATTACTTAATATAGATTTATAAATATACAACTATAAAAACTTGCATAGGATGAACCTTCAATAAGATATAACAATCAGAATCTTGGTTAAGAATTCTGCCAAATTGTTTTTTTAAAGCAGGGAAGAAATATTGTTTTTCTCTCAATGTTTGTTTGTTGTAATTGGCCTTTTCAACATAGTTCCATCTTAACTTTTTAATGCCCCCTCTGTAGCGGAGGGGCAATGAGTTTTAACATTGTCCGTCTGTTCGTTCATCCGTTTGTCTGTCCATTCGTCTGTTACCACAAAACATAGATCAAGTTAGATTTTGTTGGCGTCACTTTTACCATTTTACAGTAATGCCCCTTTACAAATTGAAAATTTCGATTCTGAAGTTTGACTTTATCAAATTTTATGAAATTTATACAAAATGCTTTTTACTTCCAAAATACAGATCCATTTTGAATTTTGGAGGTGTCACTTTAACTGTTTGAGAGTTATGCCCCTTTCCAAATGAAAAAAACAAGCGTTTCTGTTTTCTAACTTAAGTTTGCCTTTACCAAATATTATGAAACTTATACACAATGCTTATTACCACATAACTCAGATCAAGTACAAATTTGGGTAGTGTCACTTTTACAGTTCTTCAGTTATGTCTGTTTATAACTTTTATATGATGTGCAAGTGGGGGGCATCATCTGTGTCCCGTGGAAACATTCCCCATTTATTTATGTATGTCATGGAAAGTTTTAACAGGTTTATTAACTGCTTTTGTATCTGTCTCTAGGTTAGTCCATCCAAAAGACGATAAGATGGAAATGACGTCAAACTATTCTTGGCTTTTATGGAAAGGAATGATCTCATTTTTAGATAAAAAAAAGTATGAAATGCAATCAAAACCTTTTGGGCCTGACTTGATATCTGCTCAGATATTCAAGGCAGAAAATGATGTTACACTTGTCAAGAAAATTACATAATTTTTGCAAGGTGCAGGAATCTAATATCTGTTCTAAAAATAGAATGATGTCATTGTTATGCCCTACCTACGATAGTAGAGGGGCATTATGTTTTCTGGTCTGTGCGTCCGTTCGTTCGTCTGTCTGTCTGTTTGTCCGTCCGTTCATCCATCTGTTCGTTCGTCCGCATGTCCTGTTTCAGGTTAAAGTTTTTGGTCAAGGTAGTTTTTGATGAAGTTGGAGTCCGAACAACTTGAAACTTAGTACACATGTTCCCTGTGATATGATCTTTTCAATTTTAATGCCAAATAAGAGATTTTACCCAAATTTTACGGTCCATTGAACATAGAAAATGATGTTGTGAGTGTGGCATCTGTGTACTGAGGACACATTCTTGTTAAAATAATCTTTGAAAAATTTGGAGTTAAATTCCTTTGTCTAGATTTGCTGTTAAATCAACTACAACCAATACAACAAGGCAATAATTGTTTTTATTTCCCACTGATAAATGGAAGCAATCTTTACCGTTCAGTGCTTACAAGCACTTTGATTAATCTGGAGATTTAAACGATGTTTTGACATGAGCAGTGCAACTAATTCCTGTTTGCCAATAGTGAATTTTACCCTGTACAATGAAAATGTTGGTCAAATTTGTCTTTTTTTTCTGTTGAAGGCAATGATTAGTTATACATTTATTACAAGTAAATGTTGAAAAACAAATTTATTTTAGGATGATTGTAGTTTTGTCAGTTTACGAGATGTAGAGAGAGTTCTACAGTAGTAGATGTTCATGTTTATAGAATTTATTTTAGGATGAGTATAGTTTTGTCAGTTTACGAGGTGTAGAGAGAGTTCTACAGGTGATGAGTTGGTTCTACAGTAGTAGATGTTCATGTTTATATAATTTATTTTAGGATGAGTGTAGTTTTGTAAGTTTACGAGATGTAGAGAGAGTTCTACAGGTGATGAGTTGGTTCTACAGTAGTAGATGTTCATGTTTGTATAATTTATTTTAGGATGAGTGTAGTTTTGTAAGTTTACGAGATGTAGAGAGCGTTCTACAGGTGATGAGTTGGTTCTACAGTAGTAGATGTTCATGTTTATATAATTTATTTTAGGATGAGTGTAGTTTTGTAAGTTTATGAGATGTAGAGAGAGTTCTACAGGTGATGAGCTGGTTCTACAGTAGTAGATGTTCATGTTTGTATAATTTATTTTAGGGTGAGTGTAGTTTTGTAAGTTTAAGAGGTGTAGAAAGAGTTCTACAGGTGATGAGTTGGTTCTACAGTAGTAGATGTTCATGTTTATATAATTTATTTTAGGATGAATGTAGTTTTGTAAGTTTACGAGATGTAGAGAGCGTTCTACAGGTGATGAGTTGGTTCTACAGTAGTAGATGTTCATGTTTGTATAATTTATTTTAGGATGAGTGTAGTTTTGTAAGTTTACGAGATGTAGAGAGCGTTCTACAGGTGATGAGTTGGTTCTACAGTAGTAGATGTTCATGTTTATATAATTTATTTTAGGATGAGTGTAGTTTTGTAAGTTTATGAGATGTAGAGAGAGTTCTACAGGTGATGAGTTGGTTCTACAGTAGTAGATGTTCATGTTTGTATAATTTATTTTAGGGTGAGTGTAGTTTTGTAAGTTTAAGAGGTGTAGAAAGAGTTCTACAGGTGATGAGTTGGTTCTACAGTAGTAGATGTTCATGTTTATATAATTTATTTTAGGATGAATGTAGTTTTGTAAGTTTACGAGATGTAGAGAGCGTTCTACAGGTGATGAGTTGGTTCTACAGTAGTAGATGTTCATGTTTGTATAATTTATTTTAGGATGAGTAGTTTTGTCAGTTTACGAGATTTGGAGAGAGTTCTACAGGTGATGAGTTGGTTCTACAGTAATAGATGTTCATGTTTATATAATTTATTTTAGGATGAGTGTAGTTTTGTCAGTTTACGAGATGTAGAGAGAGTTCTACAGGTTATGAGTTGGTTTTACAGTCAGTCACAAGAAGATAATGCTCTGTTCCAGAGGATGAGAGACGATTCAGAAGATTCAGAAATTGATTCTGAAGAAGAAAGCATGGAATTGGGACATGTACAGGTATAATTCAAAAAAATAAATGTTTCCCATTTACAAAATATTCTTTTTAGCTCACCTGTCCCAAAGGGCCAAGTGAGCTTTTCTCATCACTTGGCGTCCGGCGTCGTTAACTTTTACAAAAATCTTCTCCTCTGAAACTAATGGGCCAAATTAAACCAAACTTGGCCACAATCATCATTGGGGTATCTAGTTTAAAAAATGTGTGGCGTGACCCCACCAACCAACCAAGATGGCTGCCATGGCTAAAAATAGAACATAGGGGTAAAATGCAGTTTTTGGCTTACAACTCAAAAACCAAAGCAATTAGAGCAAATCTGACATGGGGTAAAATTGTTTATCAGGTAAAGATCTATCTGCCCTGAAATTTTCAGATGAATCGTACAACCCTTTGTTGGGTTGCTGCCCTTGAATTGGTAATTTTAAGGAAATTTTGCTGTTTTTGGTTATTATCTTGAATATTATGATAGATAGAGATAAACTGTAAACAGCAATAATGTTCAACAAAGTAAGATTTACAAATAAGTCAACATGACCGAAATGGTCAGTTGACCCCTTTAGGAGTTATTGCCCTTTATAGTCAATTTTTGACCATTTTTCGTAAATCTTAGTAATCTATTACAAAAATCTTCTCCTCTGAAACTACTTGGCTAAATTAATACAAACTTGGCCACAATCATCTTTGGGGTATCTAGTTTAAAACATGTGTGGCTCGACCCGGCCAACCAACCAAGATGGCCGCTATGGCTAAAAATAGAACATAGAGGTGAAATGTAGATTTTTGCTTATATCTCTGAAACCAAAGCATTTAGAGCAAATCTGACAAGGTGTAAAATTTGTCATCAAGTGGAAATCTATCTGCCCTGAAACTCTCAAATGAATTGGACAACCAGTTGTTGGGTTGCTGCCCTGAAATAAGTAATTTGAAGGAAATTTTGCAGATTTTGGTTATTATCTTGAATATTATTATAGATAGATATAAACTGTAAACAGCAATTATGTTCAGCAAAGTAAGATCTACAAATAAGTCAACATGACCTAAATTATCAGTTGACCCCTTAAGGAGTTATTGCCCTTTATAGTCAATTTTGACCAATTTTTCGTAAATTTTTGTAATCTTTTACAAAAATCTTCTCCTCTGAAACTACTGGGCCAAATTTAACCAAACGTGGCCACAATCATTATTGGGGTATCTAGTTTTAAAAATGTGTGGCATGGCCGGGCCAACTAACCAAGATGGCCGCCATGGCTAAAAATAGAACATAGAGGTGTAATGTTGATTTTGGCTTATATCTCTGAAACCAAAGCATTTAGAGCAAATCTGACATGGGGTAAAATTGTTTATCAGGTCAAGATCTATCTGCCCTGAAATTTTCAGACAAATCGGACAACCTGTTGTTTGGTTGCTGCCCCGAATTAGTAATTTTAAGGAAATTTTGCAGATGTTGGTTATTATCTTGAATATTATTTTAGATTGAGATCAACTGTAAACAGCAATAATGTTCAGCAAAATAAGATCTACAAATAAGTCAACATGACCAAAATTGTCAATTTGACCCCTTAAGGAGTTATTGCCCTTTATAGTCAATTGTTAAAAAATTTCATAAATTTTTAGGAAATATTTTCCACTGTAATTACTTAGCCAAGTTCATTATAGATAGAGATAATTGTAGCAACAAGAATGTTCAGTAAAGAAAGATCTACAAAAACAGCACCATCACCAAAACACCATTTTGTCATGAATTTATCTGTGTCCATTGTTAATATGCACATAGACCAAGGTGAGCGACACAGGCTCTTGAGAGCCTCTAGTTTGAATTTAAAAGTTCTTGCAGGATTCATTTTACTCTTGAAAAAAAAAACTATGAAAAGATTATACTCTACTTTTGAGTGCCCTTAGCATTTCATGTATTGATAGTTGTGTAACAGTATTTTTGAATTGTACATATGATTTATGCCAATTTCTCTGTATAATAGAAAAATGTCTTGAAGGCCATAATTTTAAGGATCTGCAAAACATGTTTTTGAGGTCAAAAACCCAGAAACATAGATTTATATATATATGGAAGTGTTTAACGACCTTGACTGGCTTTTCAGCCCTCGCACTGTTAGTATAGATATATAACAAAGGAGACAGGTATAATTGCCAATGAAATAACTATCCATAGCTGAAAGGACAAAGATGCTTACAATCACAGGTCATCCTATGACCCTAAAGTACTTTACAAGTACAAGTGTGTTGTCATTTATTGTTTGAAGAATAAATTTCGGACTCTTGTTTAATCCTAATGAAAATACTGTAATTTCTGAAATATTGTGAAGTTTTATTAATTCTGAAAATGCAATAGTATTTGTTTCTCAATAATGAAAACTCATATTCATAATTTCCTTAGTAATATTCAGCAGCACACAATTTTTATAATTGAATAAATTAGATTTCACAATTCTATCAATAATAAATGCCTGCATCAATTTCTAAATTTACAATTATAGATAATATTTATTTAGATAGCTGTTTAAATGAAAATGGAATACTGTTTCAGCAAATGGATGAAGTAACTAGGTCACTGGTTCTTGCCCTTGGAGTTTGTTACCTTGCCTGTCTCAAGAACAGAGAGGAATACAGGGAAACAGTAGCCAAGTATTTTACTCAGCCTTTACGTTTAGTAGGTTGTGCTGATGACATCCAAAAGGAATTATTCAGGTTTGTTTGTAAGGAAAAGACGTATTTATGCATTTTCTGTGTTTGCATTTATTTAAAGAATTAAATGCCCTAAAGGTGACCTTCTTTATATAGTATTCTCATTAAAATTCATTCACTTCATAATGTTGTACATTTGCAAAAATGATTAAATAAAGATCCGTCTATTTCCAGATGCCAGTCAGTGTTTCTGGACAGTGTAGAATTAGCTCCAAACATAGCAAAGAACCAAGCCTTGAAAGAGAATGTCTTCATGATGATAGTTTGTATAGAATTGAGGATCCCTATGTTCTTGGTTGGTAAACCTGGTAGTTCTAAATCACTTGCCAAGACAATAGTAGCAGAAGCCATGCAAGGAAATGCTGCACATGATAAACTTTTCAAGTGTTTTAAACAGGTAAGGCAGCAACCATTTGATTTTCCGGGGGGGGGGAGGGGGCTATGGATTTTTTTGGAAAAAAAAGTTTGTTTCCAGTTTTGAAAAAAGTAATTTGTTTCTGATCCTGATAAAAAAAAAATTGTTTGTTTCACCCTCAGCTGCCACTATATGTAATGCTAAAATTGAAAGAAAAAAATTGTTTTCGACTTCTCGCCAAAAAAATAGATTGTTTTTCGCCAAATATTTTAAGTTATTTTGAATCATCTTTGCAAAGTATGTTTCATATGATGAGTTGGTATACTCTGGATTCATTTATTTTTTGATGGGTACCAGTTTATGTGGATTGACAAAATGTTTTTGTGGATATTTGATTTCATCAATTTTGCTAAAGTCTGCACACATTCCAAAAGAAAATTTGTTATTCGTAACTGAACATTTCAATTTGTGGTTCCTCTGCAACCATGATAATCACCGTTGGTAATCAATGAAGTTGTCAGTTTTTTTGTTTTTTGACTTTATTTTTATATGGAAAGCAAAATGTAAAAGCACTGAATGTTCAGTATAATGTTTTCCTAAAAAAAAGTGGGGATATACTGTTTTACTACTGTCTGTCAGTCTGTCCGTCAGACGTTAGTTCGTCTGTTTGTCCCAGGGCTTCCAAAAAATGTTTGAGCCAGCCGGACATTTCGTATCTGATCCCGATTTTAATCCCTTAAGACTTTAATAGTCACAAAAGGCAATTATCGTAATCAGATAGCCATTCCAATGATTGACATTACATTACAGTGACTTGACTGTTAGTGTTGCTATTCACCAATTGCAACTCATTCAAAATTTTGACCCAATTGCAATTTGTTTTATTAAATCAAATTGTTCAACTGGTCAAAAATTTGAACAAACTGTTCAGCCAAAATGTGAAAGTGCAAAGTGATAAAATAAATCATACTTACAATCCTATAAGTCTGTAACTCCACTGTATTGATGTATTTCCTAAATCAGTCTATCAATCTGTATAGTTATATTATTGCCATTACCATACTAAAGGTGAACTGTTTTATTTTGAATTGCTATAAAAATGTCAAAACTAAGCTTTTATAGAGTTTTTCTTTCGAAAAGTATTCTATATTTATTAGAATCACACACTATGTGAATAAAAACATTTCATATTCAGTAAAATATTTGAAATTGCAATTTGTTTGTAGGAAGGGGAGATAATCGCTTTTTGGTTTCAAAAAGTCTTTTTTCAAAAGAATAGTATTTTAGGTTATCTCCCCCAAGGAAGCATATTGTTATTTCATACATATTTTACTGAATATGAAATGTTTTTATTCACATAATGTGTGATACTTATAAATATAGAATACTTTTCGAAAGAAAAACTCTATAAAAGCTTAGTTTTGACATTTTTATAGCAATTCAAAATAAAACAGTTCACCTTTAGTATGGTAATGGCTGCAATATAACTATACAGATTGATAGACTGATTTAGGAATTACATCAATACAGTGGAGTTACAGACTTATAGGATTGTAAGTATGATTTATTTTATCACTTTGCACTTTCACATTTTGGCTGAACAGTTTGTTCAAATTTTTGACCAGTTGAACAATTTGATTTAATAAAACAAATTGCAATTGGGTCAAAATTTTGAATGAATTGCAATTGGTGAATAGCAACACTAACAGTCAAGTCACTGTAAAAAAAAAACGATTTTAAACTTTACTTTGATATGATATGAATTTGATGTTCGGATGTACCTGTTAAATTGGCAGTGCATCATTTATAGTGTGCACATCAGTGTGCTCATATCTGCCTTAGACTTTATTTGTGCAAAATGACATTGTCAAAAACTTTACTTTCGTTTTCACATTGTTGACTTGACAATGGTAAAACATTGACCATAAACGGATACATAAAATCTGTGTATGTTTACAAAGCACGACTGAGAGAAGAAGCTCTTTCCACTTTATCTCTTCAACAAAATACTTGAAATGAACGTTAGATACAGGTATCAATGATAATTTTAGCATTTTTGAAGAAATGTAGGATGCATTATAATATTTCCCACCTGTGCACATTCGCACACTTGTTCTAGTTCATATGACGTAGTTCTGACAATTTTTCATTTAAAACCTTTTTAAATTTTTCATCAAATCATGTTGATAAACTTATTTCTAATAATTTTAATCTATTGGACTAAATCAATTAGATACAAACCGCTGAAATGTAAGAAAATAATTGTGAATAAACCAATCAATTTATACGATGTCCTGTACTGAACATAGTTCACCTGTCACCTGAACAGGTAGAATTCAGCTGTCCAACTACTAATTAGCCTTGATTAAAATTAGAAAGTATTGACGTGGGTGTTGTTTTGATAGTAATTAATCATCATGTCACATTTATGACCAGAAATGTGTTGATGTTAAAGGCAAAAGGTTGGGTCAAAAAGATTGTGAATTATGTAAAAATGACCGAAAAAGCCTTGAAAACTAAAAAGTATATGACCGTTTCATGCTTTGCCCAGCCGGACTTTTACCGGACATTATACAAATGACGGAATATATGACCGTTTTGGAAGCCCTGGTTTGTCCCATGAATACTTAATTACACGGATTTCTAAAATTTGGTTTCAGGTTTTATACCAGTCAGCATTATGGTGTGATGTGTTTTCAGATTCATCACTCAACTTCTGTTTACCGAAAACACTTACATCAATTTGCACATGAGTAGCCGAGTTGAAAATTTTCGTCACATTTTTCTCAGGAACAAGCTTGGATGTCTGAAATTTGGTTTTAAGGTTTATATAAGTCAGCTATACCATGTGAAATATTATACTGGATACAGCTTAATGAAATGAAGAATCATAAAAGCTCAGGAAAATGGCTACTTGTAATTATTCTTTCCATTTTAAAACTGAAAATGTCCTTTCCATTTGAAAAGTGTGAAAAATTCTGCAAGTTACATGCAGACATCGTGTATGAATCATGGAGGATATCTAATATTTTTTTTAATAAAATTATGATTATTATTGGAATTAAAAAGTAAAAGCATAATTTGCATAATTTGCATTCATTTATTGAATTTATTGAATTAAAAAGAGTATGAGGCTTGACAGTACAACATATGGTTTGAAAAAAATATCTTACGCTTTTTTAGAATCTGATGGTCTCCATCCAGTGTAGTTCTCTAACATCACCAGAAGTTATTAGTGGAATGTTCAGACAGTGTGCAGCCTATCAGAAGGGTAACAATCTGGACAGATTTGTGTCTGTTGTTGAACTGGATAACATTGATCTAGCTGAGGTTTCTCCTAGGATGCCTTTGACGGTAGATATTAATTATGATTATGTTATTTGTAGCGCTTTGAATACCAATAAAAATGTGTTTGGCAACTTTTTGATAATTATTTTGTAAAGTATTTTTATACGACCACAAAAATTGAAAAAATTTCAATTTTTGGTCGTATATTGGTATCACGTTGGCGTCATCGTCGTCCGAAGACATTTGGTTTTCGCACTCTTACTTTAGTAAAAGTAAATAGAAATCTATGAAATTTAAAAACAAGGTTTATAACCATAAAAGGAAGGTTGGGATTGATTTTGGGTGTTTTGGTCCCAACAGTTTAGGAATTAGGGGCCAAAAAGGGCCCAAATAAGCATTTTTCTTGTTTTTCGCACAATAACTTTAGTATAAGTAAACAGAAATCTATGAATTTTTAATATAAGGTCTATGACCACAAAAGGAAGGTTGGGATTGATTTTGGGAGTTTTAGTCCCAACAGTTTAGGAATTAGGGGCCAAAAACAGGTCCTAGATAAGCATTTTTCTTGGTTTTTGCACAATAACTTTAGTATAAGTTAATAGAAATCTATGAAATTTTAATACAAGGTTTATGACCAAAAAAGGGAGGTTTTGATTGATTTTGGAAGTTTTGGTCCCAACCAATTAGGGGCCAAAAGGGTCCAAAATTAAACTTTGTTTGATTTCATCAAAAAATGAATTATTGGGGTTCTTCTTTGATATGCCAAATCTAACCGTGTATTCAGATTCTTAATTTTTTGTCCTGTTTTCAAATTGGTCTACATTAAGGTCCAAAGGGTCCAAAATTAAACTTAGCTTGATTTTAACATAAATTGAATTCTTGGGGTTCTTTGATATGCTGAATCTAAACATGTACTTGATTTTTGGTTATGGGCCCAGTTAAAATTATTATATTAAGTATTGTGCGATAGCAAGAAATCTTCAATTGCACAGTTTTGTGCAATAGCAAGAAATGTTCAATTGCCAGTATTGTACATGTGCAATAGCAAGAAATATCTAATTGCACAATATTGGGCAATAGCAAGAAATTTTCAATTGCACAGTTTTGCGCAATAGCAAGAAATATTCAATTGCGCAGTATTGTCCCGTTTTCAAATTGGTCTACATTAAGGTCCAAAGGGTAAAAAATTAAACTTTGTTTGATTTCAACAAAAATTGAATAAATGGGGTTCTTCAATATGCTGAATCTAACCATGTATTTAGATTTTTAATATTTGGGCCCGGTTATCAAATTGGTCCACATTGAGGTCTAAAGGGTCTAAAATTGAACTCTAATGATATGCTAAATCTAACCATGTATTTAGATTTTGGATATTGGACCATAATAGGTAAATGTCCAATTTAAAATTTTAAAGTTTTTAAGTTTAAGTTCTTAGACCACATTCATTCTGTGTCAGAAACCTATGCTGTGTCAACTATTTAATCACAATCCAAATTCAGAGCTGTATCAACCTTAAATGTTGTGTCCATACTTGCCCCAACTGTTCAGGGTTTGACCTCTGTGGTCGTATAAAGCTGCACCCTGCGGAGCATCTGGTTTTATTCAGGTTTGAAATACTGATAACTGATTTTTTTTTTTTTAATTTCTAG
The DNA here is from genome assembly GCA_019925275.1 of Mytilus edulis. NCBI lineage: Eukaryota > Metazoa > Mollusca > Bivalvia > Mytilida > Mytilidae > Mytilus > Mytilus edulis. The sequence continues at coordinate 35,777,274 of CM034357.1, forward strand.
GACCTTTTTTTCTCATTCTGATATTCCTTAAAATCAAATATTTATGTTTTTTTAATCTTGATAGCAATATTAGTATAAATAAACAACTGGCCAAATTTTTTCTTTACAGTCTCTTATGAATGCTATAACAATGCTTTTCTTGAAGCATCCACTTTTATAACTTGAAGATAGATCCATAGTGCATAATGTTTTATTTGTACTCTTTTACTCACCAGAGCTTATACAGAGGCCCTGTAAGCCATTTTCAACACTTGTTTATCTTTTCCTCTATAACTACTGAACCAATTTCAACAAATTTTAAGGGTTAAAGATCCTTAGGGTTTCATTTGTTTTTTAGTCTTTAAAAAAAAATGAAAACCATGGCTTAATATAGGACATCAGGGTAAAATGCATTAATGGTTTTACATCTTGAAAATCAAAGATTTAGGTAAAACATTCATTAATTGCTTTGTATCTCAATTATTTTTTTGCAAAAATGACAGGTGAGCGATAGAGACCCCTCTGAGGCGCTCCTCAATAATTGTCTTACTTTTTTTTTTTAAATACTGAACAATCTTACTGCATTAAAAATAAGATCCTGCAACACAGTAAAACTCTTCAGAAAAAAATCAACATTTAATTATAAACCATTTGCTTATTTTGCAGATATTGCATGTATTGCTAGAAGATGGTTATCCTGACAATGAAGAACCAGGATATTATAAAAAGGTAGAATTTTTTTCCTTAAAATGCCTAACTATGACTAAAATAATATATATATATAGAAATTAAATGACTTTAAACATGTTAGATATGGAGGTTAAAAATGTGTTGTTTTGTAAAATGCCACTATAGGGGTCTCATTGGGGGATCTGATCCCGGATCCTGCTTACTGTTTTCTCAAGATTCCCATATCCCGCTTACACTATGTACGTAAGCAATTCTATTTTTTTTTGTAATTTCCCGTGTCCCGCTAGACTTCATTTATGTTTTCACGGCACAAAAATTTGTATTTCACGTGTCACGCATACAAAAAATCGGCAATCCCGCATCACGCTTAAACCCCAATGAGACCCACACCATATTGGTACTGACTTATATATTCAAAGTATTATTACTACCTTTATTACTGTGAATTCATTAGTATGCTTTGGATACCAATTTTCCTGGATTTCATGGGTACAGGGGAGCCAGGAATTGAAATGTTCAACGAAATGCAAATTTTCTAAAGGAATGCATGTAAACTTTGTCAAAACCACAAATATGCAAGTTTTCCTTTATCCTCGAAAATTGGTACCCGAAAAATATTAATTTAAGCAAATAGTGCAGTGAAGTAATCATTATTTAGCTCCTATCTTATCAATGCCATGCATTTAATTGTTCATATGCTATACTTATATTTTTAAGTTACACTATCATGTGTTTTTAAATTACCGTACTATTCAAGAAAATATTTTATTGGAAATTACAGAAGTAATTTATGGTGTATGAATCTTTTATAAAAAAAATAGGTTCAGCTACAAATGTTGCTGAACAACGGGAGATTACTCACCTTCAAACAAAACAAATGCATAAATATTTTATAGGTAGCTTTTATTGGTATTTCAAACTGGGCTTTGGACCCTACCATAACAAACAGAGGTATTCTAGTACAAACAGAGGTTCCAAATGTCAAAGAACTGACAGAGAGTGCAGAGTGAGAACATTTTTATCATGAAATGAAAGAATATGGGGTATTATTAGGGGAGGCATGAAATTATTCGGGACGTCGGGATCAGGTGTTTTTAAGCTCAAGATTTCAGGATTGATCGTTTCGTGATCCGGGATTTTTTTTTTGAAGTTTGAGAAGTCGTGATTTAAATTTCTCTAAATTTTGGACTTCTGGATTTCATGTTTTTAAGCCGGGATTTGGGGATCAGGCCCCTCCACCCCCTCTATTATTCATGACTTAAAATCTTTATATGCAAAATCAAATAAACAGAGCTATATTGCTGTTGTTCATTTATATGCTTTTTCCTAAATACTTATGTAGGATGTTATGAAATTCTGCTACTTTCTGTCATGAGTGGCATGTAATAATCAACATTGAAATGACATTAAGGTTCATTAATCTTTACTTAAGAGGATCTAATATTTTTTTTATTTTTTGCTCTTGGTCCTTTGGTCCAACCAATTTTGTTCACATATTCTTTGAATCATTCTTTTTGCACAGTAATCCTTTGAAAAAAAATGCTCAGGATGATGAGATCTTCTAGCTTTTCTTGTATATATACATCAAAACTGTCAGATGACTTCTTACAGGAGGTATTGCCCTAAAATGAGGGGGGTATCTTAAATAGCAAATTTTACATTTTTTTTTCTTCAGTTTTGTCTATTGTCTTGAAAAATATAGAAGATAGATAAACAATAATAGCAAAAATGATAAGCAAGACAAGATCTTCAAAATAGTCAAGTTTTTACAGAAATCACTAGTAAACTTTTCATAGGAGTAATTTATTTCCATTAAGGAGTATGGGAGTATGAATTAAAAATTAAAAAAAATTGTTAATACTTGGACTACTGAATGTAGTATACATGTATATTGAGATATGTTCAAAAATATAATAAAAATGATGGTCACCAAACATTTTCTCATGCTACAGGTTGTGACAAAATGACAGCTCTTGTATGGATTATGCAGGAAAAAACATCATAAAAGAGGGACGAAAGATACCAAAGGGACAGTCAAACTCATAAATCTAAAACAAACTGACAACGCCATGGCTAAAAATGAAAAAGACAAACAGAAAAACAATAGTACACATGACACAACATAGAAAAACTAAAGAATAAACAACACGAACCCCACCAAAAACTAGGGGTGATCTCAGGTGCTCCGGAAGGGTAAGCAGATCCTGCTCCACATGTGGCACCCGTCGTGTTGCTTATGTGATTACAAATCCGGTAAATAGTCTAATTCGGTAGGTCACATTCATGAAAGGGAAGTGTGATCATTGGAAGCTAAACTAAATGATAGAATTGTAAAATAAAATACAAGAAGATAGCTATTTATTTTACATAATTTTTTGTATGGATATACACCTTAGAAGAATTCAGATAATTGTTAAAGCTTGAGTGAATTATCAAATATTCTTTAAATCATTCTTTTTGAACTATAAAATTTTGTTGAAATTGTAAGAAACAAAAGTTTGAACAATACAAGTTGAGTTTGAATGGAAGTTTTGTTTTCAAAGACTAATATCTATTGTTAATAAGAAGGTTTGACTGTAAAATAAACATAATCCATGATTTTTTTAATTTTCAGGGGAATCTGCTCAACCAGTAGGAAGGTCTTGAAACTAATCAGACCCATGATACCACTAATGGCTGAATCTTATTTAGATCTGTGCAAGGAAGCATTAACAAAGTCGAGGGAATTCTTTGGACTAAGATTTTTACTGGTAAATATAGAAAATAATCTCTCTTTTAAAAAAACTGGAATTAATATTACATTATTTGTTTCAACATGATAAATGGTAAGAAATATTTGTTTTAACATGTCCTGATGTAATGCCATTGCTTATAGGAAAGTTTTCAAGAGAAGTACAATGTATCATTTTGGGGTGTATAGTGCGCATTTGTGTAAAGAGGCATTTTTTGTAATTGGTCAATCAAAGCCAATCTACCTGCTTTAAGGGCATACGATACAGTTTTGATCCCATATTTACATTTTGATAAAAATTTCCATATAGACTATTTTTTACCTGATTAAATCAAATATGTAAAAAAAAATATACCTTCATGTGCTACTTTTTGAGTAAAATGAGGGTCAAATTTTGGTATTTTTTTCAAAAACAATTTTGGACACATTTTCTTTAGAAAAAAAAAGAAACATTACATTTTTTTCAAAATAATAATACAAATGTTTTGTAAAATAATTTTTTTCTGTATTTTATCAGATTAAAAAAAAATCACATTTTTTTCAGAAATGACACATATTTCTCATGTTCCGATGAATTTTCAAAAACATAACTGTTTTCAAGTTAAATTGAGTAATAAAAATGTCGAAAACTGCATTCTTTTCCGATAAGTCATATTGACGCAAGTTCAAAATAATATTTACCACGAATTTCATATTGATCCGATTTTAATTTATTATCAAAAAGGCAATATTTTTATCAATGATTCCAATGATTGGAATACATTAAAAATACGATTTAAACTTTACTTTGATATGATATGAATTTGAGTACGGAATGTAACTGTTAATTGGCATATCATTCAAAGGTGCACATCAGCGTAGCTGCATATCTTGCCTTAAGACTGTTTGATGTGCAAATACATTGTGCAAAACTACTTCGTTCACTTGTTTACGGAGGGTCAACGGATGTTGACTTGACAATGGTAAAAATAATAAGGTTTAATTACCATGTATGTTTAAAAGTCGATGAAGTAAGACCTCAAATTAAAAAAAAAATAATGCATATAGATTTTTATAACTCAATTGGAAGTTATCATTATAAACACCTATGAACATATACTTTTTCTGAATAAAATTCTTTAAATTTGTTCATATTTAGAAGAAGTTTACTTTATTTTAATTGGTTCCTTCACGATTAACGAAATTAGTCAGAAAAAAATGAATAAATTCGTCAAAAGACTATGTTTATGATGTTTGTACCGAACATAGATCATTGGTTCAAGAATTGGAATAAAATTTTTCACCAGTCACTCGTTTATTATGACTTTAATAACGAGAGTCTATTCCTTAAAACTAATTACTTTTGTAGCTTGCTGAAGATGCTGTATGTTTTGTGTCAGTGTCAAGAAAGAAACAACATGGCCTCAACTTGAACATTGTATTTTGAGGAACTTTGGAGGACTTGAAGATGTGAAACCAGTTGAAATTTTCTATAATAATCTGTCACATTTAGTGGACAAGACTGAACAGGCATGATTCCAGTCAGAATAAAAAGATTAAATGTGCCTGCATGTGTTGTGTCATCATGATCTCTTTGTATCTAGTTCTAATCGATATTGAAAACTTAGTCAATGGGGGAAAATACCATACTGAATTTATCAGTTCATAATTTACAATCACACAGAACTTTTACATGCAATATATCGGACTTCACAAGTCATTAACTTCCAGACAAAATGGAATCCTGATGAATAAACCGGCTCACTGTCCAACCCGGCCCTTTTTCTTAGTCCCATTAACCAGCCGTTTATACAGGTTTTACTCCTTGAAAACTATAATCTAAATAGAGAAACTTTTAATAGCAAAAATATTTAGCAAGACAAGATCCATTAATTTAAATAATTCAACATGACTGAAATCTGAATTAACTCCTTAAATCCCTGTAAGTAGGATTTTTACCCTGTTTTCAAAGACTATGTTCAATCCCATAGAGCAAATGTGACATTGAGTTAACATGTTCATCAGGTTTAGATCTACAGTATCTGCTCTGAGATTTTCTGATAAATCAGACAATCGTTGTTGGGTAAAAGTGCTGCCTCTGAATTGGTAATTTTAGGAAATTTTGCAGCTTTTTTGGTTATTAGTCTTAAATTTTATTATAGTATTACTAATAACTTATATCTAATAACTATAGTGTCTAATCTATAATACTAAAATTACGAGGTCCAATTTGTCAGCCGTCATCACGTAAAAACGACAAATCAAAGAATTCAACTTTATATACAACTAATACAGTACAAAGGTGTAGATTATAAATTACACCACTCCAGGCCCTTTTGTTTTCCACGTAATTAATATTGCCAATAATTAGGATGTTCCGGGTCGAGTCCGATACCGATACCAATAGTATAATCACCTGTTACCTATTACCTTATCTGTACCTTCCGCATCTGACAGGCGCACCACCAAAGGTGTATTCAGGATTAATATGCTATATACACGGGTCATAATCACAGGGTTGACACTACTAAATTGTCAAATTGTTACCTGTTGTAGTATTTTAATCCGTAAGACTTTCTAAGATAACAATACGAATACTAAAAATCTGGACTAAAAATAAGTTTCAATTTGTTAGCGGGCATGACGTAAAACAGTGAATCAAAGAATTCATCTTAATTTATAACTAATATAAGACAATGCTGTTGATTAAAAAATACTCCATTCCAGGACCTTTTGTTTTCCAAATAATTAATATTACCAATAATTGATAAGTTCCAGTTCGACAGGTTCAAACAGGAAGATTTGAAAGCAGAGAAAATTGTGTATCTTATAATCGGCATGATTGACTTCATCAGATGACAGTACTAATACTAAGATAAGGCTTGCGCATAGTTATATACTTTAATTCAGTCATGGACCCGCGATATCACGGGTGTGTTCTAGTACTATTAATTATGATTTAGATTAATTTGAATGATTTCCAAATCAACAGTAGATACAGGTGAGCAACACAAGCTCTTGAGAGCCTCTAGTTTGAGTTCTTGCATTTATTCTGAATATTTCTTTCACAGATTAAAGATGACCCAGATTGCACATCATTAGGTTTGATACAGGCATGTCTGACTGGAGAAAAAATATATAGGTTAGTGCAACCAAACAAGGGAGATAATAAACTCAAAAAGTTAGAACAAACAACCAAAAGATACAACGTCAATAGGGTAAAACAAACAACCAAAAGATACGTCAATAGTTCAGTACAAACTACCAAGGGAGATAGAGAGTCCATTAGGTCAGGACAAACAAGTTACAAGTCCTATAGGCAGGATAAACTTCCTCCTAGGGAGGTTAAAAATCCAATAGGTCAGAAACTATCAAGGAAGATAACAAGTTAGGTTATTATACACAACTAGGGGAGATAACAAATTCAAAAGATCAGAAAAAAGAACCACAGGAAGGTACTGTAACAATTCCAAAAGGTCAGAACAAACAAACAAAGGAGAAACATCTCTGATCTGATTCAGACTTATGTTTTATTTAATCTGCTTTGAACTATAGTTCCAGATGACTTAACGTCTTGGATTATACTTTACAGTATGAATTTTCATTAATATTGTTTAGTTGATAGAAATGTTGGTTAATTTCATCCTGAACTGTGACTAGGGTATAGTATAGTGGCCAGTTTCTAATTGGCTGTTAAACCCTTGCCAAAGGAAACATCTATTTCTGTCTGGTTGCAGCAGGATACATAAATTCTAGGTGTCTGGTCAGAATGTAAATGTTAAATATGATGCCTAATGTGTAGAGAGTAACACACTCTATGCTCGTTGGAAAACCCTTTCATCAACTTTCTAAGGGTGTTCGGTTGGCCTTTAGGCGTGCAAAATTTCTAAACACCAAACAATTGTTTTCAAGTAGCAGTTCAAATTTAACTACTTTCTTACAAGCTGTCCGATCTATTAAAAGCCACCTATTAAATTACTAAACAACTAAATTTTTAACTGTATTAGGGTGTAAAAGCGTTAGAGAAATAAATGTATAATATCAATTAAGCTTTTTCTATGCATCGTTGTGACTTAGTCATTTTGCAGCCATGAATGTTGAATTTCATTGAAAGATATTATTTGATATTGGAATGCCTTTCAGCCAATCAAAAGTACATTCTTATCATAAAACATACATACATACTAACAATGACCACTGCCCTTTCCTCGATCTTGATATCTATATCACTAACGGAAAGCTTAATACTAAAATTTATGATAAAAGAGATGATTTTTCATTTCCTTATCGTTAATTATCCATTTTTAGATGGTGATGTTCCCTTGTCACCATCTTACGGTGTTTATATATCTCAACTTGTACAATTCGCTCATGTATGTAACAATGTTTTAGATTTTAACGAGAGAAATTTATGTATTACTGAAAAATTATTACACCAGGGTTTTCAATATCACAAACTAGTCAAAACATTTACTAAATTTTATCATCGATATAAGGACATCATTCGTAAATATAGCTCAATATGCAGACTTCTTATACGTTCAGGTATTTCACCTCCAATTTTTTATGGAAATATTCTTTATAAAGCACAAAAATGTCAGTATTCACCTCAGAAACTAACACAACCTTTAAATAGCCTTATTAAGAAGGGATATAGTTACGATACTGTTGTCAGGTCATTTAAGATTGCATATTTTGGCGTTCATATTGATTCACTTATAGGGTCTTGGCATGGGAACTAAACACATTTTTCAAAAACCAGTTATTGGCATGACACAGGTTATGTTCTTCTCATATATGTTATGATGGTTATGATACTAAACCCCTAACGGGAAGGATTGTGCCTGATATTCATATGATGAAATCATAAATCAGTTTAATTGAAGTCTGGAGCTGGCATGTCAGTTAACTGCTAGTTAGTCTGTTGTTATTTATGTATTATTGTCATTTTGTTTATTTTCTTTGGTTACATCTTCTAACATCAGACTAGGACTTCTCTTGAGCTGAATTTTAAATGTGCGTATGTTATGCGTTTACTTTTCTACATTGGCTAGAGGTATAGGGGAAAGGTTGAGATCTCATAAACATGTTTAACCCCGCTGCATTTTTGCGCCTGTCCCAAATCAGGAGCCTCTGGCCTTTGTTAGTCTTGTATTATTTTAATTTTAGTTTCTTGTGTACAATTTGGAAATTAGTATGGCGTTCATTATCACTGAACTAGTATATATTTGTTTAGGGGCCAGCTGAGGGACGCCTCCGGGTGGGGGAACTTCTCGCTACATTGAAGACCTGTTGGTGACCTTCTGCTGTTTTTTCTATGATCGGGTTGTTGTCTCTTTGACACATTCCCCATTTCCATTCTCAATTTTATGTAATGTACTAAATAAGTTGTTAATGGTTTCTGGTCCTAAATATGCATAATTATAAATAATAGCTGCTGGTAAGAAATTAACAATCAATATATTTCAGTGAGAGTAGATACCTGTTACTGCTGACAGAGAATTATGGAGCACTGACTGTTCTACAACAGAAAATCTTCACAATGGACAATGCTGTTGTTATATTTGGAAGTAGTTTTCCCATTGACCAGGAATATACCCAGGTTAAAAAATTACCCCTTGATTAAGAAAGTCATGAGCTAGTAATTTCATAATTGATTGTGTGGAAATCATTTCTATATCTAACATAGATCAAGTCATACTCTGAAAAATCTTAGAAAATGTCGCTTGAAACAAGCTGTTTCCCATGCCATGAACAGCTATTAAAAACATGTATCTTGGTTTCTTTTCTTTAAAAAAATCCAATTTTTTATCATTAAGTGGGTTTAAAAAATAATTAAAAGATCTGTAAATGAAATTCTAATTTTCTTAAGGAGTGTATGCAAACATTGTCAAAACTCAAAATAAAATATCCATTATTTTACTTCAAAACACAATAATTGCTATGCATGAACAATAATAAATCCTTTATACATCATTATTTTGATACATACTTTTTCTAAGGTGGTCAGAAACCTAAACAGAATTAAAATATGCATGGAGACTGGTAGCACTGTAATTCTGTTGAATCTGGAAAACCTTTATGAAAGTCTATATGATGCTCTGAATCAGGTATGCCATATTATATATCAACTTTACAAATATATTTTGAAGCTTTTAAAATGGGCATTTATTCAGTAAATTTTGAAACATTATTTTGAAAATTTTGTATTTGTGTGGATATAAATTTTGAATCAAAAGGCATCCAATGGAAAAAGTGTAAAGAAATAATAAGTTGCCTTAGAAAAGCATGGTTCTTGTGCAATGGCAAAATATAAGTAGAGGTATGATTCGACATGACTGGGCATGTAATATGGGCACTGTTAAATGGACTTTGCAAAAACTGGTCTTTAGATTGAACACTAGGTGACTATAAGGATAAATTTGGATTATTTTACAAAGTTAGCATTAACACATAATTATTGTCAAATGACAGAATTATGTATTACTTATCAATCCATGAATTGTAAATTATCTGAATTTTTGTTACAGAATTATGTTTGGTATGGCGGAGAAAGTTATGCAGATATAGGATTTGGTTCGTACAGAGTTAAATGCAGAGTTCATAGAAAATTCAGGTAAAAAACCTGAAAAGTAACAAGCTATTTGATTTTTATGCTACCTAAAATAGGGTGTGCAACAAATTTTTCTAGATTAAAATGTTGAGACTAAAAATTTCTACATTTTTAGCTCACCGTTCCGAAGCTTAAGCCATCACTTGGCGTCCTTCGTCGTTGTTGTCGTTGTCCGTCTGGTGTAAATTATTTCAAACATCTTCTCCTCTGAAACTACTGAACCAATTCCAACTAAACTTAAGCTGAATGATTCTTAAGGTATGTAGAATAAAGTTTGTGTTTTATTTTCTGTTTCGTCAAAAAACATGGCTGCCATGGCTAAAAACAGAACATAGGGGTAAATTTTTTGGCTTATATCTAAAAAAAAAAACAAAGCAGTAAGAGCAAATTTGACATGGGGTTAAAGTGTTTATAAAGTAAAATTCTATCAGCCCCGAAAATTTGGGATGAATGTAATAACCCATTGTTGGGTAGCTGCCACTAAATTGGTAATTTTAAGGAAGTTTTGCAGTTTTTGGTTATCTTGAATAGTATTAATGATAAAGATAAGCTGTAAACAGCATATATGTTCATCAAAGTAAGATCTACAAATAAGTGCATATGACCAAAATTGTCAAAGAGTTATTGCCCTTTAAGGACAATTTTACACAATGTGTTTGTCGTGTTTTCTAACTTTAAAAAATCTTTTCCTCTAAAACTTTACTGAACCAATTCCATCGAAATTTAAGCTGAATGATCCTTGGAGTATCTAGAATAAAGTTTGAGTTTTATTTTCTGTTTCTTCAAAAAACATGGTTATTTGTCTTAAAAAAACATGGTTATTTGTCTTAAAAAAACATGGTTATTTGCAACAGATTAATCAATGTTGATATAAGCATCTTCAAGTCAACTTCAGTTAATCACCTTTTGAAAACCTAACAAACTTTTTAGTTTGCTTTTGAAGAAAGTATGACAAAAACTGCATTTTCAAACACTTATTAATATGCATTACACCAAAAAAACAAACTACGATGAAATTTGACACTTAAACTCTTAAACGAAAGATAAATGCCAAAAAATCAAGGTGAGCGATTCAGGCTCTTGAGAGCCTTTTGTTTTAATGAAATTATATCAAGTTTTTTTCGTTTCTTTTTCAATGCATTATTTTAACATTGTCACAGATATAGCTGTTGTATTTTATGCTGAAATAAAATATTCATGCCTTACAATTGTTTGAAGCCAATCAAAATTATGGATTCTAATTATGTAAACATGCATACAATGTAATTATTGCTCAATAATTAGCAAACTGTTTATAATCTCTAAGGAACTACAATAAAAACAGGGTCATAGGTCCAGGAAGTGTCAACCTATATGAAACTACTTAACAGTTCTGCTCATTTATACACTGGTCATTGTACTGGTATGGAGTGAAAAGTGGGAAGGGGTGGGGGCAGAACTGACTAGGTTCAAGTTCCAACATTGTTCAATATAATCAGCCAAGTCTTAATCTTGAGATCTCAGTTTTCTTGTGATCTCAGTTATTATTATTTTTTCAGATTGATAATAATTGCAGAGAAACAGATTGTTTATGATAAATTTCCTATACCTTTAATCAATCGACTTGAAAAACATTTCTTGTCACTAAAGAACATGCTGACACCAGCACAGCTTGAGTTAGCAGACAAACTTCAGGCATGGGCACAACATTTTTGTGAGGTTAAAGTTCCTGCATACATGAGAAATATGAGAGACAAGTAAGTTAATGTTTTAAGTTACAACTCTGCTATACAGTGGAGTTGTTTATTATTATTCATAATACATTAAAGTGAATCACACATATAATATTCAACAAAATACAAATATCTGGTTATATGTAGAACTTGTCAAAATCATGAGTACATCATGTAACCTTAAAAAATTACAATATTTTCCTACCCTTAATCACCAATAAGATTTCATTACTGTAAAAGTAGAAATTTTCACGAAGGATTTAATTTCGTTTATTTTGTGGAAAAAATACATCATCGAAATTAAAACCTCCATGAAAATTTAATCTAGATATAATATCATTTCCATTTACTGAAAACCACGAATTAAATCCTCTTGAAATATTAAAAAAAGAGACAAAACCGTGAAAGTTTCACCCGACGTAAACTAATGTTTCTACAGTATATAAGTGTTTTTTTATATTTTTTTATGTTTTGCTTGTGTTCAGCAGAAACATATGCCAAAACCTAAATTCTAATGCAATTATTTTGTATCAATGGTTCTGATTGGATGACAGTTAGCGTAAAATTCTTTATCTCCTTGTCTGTAACTAAGGAAGCCGACATTTTGAATTGCTAAATGTATTGACATTTAATTTCTACAATAATAAGCCAAAAAACTCACATGTTGCATCTAAAAGTCTTCTTTTTATCCAATTTTATTACATTCTGAAGCGACACAGGAGCCAGAAAACGCCCAGTGTTTATGTTTGACGCCAGAAGCATACCCATGACGTCACCTAGTGTAGGGACCAAAGAAGATAACATCTTTTCGCGGAATTTTCTTTAATAAAGATTTTACACTGAAATAAGGATTGAAATTTAATTATGAACTGGTTTTGCATTAGAATAGAGATAACTGTATTGTATTTAAAGCTTTGTGGACGTCCATTGGTAGTTTTACTGTCCCAAATACAGGTTTACCTGTCTCTGTTATGCGTCGCCAGGTAAACTAAATTTGCGACAGTAAAACTACCGATGGACGTCCTTAAACCTTCAAATACAATCCAGTTATCTCTTAATTTTAACATGGGAATGATTTATTTATGCATGTACTTTATGGATTACAAATGTGTCGATTTTGTGATTGGATAACAACACAGAGATGTCAGTATATATTCAAGAAACTGCTGAGGTATATACATGGTTTTTATCCCCAATTGGAACTTCAAAAACATCATCATAACACCTGTTACTATGTGACATAGTCAAAAACTAAACACTAAAGAATGTCAAAGCCTCAGAGAGCAAATATAATGATCAATGTGCATTCCTCAATAATACATTTTCTAAAATATAGTAACGTAAATTGCGTGATACTTCAAATACATAAATTTAATGTTTTAAGGTGGTACCTAAAACTACAGGGAGATAACTCTGTAAAATCAGCTAAATGTTTTAATTACGTTGGGATCTTAAGGGAATATTAAGATTCAAAATTAGTGTTTGTCAAACTGCTATATAACCAGTGTATTTTTTCTGATAAAATGGTTGGTTCAAATTTTGAGAATTTTTTATATTTTTGTCAAAGGGTCAAAGTAGATACTTTGTCAAAATTTTATGAAAATTAAACGAGCCAAATTAATTTTAGTGAATGTGTTAAGTACCATGCACCTTAAAATGTTATTATAAATTATTGCATACACAATAAAAACTAGTTTCATTAGCAAATTACAAAATCAAAATCCTTCATGAAGGCAAAACATGTTGGGTTGGGTCATAAAACAAATTAAAAAAAAGACACAAACACATACAAACACAAGACATGAAATCTGAATACTCGGCTCCGGGATATAAAATCTAAGATTGGAATGTCTCAGTATATACCCTGTAGGAGACCTAAATAACATGTAATATTTGTGCAATAAATGCACTTTTTATAGTTCTAAAATGTTTGGACATAAACAGCATTTAAATGTATATTTGTGGAGAAAATTTCGTGCTTATTTTGATTTTTAATTTAAGGAAGAACGTAAAAAAGATAGGAGATGCTTTTATGGGATACAATGCTGATACTTGTGCTGCCATTATACTACACGTCTGTCAGGAGAAAAGATGTAATGATGAAGCTATATCACAAATTGAAAAGGAGGTAGGATACATATGATAAATAAATATATTTAACACTTAAAATGTTTATATTTCATTGTTCAAAGGCTTAAACCACTGGTCCAAACAATACGGTTATTCTGTTTATTTCTGTTCATCTGCGACACATTTTCCTCACATTTTTATCCATATTACAAGTTGAACTTATAGATTCATGAAACTAGGAACCAACTTAAATAATTTTTAGGAAGTAATTTATTTTCACGACTTTTTGCGCAAATTTAAATCTTCTTGAATTTGTTTAACTGGGATCTTTCCTAATTTAATCACCACTAGTGATACAATTGCAAAAGTAAATAGCCATGAAGTGGACACAGATAGGGCTAAATGCGAAATAAAGTATCCTTGAAAATAATATAGGGTTATTGCATGAATATTGGGGAATATTGTCCTGAGTAGAAATTTATATTGCACGAGGTTGTGAGTGCAACATATGTTCTACGAGGGACAATATTCCCCAATATTCATGCAATAACCCTTTTATTGTATAGCAATATAATATTTGAAAATAAAAATTGGTTCAAACTTAGATTTTGTCGTTTATGACGTCATGAATTTTGAAGATTTATTGCACTAGTGCAATATTAGAATTTATTGCACGCTAACTTTTGGTTGCTTTCTGTGGGAAATATTATATTGCTATGCATTAATATGGTTTACAGTATATTGGATCAACTTCATCTAGTTATGCATACCAAGAGATTTGAGTTCAGTTCCTTCAATGTTCTCTGTCCAGTTTGCTGAAATATTATTTCTACTGGTGCAGCAAAGCCAAATCAGTTCATCTGTGGAAGAATTTAGTAAAGGTTTTGTAAAATGACAAAAATAGCTGACTTTAAAATTCTCCAGATATACAAAGATTACATTCATTAAGATATAAAACATCACTTCAGACACATAAAATATTATTTTTTCTGTGAAACTGATTTATCCATATCTAGAAAAGGACACTAATTGCTGTTTAGATAAGATTTATTTTAAGTTACTTTCCGTTGAATGTTTTTAACATATCTAAAATATTTCAGATTCTTCGTGATGCCCAGTCTATACTTTTATGGTGTGCCACTCCTGCAGCAGTTTGGCAACTTGATGATAAACGGGTGTTCAATTCTTATTTCTCAGAGCAACATCATGACAGTCTAGCTAATTATCTCCATTACAAGATGGTGACTGTTAACAAAGGCAGTTTATATGCACAGGTAGATAATGCAGGTGTTTGTTTGATTCTGCTCATTATAACAAAAAAAAAGCTCATCAGATATTAGATTATTTTCAAACTTTCAGAAAATGTCTAATTTTGTTTAACCCTTTCAACGCTACACAAAAAAAATAGAAAAATGGCTGCTGCTGCTGCATTTTTTTGTGTTCATTCATTAGAACAGTATATGCCTTTTCAGACTGCTGTATCTTTTTTATTATTAGAGATACAGAGAAAGTTATATCATGAAAAATGCTCAGGAGAGTATGAATTGTAATTTAAGGCAGTTATTTCAGTAAATTTTTTATCAAGTTACCTGCATTTTCAGGTAATTAACAGGTAAAAGGTGTAATTTATAACATTTGTGTTGAATTTTGAATAAAAACTACTTTTAGTCTTCATTTATTTTTTTGTTTTATCTGCTATATAATAAAGAAGACACCAGTTGCTCGATTCCGTAGCGTATTGCACCATACACAAAGTATTATGTAATCATGGCACAAATCAGTGGCTCAGTCCTCAAAATTTTCAGTCAACATCCGTTTTCCCCCCTTTTTCTACGTCTCGTAATGATCGATCAAATCATATTTCCCACACGAATTAAATGTAATAAACACATTGAGATAATAAGAACCTTTCAACTAATCCTCGTTGTTAGTTTCTCCATAGAAATGCTGAAATATTTCCATATTTACAGCTTTGTTTCCGATTTCCGCCATTTGCATTTGTCAAAATATTTGTTTTTATTTTCCTTCAATTTTCCTTCTACTGCATGATTTTACAAAAAAAATTGCCAGGATTTCAAGCGCAAATGAGACCTTGTATATCCTCGATTTCAAGGAAAAATTAGAGAGGACCCGAATGAAAACCGAATGGTTTAAGAGTCCTGATAAAAAATCTGTTGTCATCGCGCCGTGTATAGCGTTGAAAGGGTTAATTGAAAAAATATGCTAATTATATGCAAATCATTAATACTTTGATGCTGGTATCAAAGTCCAAAGCCCATAATTTTGCGGAAAAATTAGCAGAGCAGAACAAAACTTAAATTTGATTTGTAACTTATCATGGTTAACTCACATACCAAAAATCAGCCCAATATCTGAAGGTGTTTAAAAAAAAACTCCGTATAATGGTTTGTTGCCGAATGACGGAATGACGGAATTTTCTGAATTACTTAAAAACAAAATTAAGTGATGTTTGTTAATATTTCAGATAACAACACATTCTACACTAATGTCAACAACAGACATTGAGAACCTGTGCCTGTTTATACCCATACAGAAAAAGAATGTAAAATTACTGACGCTACAGTCTTTTGGTACAGAACAACAGTTCAACAGAAAAATCAAGTACAAATTGCTTTAAAAAATTTATGATTTTTCAATATTTAACAAGGGATAATAAATTTAAAGACTCATTCAAAACATGTTCCATGACAGTAGTCTTTATATTGATCTGTTCTGGAGTTTACATGATGTATTATGGTATACTGTTGTCTATCTGTCATCCATCTGTCGTCAACATGTTGGACAATATCTCGTTAAAATTTTTCGCTTAGTGCAGTCTGATACGACTGCAGAGTCCAACCCTGAACAGTTGGGGCAAATTTAGACACAATATTCAATATTAAATTCCGCGAGGTGAACCAACGCCTGTGAAATCGTTTTGGTAGAGTCCCTGAAGTGGATACCTTGGTATGCCGGGTTGTCAAATCATGCAAATGAATGCAATCCTTAAATAATAATTAAAATTGACAACAACACTTCAAAAGATCTGCAATTTTATTATCTATGTCTACATGTTTCGCCTGCAAGGCAGGCTTCATCAGGACAATTTTTATACAGAAATTGAGCCCCTGAAGTACTCAAAGTGGTGCATTGAATTTGACGTCGTCATGGTGAGAGAAACAATGAAAAGTGCATGATTTGACAACCCGGCATACCAAGGTATCCACTTCAGGGACTCTACCAAAACGATTTCACAGGCGTTGGTTCACCTCGCGGAATTTAATTTATTATTTAATCGTGAACCCCTGCATCCGAAAGGAACCGCCAAGCTAACAGCGCCGATCTACAGGCCACCAGCATATACATGGACCAAGGAATATTCCATACTTACAACGAAATAACAACTGAATCAAGATGACCAAGATGTCCGATACCACCTATACATCTATAAATGATAGCAGATATAAATGATTGCAGAAGAAACGTACCACGGGCGCCGATCTTAAATGAACTAGGAATTCACAACTATGCCATTATACAGACCAACTACTGCAGACGATCCAAAAATTATATAGTCACCAAATAATTAACAAAGGAACAGTTTTTGACAATTTTATTATCCACAGCGGCGATCATAATCTTCCTATTGTTGCCGACGCGCCGGGAAGTAGTAACCTCCAACTATGGCCAGGTTGGAAGAGAAGCCTTGCGAAGTGGTAGGAACCATGGGAAGTTCGTCCTATTAGATGCCAAGCCTTTAGAACAATTTCATGTATCATATAATAGTAAAACGAACTCAAGTTACATTGTATACAAACTTTAATTTTCTATATTTATCTTATCTATTTATAACTCTGTATTGCTACTTTCACTTTTCATTGTTTCTCTCACCATGACGACGTCAAATTCAATGCACCACTTTGAGTACTTCAGGGGCTCAATTTCTGTATAAAAATTGTCCTGATGAAGCCTGCCTTGCAGGCGAAACATGTAGACATAGATAATAAAATTGCAGATCTTTTGAAGTGTTGTTGTCAATTTTAATTAATATTCAATATTGTTACTGTCTTTTGATTATGATCAAATTTTGACACCATAAAGATATCAGACACAAAATAAATGTGGTCAAAGATCTTCCAAACCTATTGCACAATACTGTTCAATTGAAGATTTCTTCTTGAAACTTTTCAAAAATTTGAAATTTGAACAATTTTGAGAAAAAAATATGAACCCCTTAAAAAAAATCCCCCCCCCCCCAAGTTGTTTGAACCCCCATTGGAGTAATTACCTCCAAACTCAATCCCAGCCTTTCCTTTTTTAGTATGGAACCTTGTAGTACAATGTGAGAGAGATCCATACACTTTAAAAAAACACAAGTTAATGTCTGGAAACTACAAAAATGCTTGTTTTTGGCCCTTAATTCTTCGACTGTTGGCACCATAACCCCCGAAATGAATCCCAACCTTCAACTTGTGGTATTAAATATTGATGTACAGTTTCAGAACAATGAAAATACTTATACACAAGTTATTATCCTGAAACTAGAAAAATGCTAATTTTGGGCCCGTAATTCCAAAACGACTGAGACCCCAAAATCAATCCCAACCTTCTGTTTGTGGTATTGTGTAACGGTTTATTTCTTCCTCTGTGATATTCTATCCTGAGGATAATTTGTCCCGGTATTTTTTTTCCAGGCATGGTATTTCACAGGTTTATTTTTTCCAGAGGAGTGAAAATCTATTTGTGTTAGGGACGACATCAATAGTTCAATGTAGGATAAAAAACTTAATTCACATAGTTTTTTTGCTGACCCCCCTACCCCCCTTCTTAACTTAATTTGGGAAAAATTGATTTACCTATATGGATATATGTAAAATCGATTTTAGATTAACAAAACTTACAGCAATGTTGACCCCCCACCTCCAAACTATTCGATTTAAGTTTTTTATCCTACATCGATCTTTTGATGTCGTCCCTTATGCGGAAAGTATAATGTACCGGTATACATTTGCCGTACTATATTTCACAACCGTGTGAAATAGTCCCATTACCTACTATGTAAGTTACTCACAATCAATATATACCTGACTATAATTATAAAATGTTTCACAAAGGTAGACCAAATTTGCATAATTTATCAAAGGGAGGTAATTATGAACAATTTATATTTTAAAGATATTAATATAATATATTTCTGAATCTATTTTATAGTGAAATTTTTCCTTGAATCTTATTTTTTATATATTCATTTATATAAAAAGATGACTTTAATACAACTTGATTTAATAAGACAAATAACATTTCACAGGTAAAAACTATCCAGCTGTTAAACATGCTTTTGTTCCAATATATTGTTATGCTATGATTTGTCTAATTTCCATATTATCAAAAACTACATCTCTGTCCCCAGACAACACTATTAATATAGTTAAAAATATCATCATAATCAAATTCTTCTATTACTGTTAACAGCAGTAATGCAACTATATTTCTATCTTACTTTTAAATTTATATTTGTACTGAGATCTGAAAACAACTCACTTTCACATGTATTACACTAACCTTATTTAATCATGATATTATTTTCACAATAACGATCTTTGAAATTACTTCTGGTTTTCTTCCCTATGTTTCATGATATTTTCTTGAATTTTCTTTTAACAGGATGATATATATTGACTTGAATATTTCAGGAAATTTTTTCAAGGATAATTTTTGAAATTATTTCACATTATAATACATTTTTTTAACAATTTCGCTTTATTTCAAATACACTATCGTTATTTCATAGTATTTTTAAAGGATAAGTTTTTTCTAAAAACTATTTAATAAGTTAACTTCCCAGATAGAATTTCACGGCAAAGGAAAAAAATTCCCAGGGAAATATTTTCCTCTGGATAAAAAAATAACAACAACTACTGTGACATTTTTTCCTCCGGATCAAATTTCTGCCGGATATAATTTTGCTTTACAATTGAACCTTCTTAAAACATTTCATAGAGATCAAAAAGATCTTACAAATCTATTGAACAATACAGTGCAATTGAAGATTTCTTCTTGAAACTTTTCGAAAATTGTAACTTTAAAAAATTGGGAAAAAAATAGAAAAAAAGTCTAGTTATTGTGTGTCTTTGGACTACGATGCAAAAGTGGCCGACGACAATGTCATCATAGCATATACAAACCCAAAAAAAATATTTGTGTTCATATAAATTATAACATTATAATCAATTTGTATGAAAGTTTGGTGAATTGTTTATATCTATTGACATGAGCACTCTTTCATTTTTTATAAATTTTAGCAGTTGTGAGTGTTAGACACCTACTATCTATTTGTTACTACTTTGTAACATAATTGGAGTATGCTTACCGTGGACATAATGCCTACAATCTTATTTGTTTTTATGCCTCACCTACAATAGCAGAGGGGCAGTATGTTTTCTGGTCTGTCTCCATTGTCCGTTCGTTCATCCTTTGATCTGTTTGTTCTTCAGGTTAAGGTTTTTGGTCAACACGATAGTTTTTGATCCAGTTGAAAACCATTCAACTTGAACACATGTTCACTATGATATAATCTTACTAATTTAAATGCATATTGGATTTTTGACCCCAATGTACACACCTGCACCCACTAAAAACTGATATTAACACACAAAGGAACGTGCCACTAATCCACCAATTCATGCGTATATATATATATGATCAATTTTATTTGGCAATCGCCAATGGCAGTCAGCAGGGTTAAAGAACATCAGTTGTTCGACCTGTTAGTCAAATGCGTTTTGTTTAAATACACTTTTTCACTTTTCTGGTCTTTTGGAAAATGTTGTTTGTGCTGTTTTTAGACCCTTCTACAACGAAATTTGTTTTTACATGCACATGTATAAAAATTGCGGTTTTTATCCAACGCAATCATAGGTTTGAACGTAGTTTTCAATTTAGACTCGTTTATATATATATATATAGGCAAGATTTCTGGTTTTTAACTTTTAATCATAATTTTCATGACTATTCGGGGAAAGGACAATTATTTTCGTGTTATGATTATACTTCCAATAATATATAGATACTCTTTATAGAGGGGGGGCAAGGGGGGTCCCAATAACAGCAAAACAGCAAATTGATTTGGCTTATAACAGATAACAAGGAATTAAAATGGACAAAAACAGATAACAGTAAATGAAATATTAAAATAAGTCAGAACCTTGACAAATCCATGCAGTATTTCTTATTACGGGTATAATCCTTTGTAAGGAATTCCATTTTCTATGAACATGTTTTTAAAATTATGTATCTATAATGAGTTTACTACTCAATATATTTTTATACGCTCGTTTACAGGACGTATTATGGAATACTGTTGTCCGTCTGTTGTCAACATGTCAAATATTAACTCCAACACTATTTTACCAATTCGCATAAAACTTTTGGAAATTGTATATATCTATTGACGTGAGCTCCCCTTCGTATTTCATAAATTTAAGATTTTAAGTTTCTGAGTAATGGGGTTTTATTCAATAAAAATGGTGGTTTTTTTTTTCAGTTTTCTGATAATATCTCAAAAATCCTTTCACAAATTCGCAAGGAATTTTGGTGAATTGTTACTATCTATTGACATGAGCTCCCTTTCAATTTTTATAAATTTTAGATTTTACTAAGGGCGGGGGGCTTCCAGTTTTCGGACATTAACACAAAAACGTTTTCAGCAGTTCTCATGAAACTTTGCTGAATTGTTTATAGCTATTGTTGTAAGCTCCCTTTCTATTTTCATTAATTTTAGATTTTATGTTATTGAGTTAAGGGGTTTTGTTCATTAAAAAAGGTGGTATTTTCCAGTTTTTGGTCAATAACTCAAAAAATGTTTCAGCAGTTCGCATGAAACTTTGGTGTATTGTTTATATATATTGACTGAAGCTCCCTTTCAATTTTTATAAATATCTGATATGACATAGAGAAGATATCGAATATTTCAAAAAGGGCGACGGGCGTATCATGTGCTCATGTCGTAGCTGTTTATTTGTTATAGAATACTTTTGTTCAGCATTTGTTTTTATACAGTTATAGAAACTCACACATGCCTGTAATTTAAATAGTGTGTAATAAAATTGATAATGGAAATGAGGAATATGTCAAAGAGACAAAAACGATATCTAGTAAAAATCCCAGGGCTGTTATGGTATTCAATTCACATAGTTCTTGTGTTTGTTGCTACTAAAAAATGACCTAAAAGAGTTTGAATATATATATTCGCATTCTGACTTTTTCTAAATGCCCATTTAATGAGGTGTGTGAATTTTTCTTAATAAGACTATGAGGCAAAGTTGTCAGTATATAGGATAGAAAAATCAAAAGCACCAATTATAAGCATGCAATTTATCAAGTACCTCGAACCAATTTTGACACTCCAAAAGTAATTTATTCCATTATTTTCAAATGCTCAATTTGAACAATTTTTATCAGGCTATTGATTGGACCAAGTGTACTAGTAAGTAGAATACATAGTTTAGTAGGGGAGCAATGGCTCAGTGAAGACGAAATAAATCTTTGTTTGTAATAAGCTATGTGCTGCTTCGGGACCCAGTACATGGTTGGAACTTTCATTGTACAATGTGTTTGGTTCTGCTTTGAAAAGAATCACAGAGCTGAGTCAATGTACCATATTATAGAAAAGGTTAACTGTTCAAGTGGTTGTAAGGACATAGTCCTTAATTGAGATTCTTTTCAGATATTCCTGGCCATATGTTTTCCTTTTTGTCATATTAATAATTGTTCTGATTTAATATGTTGGTACGGGAAACAAGGAACATTATCCTCATACAAAAAAATAAGATAATTCTAAATACATGTTCCAAAAAAAAATGGAATTTATTACAAAGGATAATCATAAGATATACTAGACCTCACTTCTGTAATGGGTATATGTTAATGAAATCCTTCTCCGAATACGGAAACAACATATTAATAGTGCTAGACCCCAATGTCCAATGAGCTTCAATTTCTACCGAATATTGGCTGTCAAAAAAATTCTAACATTCCAATTTTCAATAACAGTTAACAGCAAATACATTATCACAATAACAGATAACAAAAAAACTAAAAGCCCAATAACAGCTAACAATGAATAAGACAATAACAGCTAACAGCAAATATATTTTCAAAATAACAGATAACAAAGAATTAAATTGCCCCATAACAGCATAACAGTTAAACCCCTTGCCCCCCCTCTTTATATGATATAGCAGTGAACGCCGTGGAGAAGCAACTTGGAATTGATAGTTAATAGCAAATATAATATATGTTTATGAAACGTGGAAATCAAGGAATTTAATAGAAAACAAAAAAAATAACGGACTTTTGAAAAAAGGGGGACGGCTAAACATAATTGTCTGGTCTCCAAGTACCTATGACTTTTCAGTGGCGGATCCGGAATTTTCATAAATGGGGCCCACTGACTGCCAAAGAGGGGGCCCCTGACAAGTCATGCTTCAATGATTCCCTATAAAAAAAAATCAGAAAAGGGGTGGGGCGGGCACCCTGAAAAACCCTCTGCAGTTTTGTTACCTTTTCTGAAATTCTCCAGAAAATATTTTACAAAAATTCATCCTACAACACTTTACAGGTGTAATACCACCAAATCATGGTACGTCACATCCGGTTGTATACGAAAATAGGTCGGAAAAAAAATATTCCCTTGAATTTGACAGTTGTAGGTAATTAATCCTACATTTTATTGCAGTAAAAGATTTCTGTGTCATAAACATATGTCTTGGGTATTTCTAAGCACCATTATTTTTTTATTTGGGATTTCTATAAAATATTTTGTAATCTTTAGGTTACATGGTGACTAAACCTTGTACACAGATAAAATAAGGGGAGAAATTTGATTGGTTAACTTCCAGTGATGGTTATTTTCTTATATGCAATGAAATGTTATGTGAATTTTTTTCTATAGTGCTGGACAGGATAAAACTTTACTCATGCCAAGTATGTCTTTATTTGAAACAAAGATAAATTCTACACATTTTTTTGAAAAGTGCAAATATAACAAAGACTAATAGGGGAAAATCAAAGGGGGAATTTACACCTTACATACTTTCAACCAAGCTCTTAATGCCCGCCATTTCATGGGTGTGTTCTAGTTAGTGTGAAAACAAGAAGAGTAAATTTAATTAAGACAGCAACCAAACATTACAACATTACCAAATATTAATATATCAAATAAGGTCTTAATTGCGTACTTCTCTTATATGCTTGATTTGGAACACTTTATCAGTATCTGATCTTTTCTAATATTTTACTCTAAAACTTAAGAAAAAAGAAAAAAGAAAAAAAGAAGACAGATACCAACACAGATACAGTATTACTAACAAAGCAGACCACTCAATAATAGGACATAGTGAAAATATAGATTATTGTAATTTGTCAAGAAGGGGAAATCATGGTAAAAAAAAAAAAAGACAAAATATTCAAGAAACTAAAATCAAAATTAAATGTTTATCAAGGTAAGATTTTTATCAAATCTTGTTTCAGATATTATCAATTTATTAAAATATTTGAATTTTTTTTTAGTGCGGACTTTGGCATTCTGTTCACATAGATGATATTCATCCTCCTCCTGAAGATATACCCTGCGTAGCTAATTCCAATCAGAACTGAAACGCTGAAAGAAACATTTATTATTTAAGAAAAGACTGGTAAAAAATGGCTTTTGGCATACCTTTCCTATAATGCTGGCATTGAGAGGACCTTCAGCATATGCTAAAAAAAAGATATTAACAGACAACAGTAGTAAAGGCTACCAAGTCAGCTCGTACTTTTTAAATTGCACAATATTCCAAAACCAGTACATTTAAAAGTTTTGAGAGAGTGTATTAGTTTATATTATATCACAGTGTAAAATGTACAGTGCTATAGGTAAAATTGTAGTACACATATTTTAAAATTAGTATTATTGTTTGTAATTTTTTTTATCTATAATTTATTAAATGATAATGTTTTATATAAATTGATTGATTAAGCAATATCATAACTGTTTGTTCAATTTTGATTTTTTATATATTTGGAACATGCTGTAATGAGATAACTTCTGTCAAAATGTGCATCATGTTATATTATAGGGTTATTGCATGAATATTGGGGAATATTGTCCCGAGTAGAATTTTATATTGCACGAGCTTGCTAGTGCAATATATGTTCTACGAGGGACAATATTCTCCAATATTCATGCAATAACCCTTTTATTGTATAGCAATATAATATTTCAAAGTAAAAATTGGTTTATACTAAGATTTTATCGTTGATGACGTCATGAATTTTTACGATTTATTGCACTAGTGCAATATTAGAATTTATTGCACGCTAACTTTTGGTTACTTTCTGTGGGAAATATTATATTGCTATACAATAAATCTGTATGTTGAATCCGTATTTTCTGGAACTGATTGTTGTGATTATTACATGTATCAGCCTCTTTTTGTGTTTGAATCTAAATTAAAAGGATGTACTTTGACAGCTCTTCGTTTATTTATATTCCATACTTGTCTTTAGTCCCCCAAACCTAAGTCAGGTGTATTACAATCATCAGTAAATAAACAAAATTACACGATCAATGATACATCATGCAAGACCTGAAGTGCTGACTACTTGACTGGATGACATGCTGTGTTGATCTATGAAATGCCAGCTCACAAGGTAACAGTCCACAGGATGACAAATCACAATAAAGTATTGTGAACTTTTTTGTTCTGATGACTACAATTTAATTGTCATGCAAACTTGCCAAGTTTTGTAAAATTGTACTGTCTGTTGTAAATTAGATTTGCCTTTCACTGCAAATTCCTTAAATCATGTCCTTTATGTATACCATTGAATATGTAACCATGTCATTCTATTATCTCATTATTTTGTATATATGTTATTGTTTGTTATTACTGTTTATATTCACATACCGCTGATGGGGTCTTGAGAAATAAAAAGTTTCAAAAAAGTTTCAAGTTTCAAGTTTCACAATACTCAGACACATTATTCTGACTAATAGGTTCATGTTTGCTTTAATAATTTTATCCTAAATACAGATTGTTTAGCAGTAGAGTGGCAAATATCAATTTTATAGTTTATTTAAGTTTGCTCCAGACATTGATCTAACCAACAACCTCAAGCTCCCAATCTCATATATAAAAGCAGACTTACACGTACAAGACCACTATGAAGGTTACAAATAACTAGATGATTAAATGATTGTTGGTTGCTTAACGTCCAGTGTCAAAATATTTCAGGCATATTCAGGACGAAATGAATAGCAAAGTGGCACTAAAATGCACAGTTTATTTTTTTTAAGCTCAGCATTGTTTCATACAGTTCATTTTATCAAGCATGTACTATTAACAAACATAACAACTCAACATATTAAAAAAATTCATAAGAAACAAATTACTACATGATCTCAAAAAAACAATTTAAACATGAATAAAATAAACTATCAACTAGTTGCACAATGTCCAGAGGAAATTATTTCATTCATAATCAGGACAATATGTCATGTATGAGAAAATAATGTTGGACTTTTTTTATTTTGATAAGTGGATATTTTACTATAAATTCTGAGATTAATTGCAATTTTTAATGTATCCTAAAAATGTGACAGGATGTGACATTGCAATAATTCCTTTTACAGGAATCCCAATAATTATTCTTACATTATTGTTGGCTTGCAAGAATGACTTTACACAGATTAAATTCTGATTTAAGGATAAGAAAATCCCTGCCACAGTAATTTTATACAAGTGGATTTACAAAAAAAAATAATGGACAGTACAGCAGACCACTGCAACCACTAACATGAGACTCCTCCCAACCCCTCACAAAAATCTCTTCCCAACCCGTAAATCCAATCATGAAATCATTACACCTTGCTTCTATTGGTGAAGATGTTGCTGCAGCCGGTTTTCGAGGAATTTCGGTTGCTGGGAGAGCCTTCACTAGTGCTGGCGGTGTCGTGGGAATTCTTCTATGGCCGCTTGATATATATACTTTGGTAGATTCTGCCATAGATGTGCATAAAAAAAACCCACATAAAGTTTCCATCAAAATACGAGAAATCTGCGATAAGATTAATAATGATTTTCCCACTGATGATGAGATCAAGCATATGATCGATGATACTTTTAATCGGAGCCCGATATCTATGTTAGACAGGAATTCATTGTTGATGGTATGAAATGGTTTTGTAATCAAAAAGTATTTACAAGTCGTTTCTAACATTCATATTATTTAAATTACTTTGTCGATACGCAGTGTCCTTGTTTTGGTTAGTTTGCAGAACAAACTGACACATATATAATTTTACACATATATATTGAGACAAATTTCACTTGCAATACAAATAAAGAAAAGTGGTAAGGTTGCAAATTATACAACAATCAAGCGTCAACATGATATAAGTTCAATACTCTCTTATTAATTTTCTTGTCAGAAATACAAAAATCGGTTTTCTGTGTCTGATAATCTTACAACTTTTCAGAAACCGAAATATTTCAATTAATGGTAAAGAAAAATATTTCATATGACTTAACAGTAAACTGTATCAGTTTTACTGTATCTGATGCAGATTTCGGTAACTAAAGACATTAGTTTTGAAGTCATTATTGCGTTGATAAAATATCTTCAGCAGTATTTATATGGTTGTCATAATATCATGAGTACAAAAGTATATATACAGTACATTTATTTTTCGACCTTTCTGTATAGCAAGACTGAAATCAGAAACATTTAAAAAAAAAAAAAAAAAAAAAAGTTGGAAAGCGACTGTCAACTATTTTAAAGAAACCAATAAGTGTGGCTGTATGAAATTAATATGTTTGGTTTGTTTTTTCATTCTTTAACCCGTGAAGTATACATCCTTACTTTTAAGTATCCGACTTTCTGTAATAATTTACAGCATTAAAAGATGGTTAAATTGTCAATCATGTTTATGTTTTACCATTTGTTCCGGAACCAAGGGATTGTAAAACGACTTTCGACCAAAGCTTTTAACAGTGGATGTTTTTGACAACCTTTTATGCTAAGTAGGACCAGAAAAAATATTGTGTTTAAGCTTTCTTAATGTGCACACAATGTTAAAATAATATATAGAAATGTAAAAGGACATATTAGCGAAAAAAAACATATGAATGTTATCCCATAAATACACTGCGATGTTAATACTCTTAATCTGCCTAAAATGAATATAAATCGGTAAAAATTATGTATTGCAAATTACATGCAAGTTTAGAGGATTTTACTGGTAAGCAAATTAAACACTATTGTCTGTTTTCCCTTAACGTATCAACTAAATCATAATACATTGCGAAGATGATGAAAGGCGAATGTATATTTTAAATGTTGATATATATAATGGCCGGTCAGTATTGATTTTTTTTGTATCATAGTCAGGTGATGGTTATGAAAAGAATATTTTAGAAAAGCATTCTCAAAGCTAGAATCATTTGCCGAAAGCAGATCAAATAATTTGAACTGTCTGCTACTGCCTAAAACGCATCCTAAAGGTTGGAATGATTTGAAGAAAGCAGATCAAACATGTTGAACTGTCCGCTACTGCCTAATACATGTAATAATGATATCCCAGCAATTAGTATTCGGTAAATATCAAGTTGAAGATCAATTGACCAGAAATGCATAGCGGGGAATGCATGAGTTAGGCTATTGTAAGTTCCGATCGGAATTTTGATGTGCACTGATTCAAGAATGAAATAGAGCATTAATTAATAATATATTTGTGTTAGTGGTCCACTATGTTTCTAATAAGTTCTTTTAAAAAAAATATGTTTAACAAAACATACGTCTCCAGTGTTTTCTTTTTCTGCTTTCTATGAATTCTTTTTGTATGCATTATGCATTGCTTTGAAGTGGTTATTGTTTATGGTTGGTGTCGTCTGTTTAACTGTGTAGTATATCGTGCTTGTTTTGGTTTCAATATCAAAAAAAGTATTGACTCATATTAATCATGTCAATGTTTAAATTGTACATGTAGAACAAGATTTTGAAATTGAAGGGTCGCCGAAAGTCATAACGAAAGTTAAAACATTTATGTTAGTTATCTTGATCGTTTTATTTTCATATAAATTCTTGTAATACGATCAAATCAATAAAAATGTTGCAAATTGAGGAAGACACATTGTTCATTAACATATGCTTGAACTGTCCAGTTGACATTATGTTAGTCCGTGACACTTAAAGACCATGACAATTTTGTAAATATGTGAACAATTCTGTTAAGTGAAAGAATAGATAATGCAGGTGTGCTGTTTGCAAAGTCAAATTGCATTGACTGTTTATTGATATATGATATAGTCACTGACTGTACATAGCCTTTTCATGAAAATTTTACGTTTTCTGCTCTTAATCATAAAATGATGGTTTTTACCCTAAATTTTTCATTAGGAACAGTTATTGGAGTTGTAGTAATTTTAGAATGAAAAACCATACTTTGTCTCAAAATATAAATTTTGTTTATACTCAGCTCAAAAAGGATAGAAATTCTCAGGAAAGCCTCAATTTTTACACTGTTTTAAGTCCATGTACATAGAAGATGTGGTATGATTGCCAATGAAACAACTTATTCTCTAACTGAGTCCAGATTGATTAAATAAACTATAGGTATCTGTGCTGAAAAAGAAAACAACAACAACAGCAAGAAAAGCATGAGCAGACCCATACCATTTTGTCAGCTGTTAAAGGACCTAGCTTTAGTTAACCCGAGAAAAATCTTTAGCAACTACAGATATGAGGAGGTGTCGGAAGGGTTCTGATCCAGAAATCCCAGACTTATAAACATGAAATCCCGAGGTCACGAATTAAAATAAATTAAATCCCAACATCCTGTCAGTTCAGCTAACCTTTCAAAATCTACAGCTGTTGCTGGCCTAACTCCTGTTGTAGACCTCTCAACCTTCAACTTTGTCAGCAGATATTTTAAACATTGGGTACATCTATTGGTAACTGTGGTCTATGGTCATTATCTAGAGCTACCCCTTATAATGTTTTGTGCTTCCGACGCGCTTTTCTAGATTTGCATTAAAAAATGGTATACGTGTATCAAAGGAAATGTTCATTCTACATGTAATTCCTTCAGATTGAAGTTAATTCTTAGATGTTGGAAAAAACTAAAAGTATCTGTTGATTAAATCTTAATCCCCATAAAAACAAATAACAGTTTTAACTAAGAAAAACACAATAGCATATGGACAATCGAAAGATAAAGTTCATAAACCAAAATGAAGACAAGTATACAAAAAGTACCATAGCTCCATAACATAATGGCGGGATGTGTAAATACCTAGCCCCGCCTAAAAGTTAATAGAGGATACTGCTTACTTCTTGTCTTTCGTCTTAAGAAGTTCCTGTACGAAGTCAGTCTCATAAGATTTAAAGAACAAGTCGGCAAGAAGAGGGGGACAGTTGGTTTCCATGGGAATGCCGATAGTTTGTTGAAAAACACGTCCTCCAAACGTAACAAATATGTTGTCAATCAAGAAATTAATCATCTTGATAATGTCAGTTTCAGAGAATTGTTTGTTACTATCAGAGAAGGATATATCCTTCCCTGAGACAAGATACTTGTATCTTCGTTGGCCATTCTTTTTTATGAAACAAAGCAATACCAACTCTTTCATCTTTGCTTTTAGTTTGGAATGGGGAATACTTGTGTATAGTATAGAAAGTCAAATGTTTTAATACATGCAAAATAGTCTTAGATTGTATGTACTCTAAAAGATCTTTGAATGTTTTTATCCATATCTAATTCACGCCACCTCTACAATAGGTAGTTTCACAATAATTGTAACCCGATGACCATAATGAATCCCGGCTTTGATTTCTGATAAAACTGATGTTAATAATTTATAAAAGAGGTTTCGTGGAGCACTTGGCAGACCCGGCAATATACTGATATACTGTTGTTTGTAGGGACGCTTATGTAGTTTAGGTATCGAATATAGTGATGGAAAATCCTGTTCTTCATATTTTGTAGAAATTCCAAGGGAACATATAACAGACCTATAATTATCCAGCATTTCTTCTTAAGTAAGTTTTTTTTTGTCTTTTTTTTTGCAATTATTCTTTCACCTATATATAGTGAAGTATTGGTTAAAAATCTACTTTTTCTTGAACTTTCATCATTTAATATTTTAAACCATTCTTTTGGGATTGCTGTATTTACTTTTCAGAATTCAGCTATCAATTGGATTTCTATTTTAGTTTTAAGCTTTTAAGTTTTTCTGAAAAAGACCCCATTTTCACCGAAAATATCATTTATATGAATGATATCGCTATCTATCCAGCCTTGGAAAAGTAATGTTTTCTTCTGAAATTTGATCAACCGATTTTCCCAAGTGAATGTTTTAAACTACGAAGTTGTCCTTCCACTTTTGCTCCATTTTTATGTAGCAACATTCCAGCAGCTCATGCATACGGAGTATATATCTCCCAATTGATACGATATTCCCGGGCGTGTATTTCTTATCATGATTTCCTTGATAGAGGAATGGATCTCACAAGGAAGCTATTAAACCAAGAGTTCAAAATGGTGAAGTTGAAATCATCCCTTCGTAAATTTTACGGACGCCTTCACGGGTTGATTGACCGTTTAATACCTTTCTTTTTTCACGAATGTGACCTACCGAATTACATTATTTACCGGATTTTTAATAACATAAGCAACACGACGGGTGCCAGATGTGGAGCAGGATCCGCTTACCCTTCCGAAGCACCTGAGATCACCCCCAGTTTTTGGTGGGTTTCGTGTTGTTTAGTTCTGTGGTTGATTGTACAAGATAATATTTTCATAATTTTGACTACAACAAGTTATACAAATAGGATATCAAAGTTGTAATGGGAGAACTTACAAGATAAACATTTTAATAAAATGATGGGTCATCGGTCATTTGTACAGTTCAGTGTCATTACGATAGTTATCTTTTCTTTCAAACTTTCGGGATAAAAGATTTAATATCTATATTCTTGTTTTAATATAAATGTCTTTTTTTGTATTATCAACGCAATCGTCTGAAGACAAAATGTAAGTTCATTAGTCCAAATTAATTGTCTATAAGATTAAGCGTCAAAGTGATGTAAAATATTGTCACCTTATTTTATTTGCACAATTGTTATTCATGGCAATCAAATTATGCTTACCAAGTTATAAGTACAATTAAAAACAATTAAGCCTCTAAATTATTGATGAAAAGCCACTTCAAGTTTACTCAAATTTGATACTGTTGTCAAATCATATTTTTCTTCATACTTATACCAAACATATATGGTTTCTATATACTTTTGCCTGATATAAGAGCGATAATTCCTGCTTCAAATAAAAGATGTGTTTATGCTGATTATATGCAAGAAATATATGGTTTCTAGGTATATTTCCGTGACATAAGTGAAAAAATACCACACTCGAGTTTTCTTTAGCTCACTTCCGATTGACATTTTTGATGTCTATCAACCTAATGCAATGTATCATATACCCGCATCGTATGAATCATGGCAACGGTTAAGTATACGGAATGAAATTCACATTAGACCTTGACATCTATTTCAAGGTCAATATGGATGGATCTCAAAGCCACAACTAAGCTGTCTACTTTGTATGCCTTAAGAATTATGTCACTTTAGAACTTATTTTAAATTCTCCGAGGAAAACTATCCTTACCCTTTCGAAAAAGATAATTTCCTTTACGACATGATGCAACAAACAATTTTGTAAATTTCTTCCTCAATTATTCATAACGATTTCGTAGGAGAAGCAAAATCGATTAAAATAGAATTTAGAACATAACCTTTGACCTTTGACCTCAGATTAATTTTTTTGAACCAAAAATGCATTGAATCCAAATCAAAATACCTTAGGTCTCTGTCAATTACCATGTATCCGTTACACATACGCACAAAGGCAAAAACAGAATACAACACCATAACCATCACTTTATTCCATAAACTTCTAACTTATGTCAAATGCTTTAGAAAGAAATTATGATAAGAACCTACAGAAACCATTTGAAGTTAAAACACTCCATACAAAAACCATATTATACTATCTCCCCATTATGATAAAATGTTGGGAGAATAAACCAGAGTTATCTTACATTAATCACAAGGACAGGCTAGCAAATAGTTATCAAAGGTACCAGGATTATAATTTAAAACGCCAGACGCGCGTTTCGTCTACATAAGACTCAGATCAAAATAGTTATAAAGCCAAACAAGTACAAAATTGAAGAGCATTGAGGACCCAAATTCCAAAAAGTTGTCCAAAATACGGCTAAGGTAATCTATTCCTGGGATAAGAAAATCGTTAGGTTTTTTAGAAAAATTCAAAGTTTGTAAACAGAAAATTTATAAAAATGACCATATAATTGATATTCATGTCAACACCAATGTGCTGACTACTGTGCTGCTGATACACTCGGGGACGAAACGTAAACATTTTAATTTGAGCTTAATTAGCTTTGTTAACGTTTAAACATTTTTCTACTAAAAATGATTGCTACTTTATTCAAACACATGTATATGAACTTTGTAAGCCAAATCTACTAATTTTATTTATCTTTATAACAATAGATAACCATGCTATATAGTTGTTAATTTCTGTGTCATTTTGGTCTCTTCTTTTAGAGTTATCCCATTGCCAATCATATCACATCTTCTTAATTGTATATCAGTGTCCAAGCGACTAGTCCAGTGTTAAAATCCATACATAGTTATGGTATTAGATTATTGATATGTTGAAGTAAAATTGACTTTCAAGCGATAATTCTAATTTGTTCTGTTAGATTTTTTATTTAAATTAATATACTTTTAGAGTTAGCTTTGACTTGCCAAATGATCGAAACTCTAATTGTATAACAACGACCACTGTTTTTTGTTTAGTCCAATAATCATTAATTCAGCTGGAATCTGTTCAGTGGTTGTTGTTTGTTGATGTGGATCAGATGTGTTTCTCGTTTCTCGTTTTTCATATAGATTAGACCGTTGGTTTTCCTGTTTAAATGTTTTTACACTAGTCATTTCGGGGCTCTTAATAGCTTGCTGTTCGGTGTTTGCAATGGCTCCGTGTTGAAGGCCGTAATCTATAATGGTTTACTTTTACAATTTGTGACTTGAATGGTGAGTTGTCTTATTGGCACTCATACCATATCTTCAAAATGACATTCCACCGAATGAAAACAGCACAAAGCAAAAGTTGAGATGGACTCGGTGTTTTGTTTCCAAAATTGTATCCCTTTGTATGTTTTTAATGGGTAATTCATATAAAACTTTAAGGAATAAATTCTCAGATCTGCAATATTGATTGTTGGTTTTAATGTCCAGTGGCAAATATTTCATGCATTTTCAGAACGAGACTTCTGCAATAAGGTTGTGATATACATTTTATCGATATTACAATGTACATTAGTTCATACCTTCGAAATAAATAATCTATTCGATCAAAAAGGTCGGATAACTTATACACAAGAATTTGAAACTTCCTTTAAACAGGACATGTCTACTTTTTAACAATTCAAGTGTACTTAAGATACTGTAATCTATAAAATCCTCAATGGAAGATAGTTAAAGTGCATATTTTTAAATACAGTATATCGGGCAAAAAATGTTAACCCCGTGTACTTCCTCAAATAACATTCTGTTCAATACATTTGCAGTTAATTTCATCAAAGAAGTTTAATTAGATACTTTACGAAGGAGCATGTGGAATGTACAGTTAAATTGGTAGTAAATGTTTATATATCTAAGTATGTTCCACAACAATAGTATGACTATCTTAACTTTTTTGTAAAAATGTCTCCTTATGTAAAAGGAGTAGGTCCGGTAAGGACCGATTTTGGCCTCAAATTTCAGGTTCATCTGACGAAAGATTTTGACCTCTTTTTAAACACTAAAGTGTCTATTTCATTTGATTCAGTTAGTTTTTGTGAAAGATTTTAACTGATTTAGTCATTAAAAACGATCCGATGTATGCTCAAAATGAAAAATCTACCAAATTTGTTGAAAAATGTCACTTTTCAGATAGTTTTTGTCAAAAATGAAAGTGGCTGCATCCGTGTTCATCCTAAACCTTTATATATGTTATGTATTATCATAAAATACAACTCTCATTCCAATATTAAGGATGAACACGAATGCGGCCACTTTCGATTTAAACGAAAACCGTCTAAAATTTAACTAAAATGATAGAATTGTGAAGATTTCAGTAATTTAGCATGACTTAATGGTGCTAGTACTCGATATATGTGCATTGTATTGTCAAAAACAGCCCATATTTATGTAGCAGACACATTCTACTGTCCAATAAACTAAAAGGTTACATTTTAACAATTTGGTAAAACTGCTATATTTTGAGGCCAAATAGGGGTCTTACCGGACCTTCTCCTTTAACATGATGCAAAAACTCGTTAATCTTCCAAAAGATGTTTAAGGATTTGCGGTTATTATAAAGGTTCTTACATATATGACCCTTCGTATAAGGAAATTAAGTTTGCCAGAAAAAGACCAATTATATACAAATACAATAAATATCTTTTATTTAAGTTATTCAAATCCCGATATCGTTAATAATAAAACTTTTGACAAGCTGGTTACAATTTCTCAAGTTGCAGTTGAACATTGATTTATTTTTAAATGTTATTCTTCGATGATGATTATATATAAATAGTTAGAATGTCAAACTCTGTGAACAATTATCAAAAATAAAGCCAACGTATTTTCGGAGATATTTCAAATGACAATTGAGCACAAGCCTTTGAAACAAAACGAATTTATATACTAGTATGATTAGTCAGACTGAGTGATATGCCTATTTCATTTTCAGAAAAAGGAAGTCAAGAAGATTAGTTTTATAAAGAAGACAGCAATATTTTATATGTTGTATTATATTTGTCTACGGGTTTATATATATAATCCGTTCATCCTATTTCGACACTTCAAAAAGTAAGAGTTAATCCTAACTTGAGGTACATATGGCCTTTTAAATACTGTTTCGATTCCTAACATCACAGAACAGACATTAATTGTCTAAATCCGTATATGGTGTACCAATGTTTGCACTTCATGTTGGCGGTATATCATATTTCTGCAAGTTAGTTTGGCAATCCCCATGACAGTCAGCATTGTTTAGGAACATCTGTTGTTCTACCTGCTAGTCAAATGCGTTTTGTTAGAATATACTTTTCACTTTTTTTGGGGTCTTTTGGAAAATGTTGTTTGTGCTGTATGTAGACCCCGCTACCTAAACATTTGTTTTGCATGTATAAAAAATTTATCCAACGCAATCATAGGTTTAAACGTTGTTTTCAATTTAGACTTGTTTATATTTATGTTTGTATATATATATTATTTATCATTAAAACAATATTTATCATTTAAACGTTATTTTTTTTTATTATCTTAATATTATAGCTCGAAATATTAATTTTATATCAAAAACAGTATCCCTTAATATATAGCGTTGTTAACTATCTGATAGATTTTGAAAGTAAAAACAAATAACGGGTTATAGTAGCATTTTCTATATTTGCTTTGTGGTTTGTGTTTCTCAATTGTCCGACTAGATTTATGTGGATTAATTAGATAGATTAATTGCTTTCACTAAGTTTGTATGCCAAATATAAATGTATCAGCCACCGAAGGTATGTATACGTAAATTTTTTGTCTCATACAGTAAACATGATTTGTATTTCGTACGTATAATCTAAGATAAAAGCATATAAATATGCTAGACAAATTATTAGGTACTTCCAAAACTCATTGGATTTGTAATATAAATCAACATCAATCAAACAGGTAAGGTACACAGAGTTCTGTAAAGTGCATATATAATAACTATACTGACAATGATTTAATCATAATGTTGTTCAAATATAAGAATATATCTTTTTCTAGTATGCATTTTCCTTTAGAAATATTGTATTTTGTGTAAAGTAAACACAATAACTGTAAATTTATTTCAAAATAATGTTTGTCATTTATCTTATAACCCCAAATTAAATTCTTTAAAGTAAAAATATGTCTATCAATCTTTACTCTTTCACATAACAGATATATTTCTCCAAATATAAAAAAAGAAGATGTGGTATGATTGCCAATGAGACAACTATCCACAAAAGACCAAAATGACACAGACATTAACACTTATAGGTCACCGTACGGCCTTCAACAATGAGCAAAGCCCATACCGCATAGTCAGCTATATAAGAATTGGCAAGTTACAAAAAATGTGCATAGTCCTCTGTAATGTTACAATGATTACAGGTAGAGTCAAGGCTTATTTTCCATTGTTCTAATAATACTTTGTTTGGAGGAATAAAATGTAACAATTTCCATTAGCACATTTTCAGTTTATTATCTTTTAAATATTTATGAATAATTTTTGCATATATTGACCTTCAATTTGTACATTTTCAAAATTTAATATTCCGTTCAACTTATGAATCAATAGGGACTTCTTTATCATATTCTATTAAAATTGTATAAATTTACTTGAATCTAATTATTCTACTGTAAAACCGGGTGTTAAATTTCAAAGTTTCTTTGTTTTTTAATACCAGTACATTATCAGATTGTTATTGAACGGCAAATTTCATCTCGTTTTATAACAGTTCAAGAGATCTGAACGATAGTATGTTGCCATTGTCAAGAAACTACATATGATAAGACAAATTTCTAACTGTGGTTACTGCAATAACTTCTGATATTGTTAGGTTTAAAAGGACAGAGCTTCTGTGTTAAGTAATGTAAAATAATATGTTAAAAAGATGTCATTGTCTTTCAACAAAATATTTAGTCAAATTGAACAACACTTGTTTAGTATGTGGTTTATATCCAGATTCGTAAGAAGGTTCCACTTCACAAAAGTGGTGGTTAAGATGACCAAAGCAAGTATACAGGCTTACAATTAGTCTAAAGTACATTAAACTCTACATTTGGATAATTACTTGGTGAAAAAGTCAGATAGATGACTCAAAGTTGTTTTCATTAAGAAAAAAAACAAGAGGGCAAGAAAATCTTATCATTTGTTAATCTAACAATGCATAATTTATAAAGTATTGTTCACAAAATGATAGAAGGATGTTTGTCTGTTCCATAGACGTAAGAAAGGCTATTTGACACTTACATTATCCTGAGAGAGTTTGATCGATTACTGATTGATGCCTTCAAGTCATCAATCGAGTACTGATCGAATATGATTGATTAGTGTTCGATTACCGATCTAATCGATTAGTTAAGTCTGGAATTATACAGGATTGCGACCCAAACTTCTAGAAATATGGATTTGTACTAAATTTGATATTGCTTTTGCAGAAAATCAATGGCATTTCTCGCACTAAATAAAAAAAATGGTTAATGCTTTATTGATGCTTTTCATATATTTTGAAATAAACAGATGATCCGATTAAACTCACGGTACTTACGTTTTTACCTAAACTCGGTTTTATGCATCTGGTGTAATGATCTATTTTCAACGCACGGTCATCACAAAAAAGTTTAATTTTCGTATTGCTCATTCTGGTTTTTTTTTACTATTGCCTGTAGGTTTGTCGGTTTGTCTTTTTTTTTTCTTAGCCATGACGTTGTCAGTTTATATTTAATAAACTAATATATGTTTGAATGTCTCTTTGGTATCTTTTGCCTCTCTTTTATCGATAAATTTAGAATAAGAAACAAAAAAGTCAAACATAATTTCGCATGAGACCTCAAACTTGTAAAATTTTGTTCATTTGATCCTTTCCTATGTTCAAAATGAATGGTATCAGAAATGTCAAAAAGCCTTTTTTTTAAAATGTACGGACTTCATTTATCATATTCTTTCAACTAATATTCCATTAGGTGGTGCAATAAATCACAGTATTTTGTAAACACTATAATATGGTTTTATAAATGTTGATACATTAAGCATTGTTCGACAAAAGTTATGAAATATAAACACTTTTCTGTGACGCATTGCATGTCAAATTTGATAAAATAGTTATGGTTTGTGGGAAGGACAGCTTCATATTGCTTCCTTTTCTGAGCACGGCAGACTTCCAATCCTTTTATATTTCTCCATGCAATGCACCATTTCGGCAATGTTCAAAAGTCCCTATTTTAAATGATGCCATTGAATTGTACTAAAACTAACTAACGTCGTTGTATGCTCTGTGTACTGTGCCGAAGAATCAAATTTGGGCAACCAAATTGCAAAAAATTATAACAACAAAGGATAATAAGAAGACTATCCCAAGTCGGGAGCCTCTGGCCTTTGTAAGTCTTGTATTTTTTAAATTTTAGTTTCTTGTGTACAATTTGGAAATTATTATGGCGTTCATTATCAATTCAATTCAATTCAATTCAAATATTTATTGTCATATAAACTCTGAACAATAAGTTTGTGACAAATAATATAAACATACACAAAATACATTTAACAAACAAAACCATGAAAACAAAAAAAGCAAAAAAGCAAAACAATGTATCTATATGATATATAAATATATTTTATAAATAAATCAAGAGTCCCCTGTCCTCAGTTCTAATGCCTGTTTAAAATAGGACCCTAAGCTTTCTACTTCTTTTGAGGTTGATGGACAAAGAAGATATTTAATTTTTTCATTTTCTTGCCACTGAACTTAGTCTAGTATATATTTGTTTAGGGGCCAGCGGAAGGACGCCTCCGCGTGCGGGAATTTCTCGCTACATTGAAGACCTGTTGGTGACCTTCTGCTGTTGTTTTTTCTATGGTCGGGTTGTTGTCTCTTTGACACATTCCCCATTTCCATTCTCAATTTTATGTAATGAATTAGCACTAAATGAACTACTAACGAAGATAAACTGACACTAGTGAGAAGTATAAATATGTGTGAGGTATTCAGTCGTGATATCTTTTCAACAAATTGGTTAAGCGAACAATTTCCAGCAAAAAGTGAGTGGAATTATACATTGTTAGAGGCCATTTTAATGGTGTTGACTTTTGGACGTAAAATGTATACATTTTTATCTTTCTGGGGTTATTAGGAAACAGACCAAAGTTGTATTGATACGTTCTCCTGGTTTATATTTAATACCTGTACGCAGTGTCTTTTTGATTTTGGGATATACTAGTAACCGGCCACGTCCACTCTGTGTAGTATTTCTATTTGTATCCATCTGATGAGTTGCGCCTTTTTCAACTGATTTTTATAGTTCGTTTTTATGTTGTAATGTTACACCACTGTCCCAGGTTGGGGGAGGGGAGTGTTGGGATCCCGCTAACATGTTAACCCCTCCACATTATGTTTGTAAGTGCCTTTCCCAAGTCAGGAGCCTGTAATTAAGTGGTTGTCGTTTGTTCATGTGTTAAATATTTGTTTTTCGTTCATTTTTTTGTACATAAATTAGGTCGTTAGTTTAATCGTTTTAATTGTTTTACATTTATTTTTCATTTCGGGGCCTCTTAAGCTGACTATGTGGTATTGGCTGGGTTCATTGTTGAAGGCCGTACGATTACGTATAGTTGTTAGTTTCGGTATCATTTGGTCTCTTGTGTAGAGTTGTCTCATTCGCAATTATACCACATCTTCTTTTTACTATTTCAAAGAACATATAGATATGTCTTGTAAATAGAATATTTATCAGACCAATTAGTATTGTAACCCGACAGTTTCATCCATTATATCCCGCTACTCATTGTAAATTACTATATGTCTAGGGAATGACAAAGCGTCAACCCAACAATCGGAATTATCTCGGGATTTACCTGTTAGATTAAATTAGCAACTGTTCCATTGATTTCCATATTTTATGCAAAATAAAAGTTAAAATTAATACATGTACATAAATATGGATTACACAAATTAATTCATTAAAAGACGTTTTATCCCTTTAGCTTAATTTTAAGACAGCTATTAAAAGATCAAATTGCGATGTGATTATTTTTCAAAATTCAGTCAAGTTCATCTATTGACCTTCAGTTAATGAGAATCATACCGTACAACGTAAAGGTGACCGGACCCAACAAAAGATTCAGATAATTTTTCGAATGATAGATAATTTAGTCGTTTGTTTAGTATTGTGTTAACGTCTTCAACTAAGCGACTTTTAGTGAATAGAGGTAGTTGAGGAAGGGGAAATAGTTATATCAAAGGTACCAGATTTATAATTTCGCTCAGTTCAAAATAATTATTAAACCAAACAAGTACAACGTTGAAGAGTATTGAGGAACCAAAATTCCAAAAAGTTGTGCCAAATACAGCTAAGGCAGTTGCATCGACCCAGTGGTGTTAATAGTTATCAAAGGTACCAGGATTATAATTTAATACGCCAGACGCACGTTTCATCTGCATAAGACTCATCAGTGACGCTCAATTCAAAATAGTTATCAAGTCAAACAAGTACAAAGTTGAAGAGCACTGAGGACCCCAAATTCCAAAAAGTTGTTCCATATACGGCTAAGGTAATGTATTCCTGAGATAAGAAAATCCTTAATCTTTTGAATAATTTAAAGTTTTGTCAACAGGAAATTTACTAAAATGTTCATGTAATTGATATTTATGTCAACACCAAAGTACTGGCTACTAGGCTGGTGATACCCTCAGGGGACGAAACGTCCACCAGCAGTGACATCTACTCATTGGTGTTAATAGTTATCAAAGGTACAAGGATTATAATATAATACGCCAGACGCGCGTTTCTTCTTCATAAGACTCATCAGTGACGCTCTGTTCAAAGTAGTTATAAAGCCAAACAAGCACAAAGTTGAAGAGTATTGAGGACCCCAAATTCAAAAACGTTGTGTCAAATATGGTTAAGGTAATGCATTCCTGGGATAAGGAAATGCTTAGTCTTTCGAAAAATTTAAAGTTTTGTCAACAGGAAATTTACTAAAATGACCATATAATTGATATTCATGTCAACACCGAAGTGCTGACTACTGGGCTGGTGATACCCTCGGGGACGAAACGTCCAGC
Organism: Mytilus edulis; assembly: GCA_019925275.1. NCBI lineage: Eukaryota > Metazoa > Mollusca > Bivalvia > Mytilida > Mytilidae > Mytilus > Mytilus edulis. Next base: position 35,819,019 of record CM034357.1, read on the forward strand.
AGCAGTGGCATCTACTCAATGGTGTGAATAGTTATCAAAGGTTCAAGGATTATAATTTAATACGCCAGACGCGCGTTTCGTCTTCATAAAACTCATCAGTGACGCTCATATCATAGGTATTCTATCTAGTCCTTCGTGTAACTCGGTGAATGTGATGAATATTTTCAACTCGACTCCTCGACGTAGACGCAGTCATGGTCATCGTCATTATACATCACCTTCTCTGCATGATGTATCTATTAATGACTTGCTGTCATTCATACAAAAGCCGTTAGGTATTCATCACATTCGCACGAAACTTTATTCATTACCCCTTTCAAAACTTCATTCTCTGTTCAATTCATGTTTGGAATCCACTGTTACAAACCCTCATTCAAACCAATACAAACTTGAAGCTATAATTTCGGATATTGCAAGTCACAGACTTTTCAAGCCAGTTCGCATTGGAAAAGATGAAGAAGAGAAAAGATCTTTTCTTAATCTTTCCTTTGCCAACAAAGGTCTCGATGGCGTCAACCTAGGCAATATCCTTCATCATAAATTAGTGCAATCGAAAATACCTCCTTATTTCAAAGACCAGTCTGTACCAATAATTTCTTATACCTATACCAAACCTATTGCAACTAAAATTTTCAATTACAAACGCGTTTTGCAGGATCTCGATATTGACGACTTCAAGTCTAAACCTCCTGATTGCACTTGTGCTAGTTCCAAATTCACATATAATCCTGCTGGCCACGTTATTACCGGTGACCTTAACATTGTTAATAACACTTCTCTACGAAATGTGTTATCGAAAGGTCCCAAATATCGTGAGCCTAAATCCATCAATTGGAAATACAACTTTAAAATTTTGATGGATTCAGTCGAGGATTATGCCAGGCAATGGGCTAAGCGCGAGAAGGAAGGCGTAGACACTCTTTCCGAATGGATTAAGGCAGTGAGGTCGTTGATACAAATCAGAATTAAGAAACTGAATGGGTCCATCAATGCCCATGCTACGTCAATCTTTAAAGACCCAAATGTTGCAAAACACCTATCCGACCTCCATGACAAATATGTTGTTGTCGCCGCAGATAAAGCCCCAAATAACATCGTTTTTGTGTGTAAAAGTCACTACATCTACTGCTTGATAAACGAATTAGGTATTGACAATTCACTTGGAAACTCAACATATACCCTCACGGCACTTATCAAAGAGGAAATCCTGGATAATCATAGGTCTGTTCTATGTTCCTTTGGAATTTCAACCAAAGATGAAGAACTGGATCTTCCATCACTGTATTGGATACCTAAACTACATAAGTGTCCTTACAAACAACGGTATATTGCTGGGTCTTCCAAGTGCTCCACGAAACCTCTTTCTAAATTATTAACATCTATTTTATCAGCTATCAAAAACGGGCTTCAAAGTTATTGTGAAACTGCCTATTCTAGAGGTGGCGTGAATCAGATGTGGATACTTAAAAATTCAAAAGATCTTTTAGAGTACATACAATCTAACTCTCTTTCATCTTGTTACAGTATTAATACATTTGACTTTTCTACCCTGTACACAAGTATTCCACATTCCAAACTAAAAGACAAATTGAAAGAGTTGATATTACTTTGCTTCATAAAAAAGAATGGCCAACGTAGATACAAGTATCTTGTCTTATGGAGGGATAAATCCTACTTTGTAAAGAATCACTCTGATTCAAACAAAAAATTCTTTGAAACTGATATTATCAAAATGCTTGATTTCTTGATTGACAACATATTTGATACGTTCGGAGGACGTGTTTTTCAACAGACTGTCGGCATTCCAATGGGAACAAACTGTGCCCCTTTACTCGCCGACTTGTTTCTTTATTATTATGAGGTTGACTTCATGCAGGAACTTCTTAGGAAGAAAGATAAGAAGTTAGCAATATCCTTTAACTCTGCTTTCCGCTATATAGATGATGTCCTTTCACTAAACAATTCAAAATTTGGTGACTATGTCGAACGCATCTATCCAATCGAACTAGAGATAAAGGATACTACAGATACAGTTAAGTCGGCTTCATATCTTGACTTACATCTAGAAATTGACAATGAGGGTCGGTTGAAAACAAAACTTTACGACAAAAGAGATGATTTCAGCTTTCCAATTGTGAACTTTCCTTTTCTAAACTGAATGGGTCCATCAATGCCCATGCTACGTCATTCCAGCAGCACCTGCATACGGGGTATATATCTCCCAATTGATACGATATTCCCGTGCTTGCATTTCCTATCATGATTTTCTTGATAGAGGTTTGCTGCTCACAAGGAAGCTATTAAACCAAGAGTTCCAAATGGTGAAGTTGAAATCATCCCTTCGTAAATTTTACGGACGCCATCACGAGTTGGTTGACCGTTATGGAATAACCGTTTCACAAATGATATCGGATATGTTCCTTACTTCGTAACCACAATCCCCTTCCCTTTCATGAATATGACCTACCTAATTAGACTATTTACCGGATTTGTAATCACTTAAGCAACACGACGGGTGCCACATGTGGAGCAGGATCTGCTTACCCTTCCGGAGCACCTGAGATCACCCCTAGTTTTTGGTGGGGTTTGCGTTGTTTACTCTTTAGTTTTCTATGTTGTGTCGTGTGTACTATTGTTTTTCTGTTTGTCTTTTTTATTTTTAGCCATGGCGTTGTCAGTTTGTTTTAGATTTATGAGTTTGACTGTCTCTTTGGTATCTTTCGTCCCTCTTTTACTAAAATGACCATATAATTGATATTCATGTCAACACCGAAGTGCTGACTACTGGGCTGGTGATACCCTCGGGGAAGAAACGTCCACAAGCAGTGGCATCGACCAAGTAGTGTAAATAGTTATCAAAGGTACCAGGATTATAATTTAATACGCCAGACGTGCGTTTCGTCTTCATAAGACTCATCAGTGACGCTCAGTTCAAAATAGTTATAAAGTCAAACAAGTACAAAATTGAAGAGTATTGAGGAACCAAAATTCCAAAAAGTTGTGCCAAATTCGGCCAAAATTATTTACCTGAGATAAGAAAATACTTAATCTTTTGAAAAATTTAAAGTTTTGTCAACAGGAAATTTAGTAAAATGTCCATGTAATTGATATTTATGTCAACACCGAAGTGCTGACTACTGGGCTGGTGATACCCTCAGGGGACGAAACGTTCACCAGCAGTGGCATCTACTCAGTGGTGTTAATAGTTATCAAAGGTACCAGGATTATAATTTAATACGCCAGACGCGCGTTTCGTCTTCATAAGACTCATCAGTGACGCTCAATTCAAAATAGTTATTAAGCCAAACAAGTACAAAGTTGAAAAAGATTGACATTTTTACATATTTGATAGAAAAAAATATAAGGTATTTCAAATATATTACATATAACACAAGAGGATTTTGCTGTTTGTTTCATGTGTGTATGAACTATAGCTACTAGTATGGTATTTAAGTCAAGTTGACAAGGAATTCAATAACTTGACATAATATTATAAGCATCGGGTGCATGAATTTGAGTGTGCTTTTTATTAGTCCAGATGACAGTTCATAGAGAGGTATGCTCCTCTGGATAATGTGGACAATTTTTTTTTTTTTTTTTTATAAATTGATGAATATTTTTATTGCAATTTAATGTAAAGAAATGTGCACTTTCATTTTCATATAAGGTAATAAGTGTGGATAAATAAATGTAAACACGGCAATATATGTCGTGTGACTTGTGTATATACCAAGTTATAACGGCAATTGTGTACAATAAAATCAAAATTCATTTAATGAATACCTAATTTGCAAGATAAATTCCTCTATATTTCGTTGCGGTCAGTTTTTTTATTGATGGAGGAAACCGGAGTTCCCGGAGAGAACCATTGACCTTCGTATAACATTATGCAAACCATTATTGTTTGAAGAAATAACTAAAAAAAATTATCTGTGTATTTTGTTTTTAATTATCACACAACTGAGTTCATGAACGGCGGGAAAATAAGGTTATTGTATTGTATTGTAGTGTCATATCTTATCAAATAACTACCTGCAAAACTACTGCCTATACTACAAATATAGTTACAACTTAAACCATATCAATCTTATTCCTCCTCGATATCACAGATATGCATCAAAGGTCACGTACACAGCGCTACTTCAAGTGAAGTACAACGTTATCATATTCATGTTAGATAAACTGACACTAGTGAAAAGTATAAATATTTGTGAGGTATTCAGTCGTGGTATCTTGTCAAAAAATTGGTTAAGCAAACAATTTCCAGCAAAAAGTAAGTAGAATAATAAATTGTTTAGAGGCCGTTTTAATGGTGTTGACTTTTGGACGTAAAATGTATACATTTTTATCTTTCTGGGGTTATTAGGAAACAGACCAAAGTTGTATTGATACGTTCTCCTGGTTTATATTTAATATCTAACAAATAGTCCTCTCAGATCTGTACGTAGTGTTTTTTTGTTGTGTAGTATTTCTATTTGTATCCATCTGATAGTTGCACCTTTTTCAACTGATTTTTATTGTTCGTTTTTATGTTGTAATGTTACACCACTGTCCAAGGTTGCGGAATGTTGGGATCCCGCTGACATGTTTAACCCCGCCACATACTGTATATGTGTGCCTGTCCCAAGTCAGGAGCCTGTAATTCATTGGTTCTCGTTTTTTGATGTGTTACATATTTGTTTTTCGTTCAGTTTTTGTACATAAAATAACCCGTTAGTCTTCCCGTTTGAATTGTTATACATTTTTGGTTTAATTTCGGGGCCTCTATAGCTGAATATGCAGTACCGGCTAGGTTCATTGTTGACAGCCGTACCGTGACCTATACTAGTAGTTGTTAATTTCTATGTCATTTGGTCTCTTGTGGAGAGTTGTATCATTCGCAATTATACCACATCTTCTTTTTTATATTTCAAAGAACATATATATATGTCGAGTTAAATTCACAGTTAATAGAATATTTATCAGGCCAATTAATATTGCAACCCTACTATTTCGTCCATTATATCCCGCTACTCATTGTAAATTACTAGATGTCTAGTGAATGACAAATCGTCAACCCAACAATCAGAATTATCTCGGGATTTACCTGTGGAGATAAAATTAGCAACTGTTCCATCGATTTCCATATTTTATACAAAATAAAAGTTAAAATTAATACATGTACATAAATATGGATTACACAAATTAATTCATTAAAAGACGTTTTTATCCCTTTAGCTTAATTTTATGACAGCTATTACAAGATCAAATTGCGATGTGATTATTTTTCAAAATTCAGTCATGTTCATCTATTGACCTTGAGTTGCTGGGAATCATACCGTACAACGTAAAGGTGACCGGACCCAACAAAAGATTCAGATAATTTTTCGAATGATATATAATTTAGTCGATTGTTTAGCATTGTGTTAACGTCTTCAGCTAAGAGACTTTTACTAAATAGAGGTTGTTGAGGGAGGGAAAAGATTGACATTTATAAACATTTGATAGACAAAAATATAAGGTAATTCAAATGTATTACATATGTGTGTATGAGCTATAGTTACGAGTATGGTATTTAAGTCAAGATGACAATGAATTTAATAACTTCATTTAATATTATAAGCGTCGGAGGCATGAATTTTAGTCTGCTTTTTATTAGTCCAGATGACAGTTCATCCATAAACCAGTCAATAGAGAGGTCTACCCAAGAGCAGACTCGTGGACATGTCTGCTTTTGACCAGTACCTGTGACAAGTCCCCTTTTGACAGTAATCTCGTTTGTGTTTAAAAATTGTGTCAATCAGTTTTCATATTCATAAAATCAACATCGACACAAATGGATTTGTTTGTGATGTGTTAATATTGAGAAACAATGACATTTTATTTATTTCCCTTATGATCAGTCGATACAGGCAGTCGAAGTGACAAATTAACTGAAGTTTGAAGCATACCATATTACACCAGACCTTGTTCAATCATAGAAGTCCAGGTTGAATTCATCTTGTAATTAAGACTGGGCTCAAGTTAACCTGATCCCTGGTGAACTTTTTCTGAAGTATAGAAAAGAATTAGAGAACAAAGTCTTTTAGCTGAACATGACTTCTGTTTCAAGGTTTATCGTAGCAGTCATGAATAATATAGCAAAAGTTTAACTAGCTGTGCAGTGTATGACTACAGCTATTTGTAACATAATTATTCATCAAGAACACAGAAACATAAAACAATGATATCCAAGGACTTAAAGTACATGGTAACATGGATAATGTGAGCACTGTTATGAACAAAAAATATATTGAATAGCTAAGTTATTTATGTTTTGTTGTGATTCCATTTGCTTAAATCAGTTTTTTTTATTTATTGAGCATTTAAAGATAAATACATGAAAAGAATTTAGAACATACTCACCCCTTCTCGTCCAATGAAAAGTAAATTTTTGCCCTCTAATTTTCATAGTACATGGTTTTCCATGCACTATTACATCCCAGCTCCTTTGTTCTAACAGGGGTGATCTGAGCCGGATCACTCCAACCAGATCACCCCAGTTTAAGTTTCTTTGTTATGCATGCTTTCCTTTGTTCTGTAACATTTTGGCGGGAATGTCAAATCCAGTATAAAACTTATAATTAATTATACGGAGAGACTATCTATCAAAATTCACGTAAAAAAATCCAGTGTATATGCTGGGATTCGAACTCAAGACCTTAAGCATATAAAGCCACGACACATACCACTTCACCAGGACGACTGGATACGAACTATCAGAAATCTAACATACTAAAAGGAAGCAAGATATTTTTATAACTGGGGCGAGTTGGATGACTTTTAATCAGTGGGGTTTAAATCCTTTTCGTTTAAAAATAAATGAGTTGTCAGACTGATTGTGCAATTTGATTTTACACTTTTTTAAAGTTGGGCGAGTCGGTTACAAGAGTGGGGTGATTTTTTCATAAAGTGGCGATATAGTGTGGGCCGATTGGCCAGTGGGGCGAGTTGACATTGTTTGATATCAACTCATCGTGTTAGGGGGTCATAAAGGGTATACATCATATAGTAATATATAAAGTATATTATAATGGTTGTGTGGCGTTCTAACTAGATTTTATGAATTGTAAATGGTTTTTCGTCTTATCTAAAACAGCTGGGATGTAAAATAGTTATCCCATTCGGACTTGGTGTGTCAGTGTAAGATCACCCTCTGGCCTCCGGTCATCGGGATGATCTTACACTGACACACCGCGTCCTTATGGGATAACTATTAATGAAATGCTATACATGAATGACTTTTCATTGTTAGTTAACTATGAAAGTGAACTCTTAATAGCTACACTAACGACGTGTACAATCACCTAAGGCATTTTCCTTAGGAAAATTGTCTACTGATTAAAGATGAAAGAGCAAAGATTAAAATAAAAACATTTTGAATTTTGCAAAATTTCATGCATTTTCTAATGGTACACATATATAGAATACACAAAAGAAAAATTGGTAAAGATAAATACAATTATATTTATTCAATTTATATACCTTACATTTTGAGGGAATTTTCTTTCAAAAAACACAAGCCAGACTGCTGTGTTTTATTTCCGGAGAAACACAATACATTTAAATTTATCAATAACAAGTAAGCGTTTAATGTTGAATGGTCTGAACTCAAATATTCATACAGAAAGTTTTATATTTATAAAAATATCAAATCTCAAAAAGGGGATTTATATAACATTGTTTTGATTTTTAAAATTAAAAAAAATCTTAAGATATATAAGTATTAAATTTTGCCTGAAGTAGAAGAAAAAACAATTTATCCTTCACAAACTATGTCAGTGCTATTTCATTTCATCCATTGAAATGATTATTAACTATGTTTTATATTTAGTTCATTATAAAAAGTGAACTCTTATTAAGGTTTGAATATTAGAATGGGAAAGGCTAGTTTTGTAAGGTCACTCAAAAGTGTGAATATGTTCTAAATTAGTCAGACAATACTTAGTCATGTTTTATGAAGATTTAAGCCCTCGGCTTCGCCTTGGGCTAAAATCTTCATAACACATGACCAAGTATTGTCTAATCTATAAGTAATTGTTGGGTCAAATAAAACTTTATAAATGTTCGTGTAAATGTTTCTAATATCAACGACTCATACTTTGCGGGAAAACAATTTTCAAACGTTCGAAACAGTTTAACAATATCTCCGGCCAAAACAAAAAAATGCAGTACTTAAAAATTTATTGCATTTCCAACAAAAAAATATGTGTCTCCTATTTCATTTAAAAATTCTTTTTATAGTAAAGCCTATGGAATTACAAAGAATATGAATATTTGACACTTTGGGATCTCTTTTTGTAATATAGATCCCCAAGCTTTCAAATTTTAGGGTTTCACCGTGACGAAGGTAAATCCAGAAAAGCGCTACAGATTTGAATTAATTTAGTGTTCTTTCAGGGAAGATAATTATATTGAATTTGATAGGCCAGTTGGTGCTTTCGGGATTTTTCAAAGATATAAGACCCGTTATCCCCTATTTTTTATTTACTATTTAAGAAGAAATTATGAAAAAAAAAATTCTCATTGAGTTTTAGCCCATTCTATCGTTTGATGTATCATCAAAATTAAATTTCCTTCTATAAAACAAATATAATGAATTTGATTGTGTTAATTTCAATGTATTTTAATGAAAAAGTAGGTTTCGTGATCCCAAGTCTTTATATTGTAATTTGAACGTATGTTAGCCAAGAAGTCTTCTAAAGAAGAAATCGTCAAACATTTAGACAACACAGCTACCTTAACATAATTTTTTTACACTTATTGATTTCAATATATATTTTACTTTTGAACAAGACTCGTATTTTTACTGAAAGTTTACGGATATATACATAAATACTCGTATTACTCAGCATTCAGCTTTCGGATTGTCAATACCTTTAACTAGGTTAGGCGATTTTAAATAGAATTATTGTCTCTAGTTTAAACCACGGGTTGTCGGCTGACCAATACTATAGAGAAAGCATAAATACCGCCAAAAGAACATATCTGATTGAAAATTTCAATTATATTGTCTTTTATTCTGGTAGATCTTAATTTTGATTATTTTTATTTTCTTTTTGTGATTATTAATTTCTCCATGTGTGCGCACGTGGAAATAGACAAAAAAATCTTCGCTATAAACCCAGTTTACAACTCTCTAAAACAAAGTCAAGATCATATTGTTTTGGCTATTCTTTTCAAGTCTTTGTTTGTTGCAAGTATTTAAGCATCCTTGACTTTCAAATTGGTTTGTTTCAGCGTTCTTCGTAAACATCAACAAACACTCTTAAATTTATTGTTGATTAATTTAGAAATTATTTTTTTATTCAATTTTCAACTTCTAAATCAAAGTTAAACCTAGATGGTTTTTACTATTTTTGTATTATTTTCCTGAATTATGTTTTATTCGTCAGTATTTACACTTTTGGGTTTGAACGTTCTGAATGAATTCAGAAAGCGCTTGAGATTCACCAAATATATAAAGTGTTTGTTAAATTTAAAAATGCTAAGTGATGGAATCGATTGAAATGTTGTAAAATCATTGGTCTCATCTATACTAATACAATAAATGAAAAATCATACATCGCAGACAGAACCATGAAGTACATGCTTTCTGTGCAGGAGACAGAAATCATATTACATGGGGTTTTTTTTAACGATCATTCATTTTCCTAACCTTCCTCAGACAAGATAGTTGTATCTATTTTGGCCATTCTTTTTATGAATAAAAGCAGTACTAACTATTTCATTGTGTCCTTTAGTTTGGAATGGAAATTATGTGTGTAAAGTGTAGAAAAAGTGATTTTTTTAATACTATGGCAAGAGTCTTAGACTTATGTACTTTAAACGATCTTTGGTATTTTTTATAACTCAATCTGATGCACGCCACCTGAAGAATATGTAATTTTACAATAACTTTGAAGTCCGGCTACATTTGCTGATAACATTGATAATAATGTTAGAAAAATTTTCTCCTTGTAAGTGCCATGGAGTATACGTTGTGTGTCCATTTGTTTTGTCAATACCCAATCTATTTATCAAGCAGTTAATAAATGATTCGTGTCATGACATGGTTGTTTTTAATACATCTATATTTCTGTAAATCATAACATGGTTCAAATAAGAAAAAATCGATTACCTAAAAACTCTACACTTTATCATTATCTATATTCAGTATCACGAGTTTTGTGTTATCATTTAATGACAACAATCACTTAAATTCAAAGATAATAACATGTTCACACGTTTAATTCAACAATTCGATTTACAACTAAAACGTGTATATAGGGCACAGGTTAATAGTTATCAAAGGTACCAGGATTATAATTCAGTACGCCAGACGCGCGTTTCGTCTACATAAGACTCATCAGTGACGCTCATATCAAAATATTTAGAAAGCCAAACAAGTACAAAGTTGAAGAGCATTGAGGATCCAAAATTCCAAAAAGTTGTGCCAAATACGGCTAAGGTAATCTATGCCTGGGATAAGAAAATCCTTAGGTTTTAGAAAAATTAAAATTTTTGTAAACAGGAAATTTATAAAAATGACCACATTATTAATATTCATGTCAACACCGAAGTGCTGACTACTGGGCTGTAGTGGCATACTTATAATAAATAGACCGGTTGAAGTGAGTGATATAAATATTTAAGATGTTTTCAGAGGTGACATTTTGCCACTAAATTTGATAAGTGAGGAGCCTCGTGTCAAAGTTATTCATTCTTATTTTTTGTTCTCAATAGATTATTCTTCATATCTTTGTGACGAGTTTTGTGTTATCATGTTATAAAATGATATCATAATAAAATATGATATCGAAAAACTTCCTGTAAAACTACTGCTTATACTACAAAAATTACATTAAAACCGTTTTATCATATCACTGTTGTCTGTTGTGATTTAATAGTTACGGACACACCGTTACTTCAAGTGGAGTACAATATTATGATTGACGCTTGGTATTAACGATAAAGGTGAAAATACCATATTTACATATAATTAACGGAGTAGTATATATCTAGGAAGTTTTTCGCTGTGTAATATAGTCTGCAAACTTGATAAGTGAAGACTTTTGTGCCAAAACTATTCATTTTATATTTTGTTCTAAATACAAGTGTGGACACAGATGAGCGTGGATAGCATGTTTGGATATTTGACAGTGTCTTATGACAAAAGGAGTTCTATGTTTTTCCTATGTGGTGTTATTAACTGTGTTGCACGATGACAACCAATCTGAGCATTAGGAGAACAGGGCCAAGTGAGCTTTTTTAATCCCCTGGAAAATTGACATGATCCCACTTTTTCCCCTCAGCGTATGGGGGATTGGAGGGGGGGGGGGGTGCAGGACCAGGCCAATTCCCCCTTAAGTAGCGTGAGAAGCTTTATTTTCTGCCTTGTAATATAACATTGGAGACCTCAGCTAGAATTTAAAAAAAATAACTTTTTTGTATTAGTTTAATATTACAAAAGCTAATTATACATTTCAAATGTATTTATAGATATATACCTGTTATATAATACACGTGAAGCACATGCTGATGTGGTAATTACATCCATTCTCTTGTGTGAACCCTTGGTATCATTGACCTAACAAAAATAGTAATTTTTGGGGCCCTTTATACTTTGCTGTCGGTGTGAGCTAAGTCTCCATGTTAAAGGCCTTACCTTGAACTATAATGGTTTTTACTTTTATAAATTGATACTTGGATGGAGAGTTGTCTCATTGGCACTCATACTACATCTTCTAATATCTATAGACAATTAATAATTAATAATGTAGAAAGACTATGGGACACATGGAAAGACTGGTGAACAGGAAGACAGACAAGTTGACCTATAGACAGACTGATACACATGTAGACAGACTGATAAACATGTAGACAGACTGATAAATGTGTAAACAGACTTGTGTTAATGAAAACTAACAACAAATCATAATTTGTATATGAATAAGTCTAATTTTAACACAGTTTGGTTTACTTTCCAGACTTGCATATACATATAGTGAAATTTATACCACGGGGGAAGAATGACCATGGTCCAAAATTTTCTCAGGGGAAACATTGGCTCATGTCAGTCTTTCCCCCGGGGGAAAACTGGCATGGGGGAAGAATGGCTATATAACACCAGCGTTGTCTGTCATCGTCGTTAACTTTTACAAAAATCTTCTCCTCTGAAACTGCTGGTCCAAACTTGGCCACAATCATCATTTGGGTATCTAGCTCAAAACACGTGTGCGGTGAGCCAGTCAACCAACCAAGATGGTTGCCATGGCTAAAAATAGAACATAGGGGAAATGTAGATTTTGGCTTTTAACTCTGAATCCAAAGCATTTAGAACAACTCTGACGGAGGTAAAATGGTTTATCAAGTTCAGATCTTGTGAGTGGGACAACTGGTTGTTGGGGTGCTACCCCTGAATTGGTAATTTGTTTGCCGTGTTTGGTTATTATCTTGAATATTATTATAGGCAGTGATAAACTGTAAACAGCAATAATTTTCAGCAAAGTAAGATCGACAAATATGTCAACATGACCAAAATGGTCAGTTGATCCCTGAAGGAGATATTGCCCTTTATAGTCATTTTTTACCAATTTTTTTCGTAAATTTTTGTAATCTTTACAAAAATCTTCTCCTCTGAAACTACTGGGCAAAGTTTAACAAAACTAAGTCACAATCTTTATTAGGGCATTTAGTTTTAAAACGTGTGCGGTGAGTCAGCCAACTAATCAAGATGGCCGCCATGGCTAAAAATAGAAAATAAGGGGAAATGTAGATTTTGGCTAATAATTCTCAAAACCAAAGCATTTAAAGGAAGGTGAAATTGTTTATCAAGTCAATATCTATCTTGCCGCAAAATTTTCAGATGAATTGGACAACTGGTCATTGGGTTGCTGCCCCCTATTTGTAATTTTTAAAGAAATTTTAATGTTTTAGGTTATTACCTTGAATACTATTATAGATCGAGATAAACTGTAAGCAGCAATAATGTTCAGCAAAGTAAGATCTACTAATAAATCAACATAACAAATTGACACATTAAGGAGGTTGTGCCCTTTATATTAAGTTTTAAACAATTTTCATTATTTTGGTAATTTTTTGTAAATTTCAAGTTGGTCCAAATTTAAACTTTGTTTGATTTCAACAAAAAATAAATATAAGGGGTTCTTTGATATATAACTAAGTATTTAGATTTTTGATATTTGGGCCCGGTTATCAAATTGGTCCACATTGAGGTCTAAAGGGTTCAAAATTGAACTTTATTTGATTTTAAATATTGAATTCTTGGGGTACTTTGATATGCTGAATCTAACCATGCATTTAGATTTTGGATAGTGGACCATAATACATGTAGATAAATGTCTAAATTATTTTTTTTAAGTTTTTAAGTTTAAGTTCTTACACCACATTCATTCTGTGTCAGAAACCTATATGTTGTGTCAACTATTTAATCACAATCCAAATTCAAGATTGAATGTCGTGTCCAAACTGTTCAGGGTTTGAACTCTGCAGTCGTATAAAACTGTGCCCTGCGGAGCATCTGGTATTTTTTTTGTTACATGTACAACATGATTAAAGGACCATTTACACTCAGGACTGAGTAATCAGTATGCAACAGGTGTATTAAAACAACATAGCATCATATTTTCAGTAGCGGGAGTAGCATTGTTGTGTAAATTAGTTTTTTCGGTTTTTTAAAATTTGGTCAATGGAAATATATTGCTTGGTTCAAATCGAAATAGAATGCTTTAACATGTACATGTACCTCCCTATTACTTACATTGTACATACAGGTGATACTACTTTGACAAATCCTTGAGCATGAGAGTTGTCTGTCAAATCTTTATTTCACAAAGAATGAATTGCATAACAATGAACTGAGCTCAAAGCAAAGTACTTTAAAAATACACTTTGACAAAGAGCTAAATCCAGTGATATACTTTGTACTACAGGTCCTTCATGAACATCCATCAACCAAAACCATATCTCAATAACGTGCCATACTACATGGTTGGATCAGAAGTCCTGAAAAAGACATGATTTTTTATCGTATTTTATTATATTAATGTTATCTAAGACTTGCATTGTCAGTGTTTATTTACCATTGCCACATGCACTGAATCAGTGATATATATGTACACATAATTATATACATTTTGTATTTTAATATACTAAAAATGACATTGGGTCGTTAGACTCATTACTACATCTTCATTCCTCAAGTCATTATCAAATCAGACTTCATGATAAAATAAGATTTCATATCTACAACCAATGAAAATCAAATATTCCTCTAATTGACTAGCATTGAAACCCAGTTTTCTAAAATGGTAATCTGTCCCACTTCAACTATTGATGTTATACAACAATCAGTGGCGGATAAAAAGGGCTAGGTGGGTTGGGGGTCCAGTTACGCTTCAGTGATACCCTATATAATCAACCAAATTTTTCCCACTGGATCTGCCTATGACAATATGTCAAAGAGACATTATCAAATCAGACTTCATGATAAAATAAGATTTCATATCTACAACCAATGAAAATCAAATATTCCTCTAATTGACTAGCATTGAAACCCAGTTTTCTAAAATGGTAATCTGTCCCACTTCAACTATTGATGTTATACAACAATCAGTGGCGGATAAAAAGGGCTAGGTGGGTTGGGGGTCCAGTTACGCTTCAGTGATACCCTATATAATCAACCAAATTTTTCCCACTGGATCTGCCTATGACAATATGTCAAAGAGACAATTCAACAACCCAACCATATAAAAAACAACAGCAGAAGGTCACCAACAGGTCTTCAATTTAGCGAGAAATTCCCGCACTCGGAGGCGTCCTTCAGCTGGCCCCTGTTTCCATTGTGGCATCAGTTATTTTGTATTGTGTCAAAATTTTACAGGAACCTGGGTGATGTCCAGTCATGGCAGACAAATAGCAATAAGATGTTTAGGAAACACGACCTAAAACCTTCTTCATATAAGACACAAATACATGGAAACTGAACGGTTAAATGTGTTCAATATTAAAATTATAGTTTACGTTAATTAATATAACATGTCAAAATCACAAAACAGCTGTTACTGTAAATCAATTAAAGAGTAAGACTTTTAAACAAATAAAGAGGGAAATGATGGGGAAGGGGACAAATAGAGTTCAAGGGGAGCAAATGCTCTATAATTTAGTTTGAGTGTTTCAAAAAATATAGGAAAAATTAGAGGGAAAGTTTGAAGTTGAGTCATCTTTTTAGACTTTATAAGTAAAATGAGAGTGGGCAGGATCTTTTTCGGGTCGTCAGGATTAGGTGTTTTTTAAGTTCAGGATGTCAGGATTTGATATTTTTTTTATTCCAGAGTGAGACCATAGAATTTCATGTTTTAAAGCTGGGGTTTTCAGGATCAGGACCCCTCCGATCCCCCCTCTCACACAATGACTTATTTAGACTTACCTTCTAATTCTATAAAAATCACAACTCATATCAGGAACAAAAACACTATGTCTACTGATATGCAAACCTAAAAACAGACACAAAAATATCATAAAATAGTGATTGAAAGATTGATTGCACTTTGAATGTATATGTATAATTCCGACACGTAATACATGAGGAGCCAGTGTGTTTACAAATAATAATGTCACATGATTGCTCACTGATGTCACATTTGCACGATCTTGCAATACACTACACAGTTCACACATACATAACCCATTATCATGCAAATATGCAATGTGAATCAAATAATACGGAAATAATGCATGTACAGTTTAATTTTAGAAGAAACTAGATATCATTGAGATGGGAGCCATCTCTGTGGGCCCCGCTGTCAATAACGTGGGGTAAATAAGTTGTATGGATAATCTGATATGAAGCATTATTTGAAGTTATTACATAGTCTCATGTGTGATTTTGATCTAAGATTTTAAGTTAAAACTGATAAATATTCTCATCTTACTTTCATAGTATAATAGTGGTATGACTGCATGATGTGAACTCATTGTTTACTACTCTAAGGTGACTTCTGGATATATGGATTGATGTTTGAACAATATGTTTAAAGGTGCTGCCCAATTGATATTTGTCACATATTTTTAGAATTATGCCTTCAATATATTATGACCCACCAAGTATAAAGTATGAAATATTAATGGTTCTCGAGAGGTAGAGCGGACACAATTTGTTAAGAACAACGAACGGATGGACAGACCGACAGACTGATCTTAGACCTAGGATGCATACATTATGACACATTCTCTTGTGTTGGTTAATAAATATGTTAAGTTGAAAATGTTTGTCAGGTATAAAGTATGAAATAATAACAGCTGTCCTCTCAAAATATAATGTGGATCAAATTTGTTAGCGATGGACAGACCAACAGACAGACAGACCTTTGACCTAGGAAGTGGTACATACATCATAACACACCCTCTGGTGTTGGTTAAAATGGATGTCAAGTATAATATTTGAAATCATAACGGTTCTCAAGATATAGAGCGGACACAATCTTCACCACAGGACACAGGGTTGTCAACTGAAACCAAAGTTTTTTTGACGTTGACCTTTGACCTAGGAAGTTGTACATACATCATGACACGCCCTCTGGTGGTGGTTAAAATGTATGACAAGTATATACTTTGAAATCATAACGATTATCTAGATATGGAGCGGACACGATCTTCACCACAGGACACAGGATTGTCAACTCGAAACCAAAGTTTTTGACCTTGACCTTTGACCTAGGAAGTTGTACATACATCATGACACACCCTCTGGTGGTTGTTAAAATGAATGTCAAGTATAAACTTTGAAATCATAATGGTTATCTAGATATGGAGCGGACACGATCTTCACCACAGGACACGGGGTTGTCAACTGAAACCAAAGTTTTTGACCTTGACCTTTGACCTAGGAAGTTGTACATACAACATGACACACCCTCTGGTGTTGGTTAATAATCATGTTAAGTATTAAGTATGAAATCATAACGGTTCTCTAGATATGGAGCGGACACGAAAGTGTTACGGACGGACAGACGGACGGACGGACGGACAGACGGACGGACAGACTGATCACTATAGGGCGACCCGCCGTCGGCGGGGCCCTAATTAGTTCATCTAATAGATTAGATTTTCACTTTCAACATGAATAGGTCAGGGTTGACATTTCTATCATACCGGAATAATATTGAGATAAATGGGATTAAACTGACCGTCAAAAATGTATAGAGAAGCACATCTCGAGAACCTTACCATTAATAAGCCATACTAACCAAAAATACTCTATATTACTAATCCCTATGTAAGTGAAATTCCACAATGGTTTCGATAAATAATTTAGATGGTGGCCAAGATGCTTGTTAAATTGGTGCTAAAAATATTCTTACTCCTATAGCATTACGTAATAAAATTTTTATACATGTAGAATTGAAGTTTAGCATGAAAAAAACGTGAATATGCAGAAGCATGACAATATATTACTGACAAAGTGTGTATATATTTCTGTAAATGGAGTTGCCTGTATACTTCACCAAGGATTACATTTGAGCGCAAGGAGATCTATATTGGTGAATCGGTTTATTAATACCTTTGAACCCAGTGTCGAAGTTGTTTAAGTCATACTGTGTCATTGGGTCCTTATCATGCTCATTGACGTTTACTCTTAATTTATCGATGTGAATATGAATGAAAATCGTCAACATAGAACAACCTTACCACACCCCTCCCCTACCTTTTCTAGATAAAAATAAGGATGGGGGTGAGGGTGTACCTTTGAGTGTACCTCCCTATTATTGCTTGATTTTATTGTGATAATCGAGTTTGTCATATCTTAGTGGGAGATTACTCTGACGTCCAACAGCTGTTTTGCCAGACAAGCTAGGCCGTGGGATGTCAGAGCTCCTCCCATATCAAAAAGTGGATATTTGCCCACCTATATATAGCTAAAATACATGCGCTGCTTCGTCGCTTCTGGTGCCAACTGACGGCCTTGGAATTAAATATATCAGGCATCAATCTGTTCATTTTTCATTTATCTCTTCATTTATGCCCTGAGGCAACGCCGAGGGCCATTACAACTGTTCGAGGCCATTTTTAATATCAATGGCATATTACAGGGCCAATATGAAAAAGTCCATATATCGATACTTTTACTAACCAACTAAGGCAACTTCATTCAAGAACAGTCTTTGAGTCTCGGATTCAAAATTATACAGCTATCCACAAACTACATTGTACAACAGGACCAATACAGAAAAAGCCTGTTTCATAACATTTTTATTAAATGGTTTTAATTCTTCGATTAAACAAAGAGTAAGAAACTTACCGTGAAGAAGGGAATTTCATAGCTAAACTTCAACTTTTCTTTTCGCATTCAATTTTGGTCGACATTGTGACTGTCAGATGTAATTTCTGATTTCTCATCCAAGTACTTAATTTTATGCTATTAAAATTCATTTCATCTAGCAAATATAAAGTAGCTGGGAAGAATAAATCAGACAGTTTAACTATTCTTGATACAATGTATCTGCATTCTGACGATTGAACTACGGAAATGAAACGGTGATAATAATCGAAAGTCATACCCAGAAAAAGGCTGTGAAAAATTTCCGTTTCAAGTCGTTACAAAACAATGAACATCAATTAAACTTGTTTTTATGATATTACAGGGCCGTAGCGTAATGGAGGCAAATGAGGCAAATGCCTCACTTTTGAAACGACGACCAAACTTTTAAAGTGTCATTTTTTTTTAATTATAGATTTTACATTATAAATATGCAAGTTTCGCGTTTTAAATTATCTACCAGCACTCTACTACATCCAATATGTTCAATCTGCAGCAGCGATTGCAGCTTTTACCATAGCGAATCGATGACGGTAAAAAAATAAGTGTTCCGAATACAAATCAAAATAAAAAAAATTGAAACAAATCTTAATGTCGTTACAAAACTGGTTGAAGATGGGTATTTTAAAGAGAAAAAATATGAAAAAGGTAACTCATGAGTATAAAAACACCCCTATAAATATGCTGGCTTAATACTTTCCTTGGTTTATTTTTAAATCGATTATAGTTATTAATCTTTACAGTAAAATAATTCATTGGCCAAAAATATAATAATTATTCATAATTAATTTAAACAAAATCATGAAGCGCCTTTTCTATGGAAGTCTTAAAAATGTATAAGGCAATTCTGGATTTTTATTTATCTTTAGTAAAAGTAGGAATGATATATTTTTGGTATTGTTTGAAAATAATTTTTTTCGTGTTTCTATTTCTGTTTATGATCAGCATTGTCTGGTTGTATGCAAGCGTGCTCCATTGATTCTAGTGCGGTAGGTCGTGGGTTCGAACCGCGGTAGGTCAAACCAATGACTTAAAAAATGATAGAATAATGTGTCCAAGTAAAGGTCTTCCATCAGAATAATGTGTTCAGATAGGTCTTCCAGCGGAATGTTTACAGATAACTTGTGATCACTTGTGACATTAGAACGTCAAAAATCCGGTTAAGTAACAATGTTGGTCTATTTTTCTCTGTACCTATTCTTATGGTGAATGATTATGTATAATAAATATATTCTTATTGATGCTCGTCTTATAGAAGCTTATAACTTGATGTTGGACATACATATATATATATATAGTAAAAGTTTAATCTAAGAAGACTTAAAGATGATTCATTTAACATCAGAATCTGACTGACGAAGGATATCTGTTATCCGAAATATTTATAAATAATTACATTTATAGTTCCTTTTTGTGTTATTGGTGTTGTTATGTACACTTTTTAGGCGTTTATATAATTTATTTTATTGTGTACATGTATCGTTACTTGTAACGATCCAGCGCCCTCGTGGGAAAAATCGTTGACTATTATTCAGACGTTTTATATATATATATATAAGTCAAGAACGTGTGTTGAAGCAGTACAGGTCACAGGAGAAAAGGAAAGTTTTAGTTGACCAACAGAGATTAACTTTAATATTGAAACTTGATTTGTTACTTACTAGGCTAGTTAATAAAAAAAAACGCATTTCTGTTATATTTTTTTATTTTTATTATAGATGGTAATGCTGGAAAAAGCTTCTCCCGTACATGTCAGGCACCCGAACCACCCTAAAAAAAAAGCCCAAAATTTTTTCGCCTCGCTCCGCTCGGCGAATTGCCTCACTTTAAACAGACCTGCCCTACGGCCTTGTATTAAGTTTAAAAAAAAAAAAAAAATGGTCACACTTTAATATTTAAACATTGTTAATGAAATAAACGACATTTTGATTTAATCGATGTCCCATTTCATATTCATAATTATGCATGACTGTGATTTCGTAATGCACAGTTGTGATTTTGTAATGCATGACTGAGATTTCCTAATGACTGGCTGTAGTAATTTCTCCGTTCAGAATGACCAGATGTCGAAATTTTCCTTTAGCATGGGCATTTCTATACATATTGTAGCAAGTTGCTTAATAAAATGTTATAATTAAACTTTTTTCCCCTCTTTCCTGCAAAACTTAAATATGTGATAAATAGATTATAACATGCATGTCTTTTCCATAATTTGGCCCTGGTAACATCTCTCGACCCATATCAGTCCTCGGCTAAAGCCTGAAGGCCGATATGGGCAGTCTCGGGATGATACCAGGGCCATGAATGACATTAGATGAAATAAAAATAAATATGGCAGGTTAGGAAATATTCAATTGTTTTTTGTTGGTTGAAATGTCCCTGACATGTGAAATGTGATTGGATTATGCAGCACATGTATCCCTGCACCAGTTCACTGGCTTCAGTTTTAAATATAGACTTGTGTAGACTATAAATGTGTACAAACCTTACATTTAACTATGTTGTAGAAAACGTGATCATCAATTCATCAAAAATATATACACCGAGAACAATGTATTTCACAATACATAGCATTAATCCAAATTTGCATCCATTTGTATGGTCTCAATAGAAGTATTTCCCGCGGAAATGTCATGTGATGTAAACATGGAATTGTCCACACCGATACGGGTGAAATACGTAGAATACCAATTGTGGACACAGCAATAAGATCAGATATAAGACCCTCGTGAGCCCGTAGCTAAAGTGGAAACCTGTAAAACATCGAAATTTGCTGAAATTTGCTCGATTTACCCTGTAGTGAAGACAATAAAAATTTGCGTGTATAGAGTGAACCCCCTATAAAAAAATAATACTGTGTTCTTAACCACTTCCCCTTTTGGTGATCGCTACAAATGATATTTTATTATATAGTATGTTAATTAATAATAATGAGCTGTTAAACGACCACAAGGAGATATTATTAAGGACGTGTTTCATTGTGTGCAAAATAAAGCAGTATAACAAGAAATGGTAAGCTAATCTTAAGGGCATAAATCCGTCAAAGAAAGATTACGGTTAGGCCACACCAATTTAATTCCTTGTTTGACGGACCCGCCCGCACCTATTTGTTTCAAAAATCCAGAAATGTAATCATGTCCATTTCCCGCACTGTTATTTGTTTGTAAATATAATAAAAAGATATTAACACTTGTTTCTTAAATCCCAGTCTTTGTCTGTATATCATGATTTTAAACCCATAAGCACCCCACCACATTGGGTAAATGTCTGTGTAAATATTTGATTAAGCATTAAACCCATATATCCCAAGTGGGAGTGCTCCGAAATAGGGAAAACGGTACTATTTATTCTGCCATTGGCGACAATATAAACATTTTCTAAATTTACCACTTTTTAAAATAAAAACCTAGATAAAATAGTTATATGTTGTGTTAGTACTTTATTATTCTGTTTTAAAAATTAAAGCCAAATAGTATCATGACCAACTTCCAACAGAGCTTGTTTATGTTATCCATGCCCACCGTCAATTTGCACCAAATTTATGAAATTTTGGAACTCTTTTCGAATAATTCTCTAGAAAATGTTTCAATAGGTTTCAAAATTTATATCGTAAATATACATACTGCAGTAATTCATAGATAAATAAAAAATATATTGTACCCTTACATCCAATCACAGCGCTCATAATTTGACTTATCGTCCTTCCCGAAGCCTATATCACCCTGCTCTGTCGCTCCGTAATTCTCGTATCAAGACTTCAAAACGAGACCAGGCATTATCAGCGACGTCACAATGTGAGAGGAAAAGTTATCAGTGACGACACAATGCGAGAGGAGAAATTATCAAAATTGTTTTCGTCAAGCGTAAAACTGTCTTAGGGAGAAAGAAAAGACCAGTAATAGAACGATAAAAAGATAATCGGGTTTACTACGTATAGATATAATAAACTATCAGCCGCTCGACACAATGTGAAACTTTTTAGCTCGTTCGCTGCGCTCACTCGCCAAAAAAGTTCACATTGTGGCTCGCTGCTGATATTTTACGATATCAATGTGTAGAAAAACCCGATAATCTATACTTCCTTCACCCGCATTGGGTACACAAAAGGCCAACCTATTGCTGGGAAAATTAAATACTACCGTTTTCCCTATTAATATATAACAGAGGTAAATACCTGTACAGTATAGAACATCGGTTTTCTTCCCCGTTACTTACATTCCCCATCAAAAAATGTTCGTTGTTAGAATAAATTACGCAGAACTTCTGTAGGAGAAGAGTTGCCTTCAACTGCAATTATATTATATGCCGGAGGAACAAAACTATTCATACCCGCTGCATGTTTATGCACCTGTCCTGATTGATTCAGGGCATGTGGTTCATATGTATTTTTCCGTTTGTTTATATAAATTAGATCGTTGGTTTTCCTGTTTGAATTGTGTACACTAGTAATTTTGAAATCCCTAATAGCTTGTTGTTTGGTCAAAACCCTGTGTAAAAGGCTGTACTATGACTGACCTGTATTTGATATTATTAGGTTGAGAAAAACCCTCCCTCAGACAAGGGGTCATTTTAATGTTGTAGAAAAGAAAATAGAAAAACCAAGGATTTGTATGGTGCTACTAATCAGATCCTTAGAAAAACTTAGAATTTTTAACTTAAAAAGAGGAGAATTACATAATATTTGAAACAACTTTTCTAAAAGAGGGGTCCACTTATTTTAAATAATATAAAAGTAAATGATATGCGTTAACATGGTTAAAGTACAGGAATATTACAAAATTCTTGGACATGTTTTGACCATTTAATACCAGATAGATATATAGTTTTTTGGGGAAATATGAGCCCTTTTGTACTAAAAAGTGTTTTTTACAAAAATAATAATTGCTATAACTTATATTGACCCCTTATCAAAGGGATATTTATAACATTGAGGGGTTGTTCCCAACCTGATTATTACTTGGATGGAGAATTGTCTCATTGGCACACATGCATATACAACATCTAATTATTCAATTATTTCTTGGTGAACAGGGAAAAAACACTTCATAAATTAAAGAAATTTCAGAGTACAAGTGGTAAATCAAGTTTTAAAATTGTCAAAACCTACTATTTTATGTTTACAAAAAAAAAAAAAAATAATCACTCGCCTTTACTTTTCAAGCTTCGCCTCAAAAATTTGAAATTAAATATTTTTTTATAAAAATTTCAAATCGCTCGTTCGCCCCAATTTTTGGAGTCCAAAAATCCGTGGAACAAGAAATTGAATTGATGTGGCCTTATGACATAATTCGTTCTGTATTAATCCATTGAAATATGTGTAATGTCTTATAGAAAATCAATTTGAAGTATTCCGATGACAACTTTGAAAAGGAAACAATTACGCCTGACACTGTCTGTATGCTGTAGTCGTATGAACTTGAGGCAATCTGTTTTTCTCACATAGGTCACAAACGATGAAACACAGAACCAAGTTCCTGAAGAATGAACATCAATTCCAAAAGTTAAACATGTTAACATGGAGGTCTTCCTATGTTTTACATGATAAAATCATAAAAACAAAATGTAAAGCTGAAATAATATTAGGATTTCGGCTGTCAATTACAGAGTTTTTTCTTTCTGAAACTTATATAAATTTGGGTTAAATGGACTGGCAAAAAATCGTCCTTAAAAAATATTGTATATCCCTTAATATTTAAGTCTTTACTCTGAGAAAAAATGTGAAGCTTGTATATCAGGTGGAGGCAAATAGACTAATTCTAATTTTCTTAAACTAAGCACAGTCAATGAAGTGTGTAGGTCATGACGTTCTACTTTTGTTTGCAAGCTGACAGTCATAAGAACAAGCCTAATTGAAATAGGTTAACTAGTACATACGAATATTGCATGCTGCCAAGCGTACTCAATAGTTGTTTTTATTGTTATAATAAGGCAATGATATGAACCTGACCTTGGGGGTAATTTTGGTTTAAATTCAACACTCAATGCACTACCAATAGGGTTGGTCTGGACATACACAAAGACTGACCTGTATAATGATAAACTATTGTCACAGAGATATTGCTCACCTGTATGTAATTTGAAATTAAAATGTAAATGTCCAAATTCAAATAGCAATACGTTAACATGTTAATAATGCATACTTTTAAATGAACATGACTGAAGGAATAAGAACAAATAATTTCTGAAACATAAGACTTGCATATGTTAAAACAACTACAAACAAATAAGAAGTGTTATCAATAATGTTCTTTTTGAATTTACTAAATGACAAACTTAAACAGGTAATTTATGAAAAAGTTTTCAAAGTCAAAAGACCGTGACTCCGTAGGGGTGTAAAATAATCCAAATGGAAATTAGATGTTCCAATGCTTATACAACTGCATTCCAAATATTATTGGGTAAGCCCAAGCAGTTCATCTCAAACTGACTTAATTAATAACTTTTGAAACGAATGTTGACGCTGCCATCAACGCCAATGTCACCGGAAACAGCATTTTTATATCTCGTTTTTTTACTCCGTCATGGCAAGACAATTATATTGAATGACTACAAACTTAAAAAAATACAACCCTAATGACGTAAATAAAGGCATACATCAATTGTAAATGACCAAAAACAACAATCTTAACTTATCGGGAGTCAAAATAAGCGCCAAAGAGTAGAGTGTCAACACATCAAGACTGATCATCATATAACGACAAAGTATCATTATATAATGACAAAGTATCATTATATCATGACAAAGTATCATTATATTATGACAGAGTTTCATTATATAATGATAAAGTTTCATTATATAATGACAAAGTATCATTATATCATGACAAAGTATCATTATATTATGACAGAGTTTCATTATATAATGACAAAGTATCATTATATAATGATTCTTTCATTATATAATGACAAAGTATCATTATATAATGACAAAGAATCATTATATAATGACAACGTATCATTATATAATGACAAAGTATCTTTATATAATGACAAAGTATCATTATATAATGACAACAAAAGATTATATAATCATGACAACACATCAAGACTGATCATCATTAAACGACAGAGTTTCATTATATAATGACAAAGTATCATTATATAATGACAAAGTATCATTATATAATGACAGAGTTTCATTATATAACGACAAAGAATCATTATATAATGACAAAGTATCATTATATAATGACAAAGTATCTTTATATAATGACAAAGTATCATTATATAATGACAACAAAAGATTATATAATCATGACAACACATCAAGACTGATCATCATTAAACGACAGAGTTTCATTATATAATGACAAAGTATCATTATATAATGACAAAGTATCATTATATCATGACAGAGTTTCATTATATAATGACAAAGTATCATTATATTATGACAACAAAAGATTATATAATCATGACAAAAATCATTATATGTAAGTATCAGAATATTATATAAAGGTATCATTATGTAATGACACATATCATCATAAAATGACAAAATGTGTGGTATCCATTTAGCATTTTTATTAAAATAAAGTTACGGAAGATTATATTTTTGGAATCAGTTTAAGGTAACGTTCAGTTGCTACCGAAAATGAAAACTCTTATCTCCCTTGTTTTAGCAAGGGAATACAGAAACAATTAAAAACCAATTGTTCAGAGAACCATTGATGGTCTTTCCACCACTTAAAGATTTTTTTATATGAAAATATTAAAATTTGGTTTCAAATGTCAGTTGTAGCGTCAAATGACAGCTTGTTGAACGCTGATTCCAAAAATGTATGGTTTCTATGGGGAAAAATATAGATAAGGGAGATAATTGTTTACTTCCGGTTCAAATGATGTTATTTCCGGTATAGTTTGATAGTTTAATTGACACTGATTCCAAAAATATATGGTTCTACATACTTTTACACTAATTTAGAACCAAAAATAGCTACTTCCGGTAAACAAAAGGTCACTTCCGGTTCCGATTACAAGTTCACATTGCTTGTAACCTATTGCAAAAAAGGTCCAATGTCTTTATCATGTATACATATGAGGTAAAAGCAAAGGTCAAAATCTAGAACGTGAATTTTGTCTATGACCTTGAGCTCAATTTCAAGGTCAACAACCAAGGACCTAAAATCAAAAGACCTTAGGCCTCTACTATATATTGCTAATGAGTTACATTACCATACAACTAATATAAGATATAAAAGGGGGAAAAGTCGCATCAAATGTTTACGTACCCTTTTAACTAAAATTTACGTGTTACGCCATGTCGCAACACACATTTTGTGCAAATATTTTGTCAATGTCTTATAGGATTTCTGAAAAGAAGAGATAACAAGCCAAATCATATTTTTGAACATGACCTTGACCTTTGACCTTGACCTCATTTTCATTTTTTTGGACCAAGGACCTTAAATCAAAAGACCCTAGGCCTCTATCACTAATGGTTTTCCAGTAACAAATTTATTTCATTTATTTCAATACAAAAGGGGAAATAACTCTCATATGGAGTCTTTGTAAAGCTTCGGTGAAAATTAAACGTAACATCCTGAGGGTATAACGAGCAATTTGGAAAAATAAATTTGTCGCTTTCTTTTACGGTTGCGGAGGAGATCTGATAACAAGAAAAACAAAGTTTGGGGAGATCACTCTTACAAAGAAAAGTGTTCGGTTAAACAGGGTCAGTTTCAAAAGCGTATAGACTGTATGATATCATATACAAAAAAACTAAGCGACATCTTTTGAAACATTTTTACACCGCAAGAAAAAAATTAGGCGGAAGAAAAAAAAAATAATCAGAACAAATTCAATAGGTCTTTCCACAAGAAAGGTGGAAAGACCTAATTATTTGTTTGGGAATCAGCGTAAATTAAGCTTTAATATGACAAAAGGATTGACATTTGAAACCGCAAGTGCTTTTTTCGTATCAAAATGTGTGTATTTTGGATTGAAAGCATTTCAATTGTTCTCTAATCATTTGGTTTTAATTATTCATTTTTCTACCTTTGTATTATTTTGGGCACGATTAAATGGTTTCGAAAGTTGTCGCTTAGATATTTGGTATATGATATCGAACAGTTTATATTCTTGAGAAACTGACACTGTTTAACTGAACCATTTCCCAGCAAGAGCTTTCTCCCCAAAACTGTTTTCCTGTTATCACTACTGGGTTGCAACCGTGAAGAAAACCTTCAAATGTTTCCCACTTTGCTTGTTACATTTTCAGCATAATGAAAATAATTTTGACCGAGACAATTAGGATACTTAATATGAATGTTATTTCCCTTAATGCAATCGACTTAAGTGAAATATATTTGTAATTCGCAAACCATTAGTTAAAGAGACCTAGGATTTGAGGTCCTTAGTTTCCCGAAAAGAAAAATAAGGTCAAGATCAATGATCAGGAACATGTTCTAAAATATTTTGCTTTTTGCTCAGAGAGCGTACAAGATATTGTCTTTATATCTTTATAATTGTTAGTTGCGATAGTTATAAATTATTGTTCAAATGGCGTGATGACATCATATTTAAAATGCTGATATAACTCATTGATCATATAAAAGTATATATCTAGGCTATTTTGATTTAAGGCCATTGCCTCAAATGTGACTAACAAGGTTTTGACATTTGCTAAAACTTCTGGTTGGTACACAGTGGCGGATCCAGAGGGGGGTTCCGGGGGTGCGCACCCCCCCTTTATTTTGGCCGATCAATGCATTTGAATCGGGACATATGTTTTGCACCCCCCCCCCCCTTTCGAAAATTCCTGCATCCGCCACTGGTACATGATATAGTTATGGGATCTTTAACGTAGAGTAGCAAAATTATGACTTTGAAGAAGGTCAACTGGCAGTTACTTTTTTAAACCGAAATTAACAATGTTTGCATTGTTTTCAAATGAAATTGGAAGGGAAATTTCGTTAACCGTCAAAAACTACCCATTACCATGAATTTATGAACAAAAATATATAGAACCATACATTTTAAGAATCAGTGTGAAATACTGACATTTTAAATCGGAAGTGGATATACATTGTATTCCTATCAAATAATGTGCATTTAGGGGAGGGAAACTTAGTTTATTTGCAACTTGAAGACCTTTCACAATATTTTTGACTGGTGCGTTAAGAAACCTGTCTATTATTGTGAATATATGTTGACAATGATGTCTTCCAGTTCATTTGTCGAGAAGTGTATGGCTTTATGGGGGGTAGGGGGGGGGGGTCGTTACTTTTTCACTTTACGTTGTAAAGTTTATGGTGTTGACCGTAGTTGTTGTATAACAAAATGAGATGCTTTTTTTTAAATGTGTCAACAAAGTGTGCATCTTTTCCAATAATTCGAAACGTTAATATAATTTACGAATACAACAGAGACTTTATGAAATTTTATGATAATTTAAAAATGTAAGCTGTTGAAAAAATTTAAAACAACACGATATAAATATCATGCATTGCAAGTGCTTTTCTGGACTAGATTTTATCAGAAACGCTCAAAGCTGAATAATTGAAAACCAACGATGGATAAGAATCAAAACTAATGAAGAGCTAATTGACCAAAAAGCACCGAAACATTATCAGATAGTTTTGTTAATAAATACAATAAAGTGACCACACTTTTTGAATATAAAACAACTAAAACGTTCGTATTATGAAATATTGTTGTTGAATTCAAACACCTGATTGAATTTCGTACCAAATACCAATATCATTTATGTAGTTTTACTTTTGAAATTTTTATTTTTTATTATTTTTAGAACCGGTATAGGAGAACAGTATATGCCATGCACATACATAATGGCAGAATCAACAAATTCTGCAGATGAAATTGCAGCAGAAGATTATAATCAAGCGAATACAGCAAATGAAATGGAAGCTTCTAATACGTCGCAAGTACCAGGAAACGGCGGGGTATCAGAAATCGAAAACAGCTTAGCAAACATATGTCTCGGTCAATGTTCTTTTTGCAAAGGTGAGAAATGCAATGTCGGAAATAAGTATCAGCATTGGAAAGGTGATATTTTGAAATGCCAAGATCCAAAACTCACAGAACTACAAGATCCAAAATACGTAGAAAAATGTCCTCTTCCGCCACAGTTTATAAAGGGTACTAAACAAAATCGTACCATTAATCTTTCTAGAATGTTAGAAAATATACCGGATGTCATCGAATATATAAGAGAAACTTCTAATCCTTATAAAGAATTGGGAAATATGTTAAGGAGAGTTGAAAGAATCGGAAAACCAACAAAAACCATTGAGCTCCTAAAAAATGCAGATGAACACGCGGAACAGATAGACAACATGGTTACAGGACTAAAAGATTTTATCAAAGATGATAAAAGATTTCCTTCTCCTTACACCAATGAAATTCAAAAGTATCCACCCTCACAGGCAGACACTAGTTTGTCGAATATTCATTTTATCGATTGTGAGTATCTGCTTAAAGTTAGCATGCCGCAACAAAATTCATATTCTGCTTTTTTGAGTGGAAAGATGTTCAAACCTGAGAACCATAAAACAATGGAAGAAAGTAAAGAGAGAGATACATTCCGTTGGATATTTATACCGTCGTCAGATAGATTTGATAAAGACGTTATTTTGGATAGGAGCCATTTTGAAAAGGAAGGCATAATCTCAACAAGAGATACACTTTGCTTCGTTGTGGTTCGAGAAAATCAGTTTGATATGTATCGTGAAAGGATTGGAGCAAAATTGCCTATAATACAATTACCGGAAAATGTTATAGGGGTTGGTTATGCACGTTTTTGGATTGTGAAAATTGCAAAACGTTTCAAGTTGCAGACTATTTGGATGATAGACGACAGTGTGGGTTTCTTTAAGGAATATTTCCCTACTACAGACGGCAATAAATTTAAAAAGGATCCAGAAGCAAAAGATAGAACATTAAACATTCGATGTCCAGAATATTGCTTCCATAAAATGGAAAGTATTATGGACAAACAACCAAGTCTAGTTGCTGTCAGCCCCCGCAAGTATAGATCAACTGTCAATGTGACTTACGAATTTTCTTGTAAACCTATTCAGTCGGTAATGCTCTTAAATATTTCCAAATTAACAGAGAAGAATCTTAATTTCCGACCAGAACTCCGATACATGGAGGATATGGTATTCTCTAAAGAATGCACAAATGCTGGGTTGGAATTGTGTACAGTGAACTCAATTCTATTCGTGGATAAACCATTTGAAACAACTGGTGCAAATACGACATGCCAGTCCCCGAGAGGAAAAACTCAAACTCGGGAAAAAATAGAACAAGGGTCATAACTATCTGCTACACATGATACAGTTGCTTTGAAACAAAACAAGTCGCAAAAACTTTTTGTATTTAGAATCATGTGTTGTGTACTTTAAAAACAGACCCAGTTATTGCATATACTACAAATATTTTGTTGGAACGGTTGTATACATGAATGGAAACATAATCTAGTCAAGCAAAAAATTGGAACGGTTGTATACATGAATAGAAACATAATCTAGTCAAGCAAAAAACATTACCTCAACAATTTGTCATGAATCTATAGTGAGTTAGAAACAACGTGTGAGGAATTTCGATGTACGCTTATCAACCACTCATAAAAAGGGTAAACAGACATAAAAAACATTATAAAGTAACTAATTAAACATGATGTTTTTAAAGTGCTTACACATATATGTAGAAGAAAAGATGTATAAATCTGTTAATGCTGAAGTATTTTCATTCGTAAACAGCACAAAAAAAACAACCTTCTAAACATTAACATGATAAAAGGAGGCATAAGAATACGCAAGCCGAAGACAAGCATATTTTCATGTTACACTTTTATCTTTTGTCTAATTCATAATATAGTTTTATTTTATTTCAAAGAAAAGTTTTAATACTATTTAATATAAATTTAAGATATAAATTTCGCACGTCTATATTTGGTTCTTGAATTTTTTCAAAACATTTTATGAACATTTTTAGTTTATTATTATGAGTTGTCAACAGCAAAGTCGAACTTTCGTTGTTCGCATTGAAATTTACTTGAAGCACTTACTTTAGATTTTCTCTTTATTTACATACTCTATAACAATACATTATTTTATCAGTCCGTCCCGCGCGGAATTAGTTAAGAAGACAGTATTATTTTTTCATTGGTTGATAGGATACACGTAATCGTTATTGATTTTAACTTCACGATTCTTATGCAAACAAATTTGATAAACGATGATTTTATACAGTTGATTTTTTTGTTTTCACCTTACATAGGGCTTATTTTCTGATCTTATTTCTGTGTACACAATTCTAAATCTACATATTTCACCTTGATCAATATTAGGAAATTCGTTTGGACGATTCAATATACCGTTATGTTTTAGGTTTTTTTTTAGCTTCAGTGTCGAGTTGGTGTATAGTAATAAAATCTGTCTGCGAGAAATAAATCCTTTTTTTGATAGAGTAACTAAATTCAAGACCAATATAAATATAAACAAATATGTTTTAATTAACTGAGTAAATTGATCGGAATGTGAATGACAACATAGACTTACAATTCTTTTTAATCTATCCCAGTCATGACATTTGCGCGGGAATTTATCCTTTGATATCGTAATATAATTAATGGAGTTTGAAATCTTAGCAATAAAGGTGAATTAAAATGCCAAACTCGACTATCACAGTAGAGCTTCTCTCGAACTCCTGTGATATAATTGTCTTTTGATTATTGTTATATTTAGATGTAATGTGATAGGATTTAATGTGATATTATTTGTCTCTTCTTCTATAGTACATAGTTTGACGTCAGGTTTGTACACATGAAGTCTCTAGTCTTGTCACAATTTTGAAAAATAAAACTCCAGAGTATTTAAGAGACTTATTGCCCGATTCAGTAAGAAGTATATATATATGATCATAATACAAGACAAAGAAATATTATTACACAAGTAAACACACGTACCCGTTTAAATTCTGAATATTTCATCCCAGCAACAACAAAACTATGGAACACTCTTAACTTAAACATAAGAAAATGTGAATCTCTATCATTATTCAAAAAACAAATTCGTTCCCAAAATAGTAAGGTCCCAACGTATTATTATATAGGATATCTGTTTGGTCAAATTCTTCATGCTCGCTTAAAAAGGGATTCAAATTCATTGAATTCTCACCTATTCAGACGCAATTTAGTAGACTCTCCAAATTGTCGTTGTAGTGATGTAGAAATAAATCCTCACTTCCTGTTATCTTGTATCTCTAGTAAAAAAGAAGCTTGTGTTCTAGTTTGGACATGACTTTCAACAAGATCACGGTTTCCAGATTGAAGTTCTTTGGAATGCGGTTTTATACAATTGAGAACAGAGTTACGACTGTTAAATTTTTACGTCAAAGTTGAGCTAGGTACACACTGCCAATCAGATCAACTCGATGATCCCGATTGTCCAAATTCCCACGACCAAGCGTGACCAAATTCATGATCGGGCCTGTTTACGACTTCTACCCGACTGATGTCCGACTGTACACGACCTTTGCTCGATCATTCACGACTCCATCACGACTCAAACCCGACCAATAATTGAATACATATTCGATAATTCCGACCAATTGACGATCTCTACACGATCTTTACTCGACTAGCTGGACCAAATCAACTATACTCGATCTCAGCCTGATCGACTTGGTCGTATAGGAGTCGTAGAGATAGTCGGGCATTTGTCGGGTTTGTACAATTTCAGTATAAAAACATCTGATTTGTTTTAAGATAACCCGCTGCAGCGGAGGCGGCATTAAATGACCCTTGTCCGTCCGTAAGTACGTATACATACGTCCCAACAATTAGTTTCCGTTCTCTTATTTAATTTTGCCTCAATCAAATTTTATGAAACGCAATACCATAAAACACAGATTTAGTGCGAATTTGGGTAGTGTCACTTTTACCGTTCTTGAGTAATGACTCTTTATAACGTTATATGCAAGCTGGGGCATTATCTGTGTCGTTCCAATGGACATGTTCCCCGTTTGTTTGATAAGATGCTGTAGTTAACAGAAGGTCTAACTAAAATTATATATTTAAAATATCTACATGGAAATAAAGCAGTTGGATTGTTTGGCAAGGTGGTTAGAGCTTAGATTGACAGATTAATAGATATGACAGAGCTTGAAGAGAGCGTAGAAAACAAACAAAAAGGGGTAGACAGCAAAGGGTGCCGAAAAAACTAGATAATGCAGTGGCTAAAAAGGCGACCACTGTGTGGGCAGTATAAATACTAATCACAAAAATACCGAACTCCAAGGAAAACTTAATCGGAAAGTCCCTAATCAAATGGCAAAATCAAAAGTATGAGAGATTTGAAGGAGGAAAACAGAGGACCTCAATGGTTTTAAAAACTTCCTGAAAGTAAAGTAGGACGCTGATTTGTTATGGGAGTTACTGCTCTTTTTCCTTCAAAATGAGATTTATCACTAGATTAGGACTGATGTTAGATAGCAATATGCATACATATTACCATCCCCAGTCTTCACGCTGAACTGCTAAATCTACAGGCCCGCAGCTCAATTTTTGAAAATTTTTAGTAAGATTCTGTTGGCCTGTAGGTCTGATTTTCACAGGCCCAAGAGCAATTTTACCAGCCTGGTTGCCTGGGCTGCCACTCGGCGTGAAGACTGTATCCCCTTTTCCTTGATTTCTTACAAATTAAGCCTACTGATTGTGTCATATACGTGCATATGTATGTACATGTAATCAGTATTTTCCATAGATCTGCTACCCAGTAGTTGAATGGTTCAAGATATTTCTTGTTGGTGTATCCAGGGCAACAACCTGCCTTTTTTTACTAATAATATTGCACAAAGTGGGTAAAGATGTCACATACATTCCCAAAATTTGGACAAAAATAGATCTAGAAATGCAATCCCCTTGAGGATACAATGTACCTTTTCTGAAACTGTTGACAGATATCTATCACGAATTCAAATACAAATCATTTGTCTTTCGTCACAGTTTTTTTTTATAAAATTGTATCAAAAAGCGTTTGAAAAAATGTTTGTTATCATTCGACCGTAAGGTGACATATACAAAAATGTAGTTGTTAATTTCTATGTCAGTTGGTGTCCTGTGGAGAGTTGTCTCATTGGCAACTATAACACATCTTCTTATTTTCATACTACAAAAATTTCTTGACACACGGAAAATACGAAAAGTAAAACAAAAATAGCTCATTAAACAGCTAAAATATAATATTGATGGTTTTAAAAAATAACTTTGAAGGCTACATTAGTCATCAGCGTTTTTTGAAATAATGAATTTTAATGCACAAATACTTTCATATTTGATAAAATCCTCTGGGGCAAAAAAGCAGAATCTACTTCCCTTCCGAAACACCTGCGATCATGTAGACTTCTGGTTTTTTTTTTTACACCTCCTTGCAAAAGTACAGACGCGTACTGTACATGGCGAAATTTGTGTACAGTTAAAAATAAATAATGACAATATCTTTTTGCAGAAACAAAGTTATTGGAGTTAATCAGAGCTGCACACATTTTAAGAATATCGTGTAACAGTCATGTTTACTCGTGTATGGCCGAGAAGAGATCTAAAGTGGTCGAATATTGTCGCATAGAGATCGGGTATTGGTCGAGTTGGTCTGGATTGAAAAACATATAGTAGTCGCAGTGATCATGAAGCGATCGGACATTGGTCGAGTTAATCTTGACCACATATCGTACAGGTTGTCGTTGATCGGGAAATGATCAGATATGAGTCGAGCTAAGATCGATATGATCGAGTACTGATCGATAAATTACTTGTATTCCGACCAAACCCAATCTCTACACGATCCTTTCCCGATCAATTCGACCGCTACTCGACGAATTCTCGATCTCTTCTCGAGTGACTGGCTTCTCGATCCTTACTCGAATGTTTTTGACATGTTAAAAACTCTCGGGTAGAAATTCAGATCGATGACGACCAAGGTAGACCACCCCGAACATTCTTGTCGATTGAGACAGACCAGTCTCCCGATCACATAATTTGTCTTGATCGAGTTTGATTGAGTTGGTCTGATCGGCAGTGTGAACCTAGCTTTAAGCAAAGTATATGTAATTGGCCAGTCTTTCGGATGTTTTACAATACTCAAACTTCTGAAACCGCATGCGAATATCTTTAAAGTGAAATGTGTACCATTTATATTTTCAGAGATACAATCAAGTTACTATAATGTAAAGAATGTACGTAGGAAAAACTATACGGTACCCAGAATTCCACTGACTCGTATAATCAGAGGAAATCTAATATATAGAGTAAAAAATGACTCCGTCATATGTTTTGTATTTGGTTTTTACTTTACATATGGCTTTATCTCTGATCCTATTTCTTATTCTACGTATTTCACCTTTATCAATATTAGGAAAATCTGTTTGGTCGATTGCATATACCATTTTGTTTTAGGGGTGTTCAGATTCAATGTCGAGTTAATGTATATTATTTAGTGTTGTCTGTGAGAAACACATCATTTCTCTTATAAACTATATAAATTCAAATCAAATATAAATATACTTAACATATATATTTTATTGAACTGTGTATATTGATCTGAATTTGAATGCTTACAAACACCTCTTTTTTAGTGTATCCCGTTTAACACATGACATTTGCGTGGTTTCAAATTGTCTTAATTGACCATTAACCAAGAAACCCTTTTTTTCCCCTCTTTTTTGCCTCTAATTCCTAAACGGTTTGAGCCATAACAACTCCCCCCACCTACCCCTGCGAGCAAATCATGACCATTCCTTTGTGGTTTGGAAACTTGTGGTATAATTTCAGAGAGATTCATACACTTAATGACTGGAAACTACAATCAAAGCGCTGTAAGCGCTGAAGGCAGTTAACCAAAAACCAAGGCAACCGTAATTATGAAAACTGTGGCAATGTTGCCTCAACATTAAATATTCATATATAGTACATTCATGTTTATCTAATGATTTATTTATTAAGGCAAATAATGTATATGTTATCAAGGTTTCAAAAGCAATGCATATATCAATTTATATTTTTTATGGTGAGTCTGCAGTGGTACAAATTCCCAATGATTGCAGTTGTTCTACTTGGTAGTTAACCTTGGTTTTATTTGATTGCTAGAAGTTCAATTTGACGTAGTATGAACATGTAATAGTATGAATGGACTGGTTTCCCTGGAAAGAAAACTGAGTTTGTGTTCTATAGTACAAAAGTTATGAGACACGAATCAGACAAATGTTCACTACAACAGGGATCAAAGATGAGGTCTGACTGACTTGCCCATAGTAAATGTAAATGATTTGTTATTTTGTCCCATACATATGAATATATATAATTTAGGGGTGGGGATCTCAACGGTTTTCAAGTTCTCAAACAGGTAGGGGTAGGCAGAGGATTTAGGGGGCAGGGGACCGGCCCCCCCCCTTTTTGGGAAAAATTTGGTTGCTTATATAGGGAATCACTGGAGTGGGCCCCTCTTAGGTCAGTCAGTGGGCCCCACTTATGAAAATTTCTGGATCCGCCATTGGGGGTAGGGTGACCCTAGGGACTTCCCCTACATTTCATTTATTTGTTATATTGTCCCATACATGAATATATATGGTTTAGGGGTGGGGATCTCATTGGTTTCCAAGTTCTCAAACAGGAAGGGTAGGGTGAACCAAGGGACTCCCTCTATATTTCATTTAATTAGTTATATTGATCCATACATGAATATATATTGTTTTGGTGTGGGGATCACGACCGTTTCCAAGTTCTCAAACAGGAGGGTTGGGATGACCACAGGGACTTCCCTTATATTTCCTTTGATTTGTTATATTGTCCCATACATGAGTATATATGGTTTAGGGAGCTACCATTTAAGGCAGGACCGAACAGAGTGAAAAATAAAAAGGCAGGACAGAGATTACAGCTAAAAAAAAATGCAGGACAACATTTTTCCTCCTAGCCCCCCCCCATAAAAATCAAATGGTAGCTCCCTTAGGGGTAAGGATCTTGACCATTTCCAAGTTCTCAAACAGGAGGGTGAACAGTGACCTCAGGGACTCCCCCTATCTTTCATCTGATTTGTTATATTGTCCCATACATGAATATATATGGTTTAGGGATGGGGATCTCGACCATTTTTAAATTCTAAAACAGGAGGGGTGGGGTGACCCCTAGCGACTCTTCCTATATTTCATTTGATTTTTCATATTGTCACAAACATGAATATATATGGTTAAGGGGTGTGGATCTCGACCGTTTCCAAGTTCTCAAACAGGAAGGGGTGGGGTAACTCCAGGGACTCCCCCTATATTTCATTTTTTATTTATTATATTGTCCTATACTTGAATATATGCAGGGGCGGATTCAGACGGGGGAGGGTTGCGGGTTTGCACCCCCCTTAAATTTGCAAAGCATGGGTTGTTCTCAGCTTAATAAAGAAAATTCCGATAATTTTACCTAAATTTTTTTTTAGCCTCGCTCTGCTTGGCGAAAATTTAAGTTTGCGCCCCTCCTAACCTAAAATCCTGGATCTGCCCCTCATATGGTTTAGGGGTGGGGAGCTCGACCGTTTCCAAGTTATCAAACAGGAGGGGGTAGAGTGGCCCAAAGAATGCCACCTATATATCATATGATTTACTTACATTAAGGTATATATAATATAGTTGCATTATTTGTGAAAATAAAGAATGAAACTTTCAGCTACTTTAATTGACCCTTCAAAATTGAGAAAAAAACAAATAACCCCTCGAAATTGCAGTAATATGTTTACACTTTAAAAGCATCTCACATGCATTATCATCATTTATCATTTATAAAGAAAATTTAGACTGTGACCATGAACATGTATATTGTTAGATATACTGTTCCCAGCTGTCACGTTGTATTGGATTTTTAAATTAAAATTTATCAAAAAGTAATTTTTAGTTTCTGAATAAAATATTTTTCTGCTTTTTCTTTCTTTTACATATATCTTTTGGTTTACAATACTAGTGTTTATATTCATTTACCATGCATAGATGTATTTTTTCACCTGCTTGGATTTATTTTGTAAATGATCGTCAAACCCGAAATTACCCTTGTCCGCTTCCGGAATCGGATCCGATTTTGTAAAATTTTGTCTTCACGGCCGCCATTGTTATGTGTTTACAATGTTGTTTTTGTCAATCAGATACGATTTTACTCGAATTTATACAATATTTGTCGGCGATTTTCTGTATAAAGCTAGCGGTTGAACAAAATGAACATCGCCGTCATGAATAATAATGATAAAAATAAGTTTTTAGCTCGTTTAATTGGAGACTTGGGTGAACATGGTGAAAAGGTTTGCAAAGTAATTTCTTATTTTCTTTCAAATGTATAAAGGCGACTACGTTGGGCGTAGCTAGAAACCAACTATCCTAGTCGAAATTCCGCTTGCAAAAGTGGAAGGTCTCGGACCAACGCTAATTTGCACACCTGTCTCCAAATTGAAAAGCTACGAAAATTTCTTTTTCTAATTTGAAATTGCCGCCAACAGCATGAACAGTTGAATTATACAATAGACTACTGACGTAGTTGTACTACGTATTGATGACAAACAATATTCCTACGACTTTTGTCATTTGGGAAATCTAAACTGCTTGTCTTCAGAGATTTTCGGCGATTAAATATTTCATACAATTGTTCTTTGACATCTTAGCTAAAAGCACAAGTCATATATATGAACTACACAAGGTATTTTAATAAGCACTACTTCCTATGTGTAACTTTAAAACTTTTGGATAAATCGACGATCATTTAAGGTTTTTCTGGTCATTTTTTTTGTAATCCAGAATAAAAAGTATTAAAAAAGTGTTCAATTAGTTATATATAACATAGTAACAAGCTAGATAATAACAATGGCAAGTATTTCAGGATTTATTGGGTAGAACACAAATCTAGGGTGCTCGCATAATGCAGCTTAACTGCATAAAAATGTTTATTTGGACGGGAACTTCTAGCTTCCATTGACATCGAAGAATTAGCGGATTATTGTAATGTGTAGTAACAGTAATTGACTTTTGGATGTAATGTGATATTATTTGTTTCTTGAATGGAGATATTTAGTTGCAACTGACCCTTTATCCTGGGTAAGGTTCCTCTTTTTTAAAATAGCTGTATCCGACACTGCTAGTCTAGTGAGAACTGAAAATGAACAGCATATTACAACAACAAAAATCCTAGGAAAGGGAGATTATCGGGTCCTTTCGCCCTGATAACATACTTGCCCTAGGTCTGTTCGCCTTGATTACATGCTCGCCCTAGGATCATTCGCCCTGATAGTCCGTTCGCCCTATTTTCATTTTGGATATATGTATGTGTTACATTTATGAACGGGAAAGGGGAAAGGCCATTGATAAAA
This sequence comes from Mytilus edulis, assembly GCA_019925275.1. Lineage (NCBI taxonomy): Eukaryota > Metazoa > Mollusca > Bivalvia > Mytilida > Mytilidae > Mytilus > Mytilus edulis. The sequence continues at coordinate 35,858,712 of CM034357.1, forward strand.
CAAGTCATACATGTATCTCTTTTTAGGCTAATATTCAGTACCACAGTAACTCTGCATCTATCAACGGATTATTTGTAGGTGTAGGACCACCAATGCACCCACTTCAGTTTAGAACGTAAATGTCCTACCATGTAAAATATAGCACCATTGATGTCAATGTTTAATTAAAGTAACATATACATTTTCAGAAATGGGGTCGGCCTATTTCAGGGCTTCTAGAGAAAAATAATGAGGGGTGTCACGGGTAATGACTATATACGTCTTGAAGAGGAGAATCGGGCGCTTCTTTTGCGCAAGGTATCAAAGGGTGCTATGTTAAAAAATCTTAAACTAGAGCACAAAATTTGAAAAATACGGGAAAAAAACAGGGGGGTCAGCCTTTTCCAGGGCTTCTAAAAAAATAATGAGGGCTGTCACGGGGTATGACTATATACGTCTTGAAGGAAAAAAATAGGCGCTTCTTTTGCGCAAGATATTGAAGGGCTCTATGTTCAAAGATCTGTAACTAGAGCACAAAATTTAAAAAAAATGGTACAAACAGGGGCTCGGCCTATTCCAGGGCTTCTAGAGAAAAAAAAAGAAGGGTGTCACGGGGTATGACTATATACGTCTTAAAGAGGAGAAACAGGCGCTTCTTTTGCTAAAGGTATTGAAGGGCGCTCTGTTCAAAAATCTGAAACTAGAGCACAAAATTTGAAAAAAAAATGATAAAAAACAGGGAGGTAGGCCTATTCCAGGGCTTCAAGAGAAAAATAATGAGGAGTATCACGGGGTATGACTATATATGTCTTGAAGAGGAGAAACAGCCGCTTCTTTTGCACAAGGTATCGAAGGGCGCTATGTTCAAAAATCTGAAACTAGAGCACAAAATTTGAAAAAAATGATAAAAAAATCAGGGGGGTAGGCATATTCCAGGGCTTCTAAAGAAAAATAAAGAGGGGTTTTACGGGGTATGACTATTTACGTCTTGAAGAGGAAAAATCTTAAACTAGAACACAAAATTTGAAAAAAAAATGGGGGAAAAACGGGGGGGGGGGGGTGTCGGCCTTTTCCAGGGCTTCTAGAGAAAAACAATGAGGGATGTCACGGAATATGACTATATACGTCTTGAAGAAGAGAAACAAGCGCTTCTTTTGCGCAAGGTTTCGAAGGGCATAATCTTCAAAAATATTAAACTAGAGCACAAAATTTGAAGAAAAAAAAAATGAAAAAAAAACAGGGGGTCGGCCTTTTCCAGGGCTTCTAGAGAAAAACAATGAGGGGTGTCACGGAATATGTCTATATACGTCTTAAAGAGGAGAAATAGGCGCTTCTTTTGCGTAAGACATTGAAGGGCGCTATGTTCAAAAATCTTAAACTAGAGCACAAAATTTGAAAAAAATGGTAAAAAACAGGGGCTCGGCCTATTCCAGGGCTTTTAGAGAAAAATAATGAGTGGTGTCACGGGGTATGTCTATAAACGTCTTAAAGAGGAGAAACAGGCGCTTCTTTTGCGCAAGATATGGAAAAGCGCTATGTTCAAAAATCTGTAACTAGAGCACAAAATTTAAAAAAAATGGGAAAAAACAGGGGCTCGGCCTATTCCTGGGCTACTAGAGAAAAATAATGAGGGGTGTCTCGGGGTATGACTATAAACGTATTAAAGAGGAGAAACAGGCGCTTCTTTTGCGCAAGATATGGAAGGGCACTATGTTCAAAAATCTGTAACTAGAGCACAAAATTTGAAAAAAATGATAACAAACAGGGGGGTAGCCTATTCCAGGGCTTCTAGAGAAAAATAATGAGGGGTGTCACGGGGTATGACTATATACGTCTAAAAGAGGAGAAACAGGCGCTTCTTTTGCGCAAGGTATCAAATGGCACAATGTTCAAAAATATTAAACTAGAGCACAAAATTAAAAAAAAAAATTAAAAAAAAAAGGGGGTCGGCCTTTTCCGGGGCTTCTAGAGAAAAACAATGAGGGGTGTCACGGAATATGACTATATACGTCTTGAAGAAGAGAAACCAGCGCTTCTTTTGCGCAAGGTATCAAAGGGCGCTATGTTAAAAATCTGTAACTAGAGCAAAATATTTGAAAAAAAAACTGGAAAAAAAAACAGGGGGGTCGGACTATTCAAGGGCTTCTAGAGAAAAATAATGAGGGTGTCACGGGGTATGACTATAAATGTCTTGAAGAGGAGAAACAGACGCTTCTTTTGCGCCAGGTATGAAAGGGCGCTATGTTAAAAAATCTTAAACTAGAGCACAAAATTTGAAGAAAAAAAATGGAAAAAAACAGAGGGGTCTGCCTATTCTAGGGCTTCTAGAGAAAAATAATAAGGGTTGTCACGGTGGTATGGCTATAAACGTCTTGAAGAGGAGAAACAGGCGCTTCTTTTGAGCAAGATATCGAAGGGCGCTATGTTCGAAAATCTGAAACTAGAGCACAACATTTGAAAAAAAATGGTAAAAACAGTGGAGTCGGTCTATTCCAGGGCTTCTAGAGAAAAATAAAGAAGAGCAACAGGCGCATCTTTTACGTAAGATATCGAAGAGTGCTATGTTCAAAAATCTGAAACTAGATCTCAAAGTTTGAAAAGAAAATGTTAAAAACAGGGGGTTGGTTTGTTCCATGGCTTCTAGAGAAAAATAATAAGGAGTGTCACGGGGTATGACTATATAGGTCTTGTAGAGGAGAAACAGTCGCATCTTTTGCGCAAGGTATCGAAAGGAGATTTGTTCAAAAATCTTAAACCAGAGCACAATATTTAAAAAAAAATGTCACAAATAAGGGTAAATAGTCTAGTAAATTGGTTTATATCTTTTGACGTAATCTCCCTTTTGATTTTCCTAAATTTTAGATTTTACCTTTCTGAGTTATGGGATTTATTCATAAAGAAGAGGGGACTATCCAGTTTTTTGACAATAACTCATGACGTTTTTACATCTATTAAAGCAAGCTCCTTTAAGGTTTTTTTAAATTTCTGATATATCATTGAGGAGTTATGGAACTTGAATCTTTGAAAAATCAACAGGGGTATCATGCACTTGTGGAGCAGCTCTTTTTTTTCCTTAACAAGAGTAAAGTTTGTAAACTAAATATAAAAGAAGGCTGAAAAATACCCTTAAAATATTTTTTAAAATGCTGAAAAAGTCATTTCAGGACAACTTTGTAAAATTTAGAATGAAATTATTTCTCTTTTATCATATCACATTACAAACCATACTCTTTTAACTATAGATTATTAAAGAAGCTCAGTCAACATTGTTGTGGTGTGCAACCCCTGCAGCAGTTTTTCAGATTGGTGACACACATGGAGAGATTTTTAAGACCTACTTTTTAGAACAACATCATGAAAGTTTGGCAGATTACCTCCAGTATAAGATTGTACAACAACAGAAACATAATATTCATGTGCAGGTAAAGTTATTTTTATGGGGTATACTGTGAATTCATTAAATTTTGATTGTTAAACATAAACACAAATAATATTTCAATTAATGCAATTTCAGTGAATGCTGAATTACAATTATGATATCAAAATTTTAAATCAAGATTTTCTTCATGTTTGTGATTAATTTTAAATAATTTTCTGGTGACCAATATAGCTAATTATTATTTTTCAGATTACGACACATTCCAGGCTATTATCTATAGCAGACATAGATATCTTGTGCAGATTTATACCCATTCAGAAACAGAATGTAACGTTACTGACTGTGCAGTCATTTAATAGTGAACAACAGTTTAGTACTAAAATTAGGTATGTCTCATTGGCACTCATACCACATCTTCCTATATCTATGAATTGCTATTGATTATTATTTTAATTTTGAACTACAGGGACAATAAGTTTGAATTTGGACTCTTTAAATACATGCTCCACAACAGTACTATTTATATTGACATGTTCATCTGTTGATCAAAATCTTTAAGTGTCTCAAACATGAAATTACTTTTCAAACTTATCAATGCAACATGAATATGTTTTTGTCAAATTTTTTTAATATCTTTTGAGGGTTATTATCACAAAGAACTGTTATTAATCGGATTTCCGAAGAAAAAACAGGTAATTGATCTGGAAATGTACAGGGGGTTACAAACATTGTCTGTGCATTTACTCATGAACCGTTCAACCAAAGCTTTTAAAATTTCAATTTATTGTTTCTGATGACAAAATGGAGGTCAAGTTTAATATTGACGATTATAACTGTCAACATTCAGGAGTTATGGTTCTTGCAATATTGAACAATTCTCTTTCCAGTTATTGTTCTTGTGATATTGAAAAATGTCATGAAACAAATAAATGTTAAAACAAATCTGGTTTGCTGTTGCTCTGACAGCCTCTTGTTGAAACATTAGGATTGACAGAATTACAGAGAATTTTTTTAATGCAGACCTCTTGAAATGAATTGCAGAACATTGAATAGTTTGAGAAACTTGACACTTTGAACTCCTAGTGGGGTTTGCTTACCAGGACAAAGCTTGCATTCTTGCTTGTTGTATTTTTTTTTATTGTCCATATATACATTATATTTTTGTGTGTGTGTGTTAAAACGTCACCTTTAAACACCGCTTTTGTGCTATTTCATGTTGGCCAGTTATTAATCAGTGGAGGGAGCTAGAGTGCCTGGAGAAAACCATGAGCTTCGATACGTTTACTGACATGTCCAAAAAATTAAAGAAATCAGTAAACCAATAAGTACTGTATATACACTTTTATCTACAAGGGTAGATGTTCTATATATCATATAGATATATCAACCATTATTTTTTATGCATTCATTGAGTTACATCAGTAGTAATATTTCAGACAATTGCTCTACTTTCAGATCTTTTTTGGACCACACCACAACATCTGAAAGCTTATTGATAGTACAATGTGACTGTGGGGACCAGAATGCCGATTTGATTGCTTGCGCCAGGTACACGGTACAGGGAGAGCTACAGCAGGTTAGAGAGGAACGAATGTATGCCATCCATGTGGTATTCCTGATTCAGCTTCCAGGTATAGCTGGAGGATGTTTTACTGGATTCCAGGTTAGATTTATGGTATTAGTGTGAAAACAAGACGCATAAATTACATTGAGACAGTAACTCAAGCTTACAACATAACTAAACATTTAGAGGTCAAATAAGGTCTTAATTGCTTACTTCTTTTATTTTGTAGATTGGAACACTTTATCATTATATGACCATTTCTAATATGTTATATTTTACTCTTAAACTATATATATATATAAAAAAGACAGATACCAAAACAGGAACAGCATAACCAACAAAGCAGACTACTCAATAATGGGACGTAGTAAAAATATAGATTATTGTAATTTGTTAAAGATGGGGTAATCATGCTAAAAAAAGACAAAATATCCTAAGAAACTAAGAAATCAAAATTTATTGTTTATCAAGTTAAGATTTTTATCAAGGATATTGACAATTTTTTAAAACATTTGATTTTTTTAGTGCGGATTTTGGCATTCTGTACACATAGATGATATTCATCCTGCGCCTCAGGATATACCCTCTGTAGCCAATTCCAATCAGAAGGTCTAAACACTGAAAGAAACATTCATTGTTGAAGAAAAGGCTGGAAAAATTGCTTTTGGCATATCACTCCTACAATACTTGCATTGAAAGATACTTAAACAAGATACTAACTGACACCAGTAGTAAAGGCTACCAAGTCTGCTTGTACTTTTTAAACTGTGCAGTATTCCAAAACCAGTACATTTAAAAGTTTTGAGAGAGTGTTTTAGTTCATATTATATCACAGTGTAACATGTGCAGTACTATAGATATAAATTGTGATAAATGTTTTAAAACTAGTATAATTATTGTTTGTAAATTTTTCATCAATTTATTAAATGATTATGTTATATATAAATTGATTGATTTGGCAATATCATGACTGTTTGTTCAATTTTGAATTTTTATATATTTTGGAACATGCTGTAATGAGATAATTTCTGTTAAAATGTGCATCATGTTATGTATCTGTATGTTGAATCCATATTTTCTGGAACTGTATTGTCTTAACTATGATTGTTGTGATTATTACATGCATCAGCCTCTTTTTGTGTTTGAATCTAAAGTAAAAGGATGTAATTTGACCTTCGTTTATTTATATTCCATACTTGTCTTTAGTTCCCCAATTTGGGGCCCCAACCCTTAGTCAGGTATATTACAATCAGTAAATGAACAAAAATTACACTACCAATGATACTTCATGCAAGACCAGAAGTGCTTACTGAATGACATGCTGTGTTGATCTATGAATTGCCAGTTTACAGTGCCACAGGATGACAAACCACCATATTCAGTTACATGATTCTGACTATTTTCTTTCTTTGATCCTTAAATGCAGATTGTTGAGCAGTAGAGAGGCAAATTTTAAAGCAATTGGTTTTGCTCCAGACCTTGATCTAACCAACAACTTCCAACACTTATATTTGATAGGTTACCACAAGACCACTGCAGAGTTTACAAATAATAAGATAATTAATTGATTGTAGGTTGCTTAACGTCCAGTGGCAAAATATTTCAGGCATATTCAGGACGAAATGCATAGCAAAGTGGCACTAAAATCCTAAGTTTATTTTTTTAAAGCTCAGCATTGTTTCATACAGTTCAATGGATCACTCATGTACTGTTAACAAACATAACAACTCGTAATATATTCAACTAAACATAAGAAACAAATTACTACATGATCTCAAAAACAATTTAAACATGAATAAAATAAACTATCAACTAGTTGTACATAATAATTATTTCATGCATAATCAGGATAATAGGTCATGTATGAGAAAATAATGTTTGTCTTTTTTTATTTTGATTAGTAGATATTTTACTATAAATTACGAAATTAATGTGAATTTTTAATGCATGCTAAAAATGTGGCAGGATGTGACATTGCAATAATAATAAAATCCCTGCCACAGTACAGCAGACCACTGCAACGACTAACATGAGACTCCTCCCAACCCCTAACAACAGAGTCCTCCCAACCCCCAACAACAGACTCTTCCCAACTCCTAACAACAGACTCTTCACAACCCCTAACAACAGAGTCTGCCCAACCCCTCAAAAAATCTCTTCCCAACCCCTCACAAAAATCTCTTCCCAACCCCTAACAACAATCTTTTCCCTACCCCTAACAACAATCTCTTCCCTACCCCTAACAACAGACTCCACCCTTACCCTATCAACAGACTCCATCCAACCCCTAATACAACTGACTCCTCCAACAAAATAGACTTACAAAGATAAACAATAACAAACAACATTTGACCTAGGTAATATTACTAAAGGTATAGGCACAAAATGTGGTATGGTTAAAATAGTTTTATACGTCTATTTGGATTATATGTTGTTAAAGTAAAACATCATTTGTATTATGTTTCACAAAATGTCGAGGGTATTTTAATCTCAGAATACTTTAATGGGACGGAAACAAAGAAATAATTATTTAAGGAAGCAAAAAATATTTAAAGGAGACAGAAAAAGACATTATTCAAGAATTTTATTTCTAGTGCTAAATTACATTCTGTGAAAAGATGGTAGAAAAGACAGAAAGGTAACATTATCGGTCGTCCAACTGTCTATATCAATCTGCTCAGCTCTTAATAAAACTCCATATCACGGCTTTGTGACGTCAAATATGTTGACCTGGCCTTAATAACTTTGACCCGGACATATCAGTGACGTCATAATGTTTGAACCGACGTTGATAAGTTTGACCCGAACTTATCAAGTCAACTTCCAGTTGCTGGTGAAACTAAGACAATACTTCCAAAAGACGCAAATACAGCCCGATAAATCGATTATCAGGTTATCGGCATATTAATATTGTAAAATATCAGCTGCTCGACATAATATGAAGACTTTTTGATCTCGTTCGCTGCGCTTACTCGATAAAAAGCTTCATATTATGTCTCGCAGCTGATATTTTACGATATCAACATGCAGACAACCTGATAATCGGTACATATCATTGCCCCCTTGTCATAGAAATTGAAAGGGAAATACTTAATCAAATAATGATATTATAGAATCTATAACATACAGTGAATAAAAACAATCATTTTAATAAAGGCAGGGAAAAATCACTAAAAAATAAAGCTATCTGTATATAAGGATTTTGTTTTACAAATTTCAACCGGATTAATTTAAGAAACAATATTGTAATGATTGCAATTTATGTACAAACAAAAGTTATGACAATAAATTAAATATACTTTTCTAAAATAAGACGTGAAAATTTACAGAATGAGTACAACTAATACTGTCTATATGTATTGCACAAACTTATGAAAGACAGTTACTTATGGTACAGGCTGAAAAAAAAAAGTGCTACACAAAATAAATAAATTTTAGCTAAACTCCAGATCAATGCATGATAAGCCAAACAATTCAAAATTATCAAGACTACAACTTAATTTACAATTTCTTCATCTCTATAGTTCCTCTAAAGAAGGGAAAATCACAGTCTCTCTATTTTTCTCTATATACGTAAAAAAAAAATACTGCAAAATACACTTAAGTTGTCAGTATTCAAAATGACATCAGTATTATGTTCCACACAATTTTTTTTGTCATATATCACAATCACAACAACACTGGAAATGTGATACATATTATGCATCTTATTTCACATTTTTAAGTATTAGTCTGATATTTGTATACATTGTAACCCCAATATTATATATGTAAGTAGTTCATACAAGTTGCTTGGACAATATTTGAACTTGATTACCAGTACATAATTGGGTTTTTGTTTACATAAATGTACCCATAACTTAATCACATGCATTTTTTATTTGTGCAAAATATAACATATATATGATTCAAATGTGCTTATAATATATACATGTAAAACAATGACAGGGTAGACATGTGTCACATGTTTTGATTCTTATAGTATAAAGGTATCAAACATGATAGCTAGGTTTGAATTGATGATATGAAAAATAAGCTATAAATAACAAGACAGCAGTGGCGGATCCAGCCATTTTAAAAAGGGGGGGTTCCCAACCCAGAGTAAGGGGGGTTCCAACTATATGCTCCCATTCAAATGCATTGATCGGCCAAAGAAAAGGGGGGGGGGGGGTTCCAACCCCCGGACCCCCCCCCCCCCCCCTGGATTCGCCACTGGACAGGCAAAAACCATAAATCTAAGAAAGAACAACACAACACTATGGCTAAAAGATGAAATACTTACACAAACAACAGTCTACAAATCACCTTGCAGTAGAAATAAACAGAGTGCAACTATAAAATTTGAACACACAAAAAAACTGATTGCAAGGATGTGGTAAGAAGGTTTTCATGATACATTTGGAACAGTACAAATAGATAATTTAATATGAAAACAATTCTTCAGCAAAATAATAACTAAAATAATTGAAAGTATTTAGTAAAAAGGTTTTCATGAATGAACTTTAATAGATCTATGGCACATAATTCTATATCTTTTTCAGCAGTAAACTATCTAACGTCTTTGTCTTTGTTTACTTGTAAACACTCTATTGACGAGACTCCAAACTTCTATAGACTGTGCTGTCGATATCCTGTTGGGATCCTCTTTGTCTGATGGTAACTGACCAATGGCTGTCATTAGAGTTTCGTCTATTGTGAGGTCTTCTTCTTCATATGGACAGGCATCAAGATATCCTATCAGAGTGTCACGTAAACTGGAAATAACATAAAAAAAGTTATTATCATCTTTTTTAATTAGCTCCATCCCTCATTTAAACATATATCCATGTACACAGATTGTACAACAAAATGGCGTCTTTGGAATTATTTTGAAACATTTATTTACTGATAAGTTTTAGAATATTCACTTCTAAGTTTGACAATTCAAATTGGGCTGAGATTATATTCCCCTATGCATGTCTTTAGGAAGTGTTCTACAACTTGTAAAGTTTTATTAATGGTGTATAATTGCGGAACTAAGCTGACAATAAATGTGAAAATACAGACAGGGCAATTCCTATATACCCTCCCCAAGACTTTGTTTGTAGTTGATGACATACCATCAATTAAAAAGTATTTCTTACCATATTTTAGAAATATCAACATAATCTTCATCGTCCATATTCTGAGGAACATCTATTTTTAGAACAATACACTCAAATAGTAACTCCACCAAAACATCAATCTGTTCTAGAGGCAGCTTGTTTAAAATGTCTTCTATAATACTGATTTGTTCCTCTGTTAATGCATTCTTGTAATTCTCTGATATACCTTCAAAAGCTTTCTGAAATTAACAATATATTGATATAAATAAAAGGCAGGCGCGGATCCAGCCATTTTAAAAAGGGGGGTTCCCAACCCAGAGTAAAGGGGGGGGGGGGTTCCAAATATATGCTCCCATTCAAATGCATTGATCGGCCAAAAAAAGGGGGGGTTCCAACCCCTGGAACCCACCCTGGATCCGCCAATAAAAGGAGATGTGGGTATACATCAATGACTGAATTGATTGTTAGTTGCTTAATGTTCAGTGGCAAACATGTCATTATTGTTCTTATATGCGTCAACGAAAAAAGAACCACAGGACAAAAATTAGCTTAAGGATGTACTTCCGTGAGGTTTTGGAATTTGTGTCAGATTTTCAAACTCTTTGGTGTTATTCCATACGATACAAGGTAAAATATTTTGCCCCATAACAACCTATTTATTTATCAATTAATATAAGACTTAATAGCTAATAAAAGGTCATTTGACAAAATTTAAGCAGATTCTAGATTTTCTTTCTTTTGATTTGAGACCAAAATAATACTAATGCAAATTTAAGGTAAAAGTCTAAGTCAGCCTTTTCCTGACATATTTTATAAAGCAAATATCTTGAAAAGAAGCTCCATCATGACATATCAATATTTTTAGCTTATTTTGATCCTCAACTAATACTTTTCCAGCTTATAGTATCAATTTTAAATTCTTGATATATTAATTTCACCTAAGAACATCCTTAAGACATCTATGCAGCAACATACATATGTCAACCAAACATATATCTATACATTGCCACAAGTACGAAATTTTCCCAATTAAAAATTTGTGCATAAACGTAACAGAAACAATCAAAGATCACCCATGTGAAAACTTTTTTCTTGGATATTTAAATGGATTGAAGAGTTCATCTGACAAAACTAGTGTAATAAAATTTCTATATATACTATATTGATTTGAAACATTCTTTATCCAAGTATATTTACCAAAGATTATCTTTAATCAACATGATAAAAAATAAGTGATACATTGTTATTTATGTTTTTAAAATTACTAACCACAATCATACATTAGGGGGGGGGGGGGGGGGGGGGGGGGGGGGTGTCCTGATCCCGAAATCCCGGGCTTAAAAACACGAAATCCCGAGGTCCCGAATTTAAATAAATTTAAATCCAGCCATCCCGAAATTCAATAAAATAGAATTCCCAGATCCCGAAAGTGTCAATCCTGAAATCCTGTGCTTAAAAACACCTGATCCTGGAGTCCCAATAAAGGTCCTATCCCCCCTCATTAGTGAGCATGGTTTTGCATAAATTAGGTATTAGGACTTAGCGATCAATTCATTACTACTAAAATTAATCAGCGTCTTTAGTCTTTTTGTATGTTCTCTTGCAGGAAAAGATTGAAATAAAAGAAAATGAAAAGAACTTTTTTTATTTATGATAATATCTTGTATAGGAGAATGAACAATTGTAAAATTATCACTCTACAAGCGATTGGAAATTACTCTATCGGCTAAAAACCACAGGAAAAAATTTAATCTACAAAGAAATAAATAAGAGTTAAAAATCATATAATTTTATAAACATAAGAAAAGAAACTCTACATTCAATGATCTCAGTTCAAAAAATCGATTTCCTACCAATGTTCATCTGCATTTATTTTAGCCTTAATAAGCTGAATAAGAAGTGTGTCTTTTGGTCTGTCAATTTCCAGTTTTTGTATGCTTTGAACTCTGGATATCTCAAAATAATTCTCTAGTCCGGTTGACTTGGGGATAACAAGAGTCCACTATAATATAAATCAGATTTATCTCTTTATATATTTTTACTCCGGGTCATGAAATTTACATGTAACAAATAATGATACTAACCCTATCATATCTAGCCAGGTATTTAGCTCTTTCCATGGCAAATGTTATCCAGAGTGACATGGTATTCTTACATCTGCTGGCTTGCTGTGCCTAAAAGGGTAAATTAACTGTAGAAATCTACTTTACAGTTGTAACTAGTACTACTATTTGCATTTTGCTAAATATTCATGCGAGTAATTAAAAAAAAGTTTAATTTTGAGAACAGAATGCTTTTAGAAATTCACTGTTTAGTTTCTCTCATAAAAATGTATAATTCTAATTCAATTTGTCAGTACTAAACCTGGGTACAGATGTGGATATTATATGTTATTCAGGTCTCAGACAGGGTATATACTGTGACATTCCCGGCTTAGAGTTTATATCCCCTGAGCCGAAGGCGAAGGGGATATAAGCCCTAAGCCGGGAATGTCACAGTATATACCCTTTCTGAGACCTGAATTACACATATATTACGGATTACCCCTGACTTAATGTTATTTTCCAGTGCAGGTATTTGTTGACAACACATATATATTGAAAAACCCAACCTGATGTGTTCGGCATACGTGAAGGATTTTCTAATTTGCTGTGAACATAATTTTATCGTGTATGTAATAATTTATAATAACACTTTTAACATCAAATTAAAGTATTAAAAGTGTTAATTGCGTGATTTTGTATCAAAAATGTATTATTGACTGAAGCACGTCATTATTTTCCCTCTGTGAACCTCTGACAGTCTGATAGCTTATGACTACGTCACATAGTAACCGGTGTTATGATGACGTTTTTGAGGTTCCAATTGGGGATAAAAACGTCGTATATACCCCGGCAGTTTCCTGAATATATACTGACATCTCTGTGTTGTTATCCAATCAGAAACCTCGACACATTTGTAATCCGTAATATTATGTCATACATTTTCTTTTATAATCAGATTAAAATCTGTATATATAAAGAAGTTGCACAAGTAGTGAAAACCTGAAGTCCCCTTCTACTTCATCAGTAGGGGACTAATAAAATGTTTTATACTGTAACTAGTTGTGTTTATTTCCTAAATATAGTAACAATTCTATATTTTGTCTAATGTCAATTTCATTATGGAACACTTTCTCCACAATCAGGGGTCTATTAAGGAATGAAAATAAGTTTGACATTTGTATCATATTCTAAAAAGCTATCAAAGTATTAATATAAGTTGCAGTATAAAAACAATATTAGGTCAATGTCATAAAAATATAAACTTTTTTTGTACTCGGCGCAAAACTGTGGAAGGGCTCGGTAGAACCTCGTCCTTCCCCAGTTTCTCAGCCTCATTCAAAAAAAGTTTATATTTTCCTGACGTTGACCTAATATTGTATATAGATATGGAATCTAATCTGTTTCCTACATTTCACACTTTTCATTGCATTTAGTTTTGAGAATCATCATTTAGTATAACATTTGTTTATATTAATGATGTTAATGTATATTATGTGGCAAAATCTGAAACATAAAATTCATATGCTAATATCAGCTCTCTAGTCTCACTGTTCTCTGATGATATTGGATATAGTATTTTTTAAGATGTATTTTTTTAAACATACCTTAGGGATATGAAATGGATTGTCCATCTTTAATGTATTTGTCATGAAGTTATTCAAAGAACTTTCTGGATCTGATCCCACCGACTTCAGGAAGCTGATGGCTATGTCTAACTTGTCCATACTATCATTCAATTCAGGTAAGGATTTTAGACGAAGCTCTCCACAAATCTGACTCTGAACTGCTGGATTTAATCTTTCCTATTTACAAAAAAATATATTGATGTCTTTAATAAATTGTAACTAAAAACTACAAATTAGTCTGATACGTTTGTATGAAATAAATTTCACTGCACATAACTAGGTAACAGTGAATCTTTTCTGTAAGTGTAATCTTTCCTTTATGGAGATATACATTTGTGATGGTGGTAACTTGTTTACCTGTTTATTCTACTTATTTGGGGAAATTAGTTGAAGTTAGCCAGCCAAGATGTCAGACGTGTAAGAAACAGGAAATAACCTGACAAAAAAATTTCTACATGGCTGTATGAATGCATTAAATCAAAATTGGCCTAAAAAAAAAAAAAAAAAAAAAAAAAAAAAAAAAAAAAAATTGGCCTAAGAGATCTAGTTTAATTCTGCATATGGGAGTTTAGTTTTAGAATAAGTACATAATCTGACATGCAATATATTACCCAAAAAATATTATTCTAATCATTTCAGTATAGAAGAATTTGCTCCTTAGTTTGGTTGGTGATCGGTGAATTCTTTTGATAACTCTCATTAAAGTAATGGGTTCTATTTCATCAACTAAACCAGATGCTCCACAGGGCGCAGCTTTATACGACCGCAGAGGTTGAACCCTGAACGGTTGGGGCAAGTATGGACACAACATTCAAGCTGGATTCAGCTCTAAATTTGGATTGTGATTAAATAGTTGACACAGCATAGGTTTCTGACACAGAATGAATGTGGTCTAATGAACTTAAAAAAAAATGTTTGCCTTTGAGCAATTCACTATGCTGTTGAATATTAATCCTCTCAAAAAAATGTTTGAAGAAATTTTCTTTTTATTTATGAAATCTGAAATGAAAAAAATTGACCCTCCAATTTTTTTTTCACATCCCCCTTTCCCTTATTTCAAAACTGATCTCAATTCAAATTTCTAATGAAGTTTGCAACAATAACTACTCATTTAAATACATCATAAAATATTAAAATGTAAAAAAAGTGCTTGTTATCACTGAATGGTAAAGATTGTTTTAATCTATCAGTTGGTAGTAAAAGTGAATATACATTGTATATTGTATAAAACAATGATTTAAGTTGATTCAACTACTATTCTGGACAAAGAAAGATAACTCCAATTGAAATCCAATTGGAATTTCTTGCTATTGCACAATATTGTGCAATTAGATATTTCTTGCTATTGTGGAATACTGTGCAATTGAAAATATTTGCTATTGCACAATACTGTGCAATTGAAGATTTCTTGCTATTGCACAATACTGTGCAATTGAAGATTTCTTGCTATTGCTGAATACTGTGCAATTGAAAATTTCTTGCTATTGCACAATACTTAATATAATAATTTTGGATCCTGATTTGGACCAACTTGAAAACTGGGCCCATAATCAAAAATCTAAGTACATGTTTAGATTCAGCATATCACAGAGGCCCAATAATTCAAATTTTGTTAAAATCAAACTTAGTTTAATTTTGGACTCTTTGGACGTTAATGTAAACCAATTTTAAAACGGGACCAAAAATTAAGAATCTACATACACAGTTAGATTTGGCATATCAAAGAACCCCAATTATTCAATTTTTGATGAAATCAAACAAAGTTTAATTTTGGACCCCGATTTGGACCAACTTGAAAACTGGGCCAATAATAAAAAATCTAAGTACATTTTTAGATTCAGCATATCAAAGAACCCCAAGGATTCAATTTTTGTTAAAATCAAACTAAGTTTAATTTTGGACCCTTTGGACCTTAATGTAGACCAATTTGAAAACGGGACCAAAAATTAAGAATCTACATACACAGTTAGATTCGGCATATCAAAGAACCCCAATTATTCAATTTTTGATAAAATCAAACAAAGTTTAAATCTGGACCCTTTGGGCCCTTTATTCCTAAACTGTTGGGACCAAAACTCCCAAAATCAATACCAACCTTCCTTTTATGGTCATAAACCTTGTGTTTCAATTTCATAGATTTCTATTTACTTATACTAAAGTTATGGTGCGAAAACCAAAAAAAATGCTTATTTGGGTCCGTTTTTGGCCCCTAATTCCTAAACTGTTGGGACCTAAACTCCCAAAATCAATACCAACCTTCCTTTTGTGGTCATAAACATTGTGTTTAAATTTCATTGATTTCTATTTACTTAAACTAAAGTTATTGTGCGAAAACCAAGAATAATGCTTATTTGGGCCCTTTTTTGGCCCCTAATTCCTAAACTGTTGGAACCAAAACTCCCAAAATCAATCCCAACCTTTCTTTTGTGGTCATAAACCTTATGTCAAAATTTCATAGATTTCTATTTACTTAAACTAAAGTTATAGTGCGAAAACCAAGAAAATGCTTATTTGGGCCCTTTTTGGCCCCTAATTCCTAAAATGTTGGGACTAAAACTCCCAAAATCAATCCCAACCTCCCTTTTGTGGTCATAAACCTTGTGTTAAAATTTCATAGATTTCTATTCACTTTTACTAAAGTTAGAGTGCGAAAACTAAAAGTATTCGGACGACAACGACGACGCCGACGACGACGACGACACAGACGACGACGCCAACGTGATAGCAATATACGACGAAAAATTTTTCAAATTTTGCGGTCGTATAAAAACGATAAAGGGAAAACTAAAAAAAAACAAAAAAAACACACTTTTACAATATTAAACTTAAAAAATAGGTAGAAGAGAAAAGAAAGATGGTTGGATACATTAATGCTTTTCAAATCTACTGGCCAATATGTCATGGACTTGCTGTTACTCTAAAGTGCCACACGTTACATGGGGTTTTTGAATTTGTTATTACTTGGCTGTTTTTATGATTATTTTGATTACCAGAAAATATATTTCATGATTATTTGATTATCTAGGACTGTTTAATTTTGATAATCTTTCAAAAAAAATTTAAAAAAATTAGAGGCTCTAAAGAGCCTGTGTCGCTCACCTTGGTCTATGTGCATATGAAACAAAGAACACAGATGGGTTCATGACAAAATTGTGTTTTGGTGATGGTGATGTGTTTGAAGATCTTACTTTACTGAACATTCTTGCTGCTTACAATTATCTCTATCTTTAATGAACTTGGCCAGTAGTTACAGTGGAAAATATTTTGTAAAAATTTACAAAAATTTACAAAATTTATGAAAATTGTTAAAAAATGACTATAAAGGGCAATAACTCCTTAAGGGGTCAATAGACCATTTTGGTCATGTTGACTTATTTGCAGGTCTTACTTTGTTGTACAATTACTGCTGTATACAGTTTATCTCTATCTGTAATAATATTCATATAACCAAAAGCTGCAAAATTTTCTTAAAATTACCAATTCAGGGGCAGCAACCCAACAACAGGTTGTCCGATTCATTTGAAAACTTCAGGGCAGATAAATCTTGACCTAATGAACAATATAACCACCATGCTAGGTTTGCTTTTAAAAATGCTTTGGTTTCAGAGATATGAGCCAAAAACAGCATTATACCCTATGTACTATTTTTAGCAATGTCACCCATCTTGGTTCGCGGGTGGGCTTATCGAACACATTTTTAAAACTAAATACCCTATCAATGATGATTGTGGACAAGTTTGGTTAAATTTGTCTTAGTAGTTTCAAAGGAGAAGAATTTTGTAAAAGATAACAAAAATTATAAAAAAAATTATAAAAAAAATTGACTATAAAAGGCAATAACTCCTTAACGGGGTCAACTGATTATTTTGATCATGTTGACTTATTTGTAGGTCTTACTTTGCTGAACATTATTGCTGTATACAGTTTATCTCTATCTATAATAATATTCAAGATAATAACCAAAAACAGCAAAATTTCCATTAATTACCAATTCATGGGCAGCATGCAACCCAACAAGAGGTTGTGTGATGCATCTGAAAATTTCAGGGCAGATAGAACTTGACCTGATTAAAAGTTTTATCCCATGTCAGATTTGCTTTAAATGCTTTGGTTTCAGAGATATAAGCCAAAATCTACACTTTAACCCTATGTTCTATTTTGAGCCATGGCGGCCATCTTGATTGGCCTGGTGAGCTAAAAACTTGAGGTTAGCACCCTATCACTGAGATGGTACTTACCTGTTTAACCCTCAGACATAAACTCTTGAAAACCACAGCATTGGTAGATTCTGATCTGTAGGTGATTGTCTCTATCTGTAAGATGAAAGATCATTTAACATGAAATTTAATTATTATATATAAAATTTTTGGCGCAATCAGCTTAACTGTATATGCAAATTGATACATGCAGGATATGTACATTGTGTACACTTAAGGAATGACTGTAATATTTTTTCTGTCTATGAAGAAATAACATAAAAAATTTGGTGTACACTGAATAACGCGCGTAGCAGGTTATTTAACAGTGTGCACCACATTTTTTATGTTATTTCGAATAGACAGAAAAAATATAACAGTCATTTCTTATAATTTAATTCTAAATTCCATTTTAAACCGTAGAAAACCATGAAAAAATGTTGATGACGTCACGGTCACATGAGTAAATTATGTCTATGGGCTGATAACAAAATAACGTCGGCCAATCAGAAGACACGTTACTTCCAAAATTAAATTATATGAAATTGTTTATAAAACAAGAATGTGTCCACAGTACACGGATGCCCCACTCGCACTATCATTTTCTATGTTTAGTGGACCGTGAAATTGGAATAAATTCTCTAATTTGGCATTAAAATTAGAAAGATCATATCATAGGGCACATGTATACTAAGTTTCAAGTTGATTGGACTTCAACTTCATCAAAAACTACCTTGACCAAAAACTTTAACCTGAAGCGGGACAGACGGACGAACGAACGGACAGACGAACGAACGGTACGACGAACGAACGGACGGACGCACAGACCAGAAAACATAATGCCCCTCTACTATCGTAGGTGGGGCATAAAAATCAGAAAAACTTGTTGATTTTCTTTTTCAATACTATAGATTCATTCATTTCATTCGTGGATAGCTGAAAACTTGCAAATTTGTTGATATCTGATTTCGTGGATTTGCCAATATCTGTTTACAAAGCCTATTGAAAATATGTTATTTGTTGAACATTTAAATTCATGGTTCACCTGTAACCACAAAACCCACGAAAATTGGTATCCAACAAATAATAATAGATCCACAGTAAATAATTTTTTAACTTTAATATCTGAGGATTTCATTTATATGTTTCTGGAAATTAAATGTTCATAGATAGGATGTTTAGAATATTTTGATCAACGCACCATATTTTGTGTATCTTAAACTCAGTGATAAACCTTGGAAGATTTAGATTTCAAGTCAGTACCATAGGTTTTTTTCTCCTTTATGAAATAATTTAATTTTGGATGTAATGCGTCTTCTGATTGGCTGACGTTATTTTGTTATCGGACCATAGACATAATTTAGTCATGTGACCAAGACGTCTTCAACAATTTTCAAGGTTTTCTACGGTTTAAAATGGAATTTAGAATTAAATTATAAGAAATGACTGTAATATTTTTTCTGTCTATTCGAAATAACATAAAAAATGTGGTGCACACTGTTAAATAACCCGCTACGCGCGTTATTCAGTGTGCACCACATTTTTTATGTTATTTCTTCATAGACAGAAAAAATATTACAGTCATTCCTTAAATAACCATATATTTACCTGTGTATCCATGGACATTAGAATCCCCCTTTTTAAAAAATTGCAACAGCTGAGCAATATTTTAAGTAATTAGGATAAAATAGCATACCAAAAATACTTTTAGCAAGCTGGAATACGTATATATATTTATCTTGTAAAAGATTTTGTTCTTTTTATTTTCAGACAAAATGACTGATTTTTTTCATAAAAAAAAAATCTGACAACCAACAAATTTAAAAACCCTAATATTATCAAGTTGAAACACACTTTTCTAAAAATAAAATACATAATGTTACCTCATTAATGTTGTTTATAATAGATTTTGAGAAAAGGAATCTGTCCATCAATTGTCTCTCTAGATTGGTAAAGTTGTATTCCACTTTGGTGCCCTGTCCCACTTCAAATGAGTAGTTACAATTGGCTAATACCATTGGTAACAAATCTCTGTCTGGATGATAGCTGATAAGATGTGCTGCTGATATGTTTTTCACATGGACCTTAGGTAGACTTTCCTCTCTGAAATATGTCTTACATTTTTCATTTAAACCAATTTGATATTTATATTAACTTCTCTTCAAAAAGATTTTACTCTATTTAAATTAATCGTCTCTTTTATTTTAAACTTTTTTTAATTAAATTTTTTAAAATAAATTAGAAATTCTTTTATTCCTAACAAAAACAAGTAATTAAAAATATGTATTTTCCTCAGGAAATCTAAAACTGCCATACATGCAATCATTGGAAAATCAAGAATTTTTAGGCCCTTACCATCAGCAATAGGGTCATTAGGTGTTATCTTTCCCTCCCTCCCATTTTTAATTCCAAACTTATGTTTGCCTCATGCAATTAATTTATGAAACTCATACAAAAGGCTGTTGAGAGTCATTTATCTCTTGACTAATGTCCCATTTTTAACATGAAAAATTGCAGACCTTGAGCAGGGGACATTCATGACATCAGACACATACTTCCTCTTTCTTTACATAATCTTTGCTTGCCAGAAATGTTAAGATGAAAACATTAAAATATTTGTTGAAATGCATAGTACATAAGTAAACCTAATTTCGCATCAGTTTTCAAAGTTAAAATAACTAGATGTGTCAATGTCCAAAGACTGTAATTTCAGCGAAAATAAGCAGATTGGAACAAAACTTAAGCTTGACCTATAACTCATCATGGTTAACTCAGTCATACCAAAAATCAGCCCAATATCTGAAGGCGTTTAGAAAAAAAGTCCCTATAACGTGATTTTCAACAATTTCTCAAAGTCCAAAGCCCGTAATTTCTGCAAAAATTAGTGGAGCAGAACGAAATTTAAATTTGATCTGTAACTCATCATGGTTAACTCACATACAAACAATCAGCCCAATATCTGAAAGCGTTTAGAACTTCGTTGCGGTGCCATAAAAAAAACATCTTGTGTATGTTCTTCAAAACCTAATTTAAGAAAAGGGCATAACAAAGAATCATGACATTTCTGTAACCAATGAATGAATATCACCCATTTTTCCCGTGGAATAACTGAAATAATGATGATTTTGACATATCATTTTTGTTTTGTTTTATTCTAATAGAAGTTTTCCTTTTGAACAATGATAGTAAAAGAAGGGATAGCACTACTATTGGTTAAAATATCTGAATGTACATGCTTTTGACATATACACAACTAGAGGCCCTAAAGAGTCTGTGTCACTCACCTTGGTCTATGGGCATAATCAAACATTTAAGAATCGAATGCTTCTTTTTGTAACTTCATTGTGGTGTAAAAGCGTTGACCGAAATACATTTAGTATATGAAGCGCAGAAGCACTTCATTCTTAAAATGTGCACACGGTCAATGCTTTTACAACCCTATGAAGTTACAAAAAGAAGCATTCAATACATAAAATTACATTTTTTTAGCAATGATCATGAAAACACAAATTTTAAAATTGTTTTATTTAATTCACCTGTGCACTTTATTGTGGGACCATATGTTATCATGAATGAAAAGTTTTATTGAGTAATGCATAATAATCATTGCTTAAGAAACAACATGTGATGTGCAGTTAACCAATCAGAATAAAGTATTATAATGAAACATACATCCAATGTAATTATTAAGCACACTCTCCAACATTGTAGATGAGATTAAACTTCATGACAAAAATTTATATTTTGTTGATCTTGTAATTTACAGATCTTTTATTGGCAATTTTATTTAACTAGATACCTTAATGATAATTGTGGCCAAGTTTGGTTAAATTTGTCTCAGTAGTTTCCGGAGTAGAATTTTGTAAAAGAATACAAAAAAAGTTGTAAAAAATTACTTTAAATAACTCTTTATGGGGTCAATTGACCATTTTTGTCATGATGACTTATTTGTGGATCTTACTTTGATGAACAAGTTTACTGTTTACAGTTTATCTCTATCTATTACAATATTCAAGATAATAACCAAAAATTGCAAAATTTCCTTAAAATACATTTTTACGCTGTCAGATTTACTCTAAAAGCATCAATTTCAGATATATAAGCCAAACTAGATGCTCCGAAGGGCACATCATGATACGACCGCAGAGGTCGAACCATGAACAGTTGGTGCAAGTATGGACACAACATTCAAGCTTGATACAGCTCTGAATTTGGACTGTGATTAAATAGTTTACACAGAATTAATGTGGTCTAAGAACTTAAAAAATTCAAATTGAACATTTACCTATTATGGTCCAACATCCAAAATCTAATCCCAACCTTCCTTTAGTGGTCATAAACCTTGTGTTTAAATTTCATAGATTTCTATATACTTATGGGTGCAATCAACAGTTTTTTTCTATGACGTCACATTTTGAGGGACCATGCATAAGTGACCCTTAGTGGTGGACTGATTAATAAAGATACTTGTATAAAACTAGATATCACTGGAATCAGAATGTTCTCTAGTTCATAATGAAATAAAAATAATGTGTACTTTTAATATATTTAAAAAATTCCATCCAAATTTTGAACATGGGGAAAAAAGGCCTAATTTGAACATAAAAAACCTGAAACCAGGTCATGCGCACACCCATGAAGACATGATCCATGCACATTTTACATAATCAAAACTGTATGAAATTTATAAGTTTTTACCTGGCCTTTCAAAAAAATCTTGTTTCAGGGTACTGTCTCCTGCTTCAAAAAGAGCTACAGTGGCTGCAAATAAGTTTTTAATTTTCACTGCCAAAAAAACAGGATGTTTACAGTGTTGTCTCCCCTTAAAACATGTATATTAAATATAATTTTAAAAATTATTTTAATCATTCAACCTGTTTTAATTGAAAGCTAATTAACTAATTTTTACAATCAAATACAAAAAACATGATACTTTTTCACCAATTAAGTAAATAAACAGGGGTTTCCTTCCATGGTTATTTTTAGTCCGGGGAATAACCCCTATTTTTTTTTTTATACGAAACTGTTTATAGCACCCTATACTTAAGTAATTGTGCAAAAACCAAGAAAAATGCTGATTTGTGCCCCTTTTTGGTCCCTAATTCCAAAACTGTTGGGACCAAAAACTACAAAATCAATCCAAACCTTTCTTTAGTGGTTATAAACCTTGTGTTAAAATTTTATTGAATTCTAATTATTTATACTATTATCGGGAAATCATCTGTCTTTGGACAACACCGACGATGACACTGACATGATACCATGCATTTTATACTCATGTTCTATTTTTAGCCATAGTGGCCATCTTGGTTGATGGGCAGGGTCATCCAAACATTTTTTTAACTAGATACCCTAAGGATGATTTAGGGCAAGTTTGGTTTCATTTGGCCAGTAGTTTCAGAGAAGATTTTTGTAAAAATTACAGTTGACGACGAGGGACGCCAAGTATTGAGAAAAGCTCACTTAGCCCTTTTGGGTCAGGTGAGCTAATAAAAATGGGTTAACAGATTTGTAAAATATAACAATTTTCTTGTTCAAGTGATATGTTTAAATTCATACATACTTGAGTTTAAACCGAGCACAATACTCTTGTAGGAATAAGTTTTGTTTCTTTAGCAAGAAAAAGAGAAGGACATATGAACAGAGGCCAGCATCCCTGTATGTTGGTATGAGGTGTGATATGGCAGTCTTCTCTGAAATGTCTGTTCTACAATATACTTTATCCACTCGTACTATACTCTCATTGGCTGGACATGCTGAAAACAATAAATAAATAAAGGTGCATTTATTAGGAGTGATGTGGTGTAGTGGTGAGCACATTGGACTACAAACACAAAGGTTCTGGTTTGATCCCCTTTTTGTGCTCTTTTTGGGACTGAAATTTTTGGCTCATTCTTGACATCATTTGCGAGTATGGTTTTGAGAAACAATAATAGTCCATTGGAAAGGCATGATAAATGAATGACCTGTGTTAAAAAAGAGCGATATCTCTTGCATGTAAATTTGGAAAAAAGAAGACTTAGGCCAATATACTGCAGCACTCTCACCAGCATAGTAGCAAGGGATTAATATAAGTTGTGAAAACTTGTTTGCCAATCCACTATAAATAAATATATTTAAAGTATAAATGAGGGTCTAGATCTGGATTGGGTTTACAGAATATAGAATAATAGGCTAAACAAGAATGTGTCCCCAGTACACAGATGCCCAATCCGCACTATCATTTGCAATGTTCATTGGACCGGGAAAATGGGGGATAATCTCTAATTTGGCAATCATATCATTGGGAACATGTGTACTTAGTTTCAAGTTGATAGGACCTCAACTTCATCAAAAACTACCTCGAATAATAATAAATGGGGCATTAAAGTTGTAATATCTGGGCTTTTTTAATTTGAAGTTCCTTGATCTGTAGTCGAAGAAGAATGAAGTCGACAAAAATTGGTATTCAACATAAAATAATTAATCCACGTTAGTTATCTAATTTTTCCCAAAATGAACTAAAACTTGAAGGAGAATCAATGAACAGTACAGTAGTATATAATGTAAAAGATGGTATAATGCCTTTTTGTCATTTTAAATGTTGAAGAAGGTCAACAAAACCTTACTTGGATTCTGTTGTTCATTCTTAAGTCTGAACTGAAAATTTAGGTGACACAAAGTCATTATGTAAGAAATAGTCCATATGCAGCATCAATTCAAGTAAAGTATTCTACAATACATTGCAAATCCCAAGGGACAAAAATACCTATTTTAACTAACCATGCAGTTTCCCATTAAATGGATATTGTTTTAACTATTCTGTTATATCTGGGTATTCATGTTCCCTTGTTAAAATTATCAAATTTTCACATCTAGACCTTAAAAAAAAGTATTTCTTACCATAATTTTCAAGAGATTCTCTTACACAATTCCAAGCTTTTGTAAAGTCTTCCAGCAAATGATTAAATTCTTTGAGTTTTCTATCTGAAAAACAAGAAATCTAACAATATATAGACTATACACCAATTGACGTCAGATGCTCTAAAATGTAAAACATATCCTCTTACTCATCCGACACAAAACATATGCCAAGTTAACTAAATCCATTTTTATAAAATATAGAAGAGGTCAAAATTGGTAAAAGATAGAAATATTAAAGATGATGTGGTATGAGTGCCCATGAGACAACGCTCCATCCAAGTCAAAATGTGTAAAAAGTAAACAATAATAGCTCAAAGTATGGCCTTGAAAATGGAGCCTAAATTGGCTCACACTGAACATTAAGCTATAAAGGGCCCCTAAATGACTCATGTAAAACAGGAAAACCAACAGTCTAGTTTAATCTATATAAAAAACAAGAAACACTTAGGAACCAAACCAACAACCACTGCACAGGCTCCTGATTTAAGACTTTATTCTCACCTCTTTTCATCTGTACTTTAACATCTGATATTGTAAGTGTCGTAGCTTCAGCTCTGTCTAGTTTTCTACTGTATTTCTGTATCAACATTTTCTGCAGTCTAATTATGCTTGGTACAAATCTTACAGCTCGCAAATGGTGTTCCTGATCATCATAAAATTTTAGTCAATTACTGAGATAAAAAGATGGAAAACCAAATGCTCCGCAGGGCGCAGCTTTATACGACCACAGAGGTCGAACCCTGAACGGTTGGGGCAAGTATGGACACAACATTTAAGATGGATACAGCTCTGAATTTGAATTGTGATTAAATAGTTGACACAACATAGGTTTCTGACACAGAATAAATGTGGTCTAATGAACTTTAAAAATTTATTTTTTGCTTTTGAGCAATTTACTATGCTGTTGAATATTAATCCTCTCAAAGAAAAAATATTTGAACAAATTCTGAAATACAAAATGAGAAAACAAAAATTGACCCCCACCCCAATCTTTTTTCACTTCCCCTTTCCCTTATTCAAAAAATGATCTCAATTCAAATTTCTAATATTAGAAACAATAACTACTCATTTTAATACATCATAAAATATTAAAATATATAAAATGTCATACAGTCATGGTTAAAATTAATATTAATAAACAGTAATTTAACTTCTAAAAAAATAAATGGGGAATGTGTCCAAAAGGACACAGATGATGCCCCCGCTAGCATATAACCTTATAAAGGGACATAACTCAAGATCTGTAAAAGTGAAGCTGCCAAAAATTGATATTAAACTGAGTTTAGAGGTAATAAGCATTATATACACATTTCATTAAATTTAGTTGAGACAAACTTAAGTTAAGAGAACAGAAACTAAAAATTTCTTCAATTTTTCCACTTGTAAAGGGGCATAGCCCTAGAATGGTAATCGAAGTTCTTATAATCACTGAATGGTAAAGATTGCTTTAATTTATCAGTTGGTAGTAAAGTGAACCAACATTCTGGACAAAGAAAGATAACTCCAATTTATTGACTTGAAACTACAAAAAGTTTGTTTTTGGCCACTTTTTGGCCCTTTATTCCTAGACTGTTTGCCCATAACCCTTAAAATATATCTCAACCTTCTACTTATGGTATTAAACATTGTGGTACAATTTCAAAACACTTGAAATACTTATACACAGCTTATTGTTCTGACACATGATAAATGCTATTTTGGGCCCTTTGGGCCCCTTAATCCTAAACCTTAAGGACCATAACCCCCAAAATCAATCCCAATTTTGTGGTTATAAACATTGTGTTAAAATTTTATTGATTTCTGTTTACTTACACTAAAGTTATTATATGGAAACCATCCGTCTTCTGACGACTACGTGATACCAATATATGACCGTAAATTTTTTTGCGGTCGTATAAAAAGGTGTAAAAACACATAAGTACCACCAAGATCTTATGATAATAGACTGAGTTATGGTTTAATAATAAATGGGGAATATGTGGATGTGACACAGATGATGCCTCCACTTGTGTGTAACATTATAAAGGGACATTACCCAAATTTGTACTTGATCTGAGTTTTGTGGTAATAAGTATTGTTTATAAGTTTCATTACATTTGGCTGGGACAACTAAAGTTAGAGGATCGAAATGAAAAATTCAGCCTTTTTTCCATTTGTAAAAGGGTATAACTCTATAACTGTGACGACACAAAAATTCAAACTTGATCTGTGTTTTATGGTAATAAGCATTGTGTATAAGATTGATAACATTTAGTTGATGCAACCTAAAATTGAGGATGAAAAGATAATTTTGGGGTGAAGACAATTGTAATAGTAAATTCCACCTTCGCTATGGCAGGGCAATAAAAAATATTGAGTACCTCTGTGAGGAAAAGTCTTAGAACTAGCAACTTTTGTTTTGTAGTATCGAGATTCTGTCTAAGATGGTTGACTGTTATCATAGCTCTATATCTCCATACAGCTGGAATATCATGCAACATTACAATGTCCTGTGCTTCTTGTGGTCGGTCTGTCTCATATAGAATCTGTAGTAGTGGATCTGCTCCTAAAAAATTACAATTTCAATGTATTGGTATCCTTCTTTTTTATAAAGTGAACCCATACCCGTAGCCAGGGGGGTTCATCCGAGCCCCCCCTTGAAATCAAATTGTGACTGTTAAAGTCAACGTTTTGTTCAAATTGTGACTGTTAAAGTCGAGATCATGAGTCCAACGAACTCCCCTTTGGAAATTCCTGGCTACGGGCCTGGAACCTTTGCGACCAATTGGTTTCGGTAGGTGTATATCATAAACATCATTTGATCAATGTTATAGCAGGAACTCATATATTTGTAAAATTGACTGACTGAAATTGATTTGTCTGAAAGTGACAAAATTTGTCAGTGTTCTGTCAAAGATTAGTGATTAACCCTACAAACATTGTTTTTTTCTCACCAATAAAATTAGTCGTAATGAAAAAAAACATTTTTGCATCTATCTCAAGTATGGAGCCTTGGCCTGTGTTAGTCTTGTATGTGTTTTAGTTTTTTAAATTTAAATTATTGATAAGTGTTAGAGTTTGGTGTGATGTCCATTTTCACTGAACTAGAACACATTTTTGTTTCGGGTCAGCTGAAGCCCCTCTGGATGAGGAATTCTATCTCTGTGTTGAAGACCCATTGGAGGCCTTGGGCTGTTTGTCTCTTTGACTCATACCCAATTTCCATTCTCAATTTAATGTTGTTAGTTTAACAAATTTTGTATATGCTCTAAGAAGTTATTTTAAATTCTGAAATCAAAATTGATCAGGCTTTACTTATTTTCCACCTAACATTCTCAACAAAAAAATATTTTTTAAATAGTTCTTAATAGAAAGACTTCCCCCATAAAAACAAAAAAATTCACACAATTGTTTCTGGTTTCCAGAACTTTTTGGTGTACTGTAAGTAATCTCACCTAGTCTTTGATCTTGCAGTATCCCATCATTACATTTTTTCAAAATATTTTCCATATCCTATAAATTATAAAACATATAACACTTTAATCTATATATGTTTTAATCTCTGAAATAAGAAACACCATTATAAAATGAATGCACAATCACTTGTCTGTACATCTAAATGTTAAAAATAGAATATCTAGTTTTCAACAAAAAGTATGTCGAACTAATAGTTGAGACTATCTATTAAAGTTGACATTAGATGAATTTGGCTATTTATTGAAGTCCTTTTGATTATATTTCTCTACAACTCTTTCTATTTCACATACCTCTTTGGCTTTCATACATTTGACTTTTGAGCATTCTTAATGATTGTAAATCCAGAAAATTGGACACAAAAAATTAACAACCTATTGTTTCTATTTTTTATTGAATTCTAAATGTGTTTTCTGGTTTAATTGTATTGTTTGTTTGTAACCACTTTGATATGTAGCACACATATCCTTATAAGTCATATACATACCTGTAGCATAGGCATAATGTATCGCTTGGCAAAGTCATCTTCCCACTGTGTTCTAGAATCTTTGTCCTTCAATCCACATACTTTAGCAGGATAATCTTCACCTATAATAATCAGAAATTAATTGCTTTAGGTAGTGTATAAATCTACAATTAAATTTGCACAAGACTGTCGCCCTCTTGACCAACGAAATTTTTTACCTTTAATTAACCCTTTCCTCCATGAATGGTAGTCCATTTTATTTGTTTGGAGATTGGAACAGTTGAGTTTCCGATATGCTGGATTTTATAGAAGGGATAGATATTTTACCCGAGCGAAATGTTGTTGATTTTACAGACATTTTCTGTGAGTTTTTGAGTAATGTTAATTGCTGTATTTTAAACGGAAGGAACTTTTTAAGCAATGATTTACATATATATCTACTAGAGGAACATCATACCTATAACAGTTAAAGTGTGATTGTTTATACCTACAACAGTTAAATTAAGTGTGATGGTTCATACCTATCAAACATGAAATGTGACTGTTCATGCCTACAACAGCTTGAACAGCTCAAGTATGACAGTTCATACCTACAACAGCTAAAATGTGACTGTTCTTACCTGTAACAGCAAAAGTGTGACTTCATACATGTGTATTTACCTTTAACTATTTATGTGTGACTGTTCTTACCTATTACAGCTAAAGTGTGACTGTTCATTATTTGAGCTAGGAGAAAATGAATCAAAGCTAAGATCTCATCTCTGTTCTTTCCAAGAATATTCTGAATAGAGGTCAAGTCCAAATCTATGTGTTCAAGTATAAACAGTGGAACATCTCCTTGCTGTATGGTAGGTTTAATTGTCTGCCATGCTGCCTGGAATAAAAAGAAAACACCATCTGTACAAAATGCTAATAACAAGCCCTTTGGTAGAAAAAATATACATTTATGAAAACTAAGTCATTTTTAGAATTTTGTGTTAACATAAATATCTTGAGTTCTTTATTTAAAAATAAATAAATAAAGAACTGAAGAAGGTCAATGGCCGAAACGTCTTGAAAAATTGGTTTATTTATACAATTATACAAAGTATGTTCTCTATTGGAATTTTAAAAACAAAGATAAATATCTTGTTTTGTTAATATTTGGAATAATCAAGGTGTTTTATAAAATGTATCATCTCATTTGGAAGGGAAAAACAGTTAAAAATAATAGTTGTCAGAAAACCCTTAACACAAACATTTTCCTAAACACTTTTTATGATTTTGTTAGAAAAAAATGTGAATAATGTGACTCCTTGAGTATCACAACAATAAGAAATCACATTCTGGTGTCTGGTACATATATCTGCATGTAGTTTTTCCTAAATAAAAAGTATATTATCAAATCCTACATAAAATTTCTACTGCTTCATTAATATTCTTGTTTAAGTTATATAGGAACTGTTGTAACACTCATGTTTGACTTATTCATGCTTTAACTTTACCTGTTCATTCACGTTAGCACCTATATACATTGACATGTGGGTTAACAGTCTAAGAACAGCACATGAAGCTCTGTTTAACTTTCTTTCTGGTGCCCTTAATGGACCTAGTCTTGCTGCTGGGCCTAAAACATGACCCTTTTCAGTTCTGTCAACACTAGAAAAAAAAAACCAACAAAAAAGCCTATGTATAAGATATTTAAAAAATATATTATCTTCAATTTAGTGCATGTTTCTTTATCTTTGATAATCTCTTAATACATCAAATTTTAAAGTTTTTTTTCAACTGAATTGACAAAAAAGTCAGAAAATAGCATGAACTAACATGTATACAAATTCTTCATTCCATTAAAAATTATAACATTTGTCAACAAAATCTATATAGGTAGCCTTGACCATCTGCCTGATACATATACACTTACCCAGCATCTAGTTCATTCCCAGGTCTAAGGTGGTGCCCTTGGCCACCAATCTCCCTACCACATTCTTTACAGACACCTACAGCGCCTGGTTGGCCACACTAAAATGTAAATATATAAAAACATGTCAAACACTTTTAAAGATGTTTCTATATATGATATAAAATCCAAAACCTGTTAGGCAAATTTGGGTTGAAAATAAAGAGATTTATTGATTGGTTGGTGATAACAAATCATGGCCCTTGTGTAAATTAATGAAAATTGTGTCTGAGGACATGAATGCAAACGCTGAAGGTTTGGAATTTCCTGAGTTAAACAGGGCATAATAATAAATAAATAGGCAAAGTATACAAACAAGGACAAAATAAGCTCTAATGAGCTTTTAACTGACATCACTCTTATTGGCCAAATACAAACACTGTCTGTCAGTTTTGGTTCTTAGCATCATGTGTGGAATTCATAAAATTTGAGTAAGGAAAACTTTTAGTAATAGTGCAGAAACGAAAACAGGACAGACAGATGGACAGAAGGAGGATCAAGGGTAACATTAATTGCTTCTATTACCTATGGTGGGGTCATAAAAATCAAATTATATCATTGGGTGGTGTACCATTTCAGCAATAACTACTATATGTAAAATTATAGATATATGTTCAAATTCTAAAACTAATAATTGTTAATGGGTTTCCAACTCTGACTATGATTTACATACTGTTCAAACTTTTATTTTTTCGTGGGGTTAAAATTTCATGGGAGTATTTCTATTTAAGATTTTATGAGGATTTAATTTTGTGGTTTTCATTAATTGGAAGTGATATTTCATGAAGGTAAAATTTTTGAGGGGGTTTTAATTTCGTGGATATATTCTTTCCACGAAATAAATGAAATTAAATCCTCCACGAAAATTTCAGCTTTTACAGTATTACAGTATGTACTTACATTTCCTATGATGTAAGGGTGACCGTTGGGACATCCTGAAACCAAAAAATTAAGATTAATAGTTTGCATACTCACTGAACATTATTTTAAGTAAATGGATCTAATTATTAGTAAGATGATGTTACTATACTTGACTGTTTTGCTGTTATTATGAAATGTTTACCCAACAGTTATTAGGGAAATAGATATCTACTTTACATTATAAATGCTTCAAACATATCTTCAATCATATAGAACTAACAAAATAAAATATCATCTCTAGATGATCATAGTTTATAGAAGATCTGACACACTTCGAAACAAATTGAAGACTCCATATTATTTATGATCCACTTTTTAAACAAAGAATTCTAGTTTGAATATTACTTAAACATCTCCGATAACAAAATAAGAAAAGAAAAGAAAAACATCTACATCAGAATACAACTTACTGTAAAACACTGGATTTTCATTCACATTATTTCTTCTAGCTGCCAGAACTGCTTCTTTTATCTCAAGGAGTTCATCTTGAGGCATTGTTGGTAAATACGAGGACTGGAAAAAAAAATTATAAATGACAAATAAAATTTGATATTTCTTGATGGTGAAAAATAATATTAGTATTCTTCCATCTTTTTATTAAACACATATATCGTTGTAAGTTTTATTTAATTGAGGGACCTCAGTAGCTGAGTGGACTTAATACTAGAACTACTATATCAATAGCCTGTTAACATTGAGATTATGAGTTTCAATAAGGCATGTGGCTGGTGCATGTGTCACCAATCCTAATTGACAAAGAGTTGTCAGTTTTACTACCAAAGGTTGTGGTTCTCAATGGCTTACTTCCCCTATAAAAACTAGCCACCTTCAAATAGCACAAATGTGGTAATAAACACCAATCAATATATTCATTTAATAATCATTGCTTTAAACCCTGGTCAAATAAATTTGAAAAAGGAAACTACATGCAACTTTCTGTCCAATATTGTTAACAACATATTAGATAAATATTGAAGCAACAATGAAGATATCTTAAAAGACTCTTTGTCAATATTTAAGATACTTACAACCATTTTCTGAGGTTTGCGAGCAATATTGACCAATGGTGTCAGCAGTGTGTGTTTCCCTGGAATTTCTGTCATCAATACAAAACAGTGTGTAAGAAGACAGGATATATTCTGCTCGGCCAATGCCATTCTGGGTACAATGTTTCCTTGCAATCTCCATATAGCATTCTGTAGTATTCTTTTTGGAACTTCTTTGTGTATAATTAAAGCATGGTTCATTATAAATTCACCTAGAAATTCTTTGCCCTAAAATAGATAAAAACATATATTTACATGCATCATAAAGGGAACCTATACAGACTCAAACCAGGTGCTCTGCAGGGCGCAGCTTTATACGACCGCAGAGGTCGAACCCTGAACAGTTGGGGCAAGTATGGACAAAACATTCAAGCGTGATACAGCTCTGAATTTGGATTGTGATCAAATTTTTGACATTACATGGTTTTTTTTTACACAAAACAAATGTCAAGATTTTACAAATCAATTAAAGATTTCTTCTTCAAACTTTTTAAATCTATAATTAAATAGTTGACACAGCATAGGTTTCCGACACAGAATGAATGTGGTCTAATGAACTTAAAAGTTTTTTTTTTGCCTTTGAGCAATTCACTATGCTGTTGAATATTAATCCTCTCAAAAAAATGTTTGAAGAAATTTTCTTTTTATTTATGAAATCTGAAATGAGAAAAATTTAACCCCCCCCCCCCCTTTTTTTTCACATCCCCGCTTCCCTTTTTCCAAAACTGATATTAATTCAAATTTCTAATGGAGTTTGCAACAATAACTACTCTTTTAAATACATCATAAAATATTAAAATGTAAAATAAAGTGTTTGTTATCACTGAATGGTAAAGATTGGTTGGTAGTAAAAGTGAATATACATTGTTTATTGTATAAAACAATAAAAAAAACTTCATCAGCAACATTTTATATTGGCAAATTTCCAATGAAGTTATTTACATAAAGTTATTGGCAAATAAAAATAGAAAATGACATCATAGTCATGTCTGGCAAATTTCCAACATATATTATCAACTACTATTCTATACAAAGAAAGATAACTCCAATTGAAAATTAATTGCTATTGCACAATATTGTGCAATTAGATATTTCTTGCTATTGTGCAATACTGTGCAATTGAAAATTTCTTGCTATTGCACAATACTTGATATGGAATCCTGATTTGGACCAACTTGAAAACTGGGCCCATAATCAAAAATCAAAGTACATATTTAGATAAAGCATATCAAATAAGCCCAAGAATTTAATTTTTGTTAAAATCAAACTTAGTTTTATTTTGGACCCTTTGGACCTTAATGTAGACCAATTTGAAAACTGGACCAAAAATTAAGAATCTACATACACAGTTAGATTTGGCATATCAAAGAACCCCAATTATTCAATTTTTGATGAAAACAAACAAAGTTTAATTTTGGACCCCAATTTGGACTAACTTGAAAACTAGGCCAATAATTAAAAATCTAAGTACATTTTTAGATTCAGCATATCAAAGAACCCCAAGGATTTAATTTTTGTTAAAATCAAACTAAGTTTAATTTTGGACCCTTTGGACCTTAATGTAGACCAATTTGAAAACGGGACCAAAAATTAAGAATCTACATACATATTTAGATTCGGCATATCAAAGAACCCCAATTATTCAATTTTTGATGAAATCACACAAAGTTCAATTTTGGACCCTTTGGGCCCCTTATTCTGTTGGGACCAAAACTCCCAAAATCAATACCAACCTTCCTTATATGGTCATAAACCTTGTGTTTAAATTTCATAGATTTCTATTTACTTATACTAACGTTATGGTGCGAAAACCAAGAAAAATGCTTATTTGGGTCCCTTTTTGGCCCCTTATTCCTAAACTGTTGGGACCTAAACTCCCAAAATCAATACCAACCTTCCTTTTGTAGTCATTAACATTGTGTTTAAATTTCATTGATTTCTATTTACTTAAACTAAAGTTATTGTGGGAAAACCAAGAATAATGCTTATTTGGGCCCTTTTTTGGCCCCTAATTCCTAAACTGTTGAAACCAAAACTCCCAAAATCAATCCCAACCGTTCTTTTGTGGTCATAAACCTTGTGTCAAAATTTCATAGATTTCTATTAACTTAAACTAAAGTTATAGTGCGAAAACCAAGAAAATGCTTATTTGGGCCCTTTTTGGCCCCTAATTCCTAAAATGTTGGGACCAAAACTCCCAAAATCAATACCAACCTTCCTTTTGTGGTCATAAACCTTGTGTTAAAATTTCATAAATTTCCATTCACTTTTACTAAAGTTAGAGTGCGAAAACTAAAAGTATTCGGACAACGACGACACAGACGACGACGCCAACGTGATAGCAATATACGACGAAAAATTTTTCAAATTTTGCGGTCGTATAAAAACCTTAGTGAGAGTTCATAGCCAATGTTTATTAAAACCATGAATAATGTACTGTAAATTCAGATATTTTTCTTATGTTTTTGTTAACAGAAAAATGAAACATGATGTTTGGCAAAGGTACAGAGGTATAAAAATTTCATGTAACACTTCAAATTCTTAACCCTATTGTTTGAACAAAGCAGTACCTGAAATTGGATTAATCAACAGTGGTGTCTCCAGGGGAGGAGGATTCTTTTGAGTTGGAACCCCCTTTTTTTGGACGATCAATACATTTTAATGGATATATATATTTGGATCCCTCCTTTCTCCTGGGTTGGCTGGATCTG
The DNA here is from genome assembly GCA_019925275.1 of Mytilus edulis. NCBI lineage: Eukaryota > Metazoa > Mollusca > Bivalvia > Mytilida > Mytilidae > Mytilus > Mytilus edulis. Next base: position 35,894,023 of record CM034357.1, read on the forward strand.
CTCCTGATCAATCCCTTGTGTGTGTCATTTATCAACAATTAAATAATGAAAGCACAAAAAGCAGTGGTAAATAATTCCATCTTTATGGAAACCAACACACTGTCTGCTACTAACCTTGTCTGTGAACTTTTGTGGTTGACCTCCATACACATTATTCATAGAGATCTCTCTGTGTAAAGCTAACAACAGCTTTATTCTGGTCTGCCATTCTTCCTTGGGTCTCTAAAAAATTACAAAATATCTTTAAATTTCTACAAGAGTGCACAAATCAAAACTTTAACTTTTTTTCAGAGTAGTCACTGAACCATGAAAATGAGGTCAATGACAATAAATATATAACAGACCTAAACTTCATAACTTAAGGCATCTATATACAAAGTATGAAGCATCCAGGTCACCTTCTAAAATATAAGGGTAACGCCACCGCCACTGTCACTTTATAACTATTCCTATTCCTATTTGCCCCAAAGTTGGTCCTCATGTGCAAAAAGCGTCAATTGACTTTTTTGGTTCTTTTTCTCAACCTAGAAGTCTGAGGGATGCTATTAGATGCATCAAACTGTAGTTTACATGTAGATTGGACCCCAGTGAACAATTCATTACAACAGTTATTAGGTAGGAGTGAAACTGATCTGGGTATATCAGTTTAAAGAATATAAAAAAGAAGATGTGGTATGATTGCCAATGAGACAACTATCCACAAAAGACCAAAATGACACAGACATTAACAACTATAGGTCACCGTACGGTCTTCAACAATGAGCAAAGCCCATACCGCATAGTCAGCTATAATAGGCCCCGATAAGACAATGTAAAACAATTCAAACGAGAAAACTAACGGCCTTATTTATGTAAAAAAATGAACGAAAAACAAATATGTAACACATAAACAAACGACAACCACTGAATTACAGGCTCCTGACTTGGGACAGGCACATACATAAATAATGTGGCGGGGTTAAACATGTTAGCGGGATCCCAACCCTCCCCTAACCTGGGACAGTGGTATAACAGTACAACATAAGAACGAACTATAAAAATCAGTTGAAAAAGGCTTAACTCATCAGATGGACAAAAATACAAGTAGACGTGGCCGGGTACTTATACATCCCGACACAAAAAGACGCAATGAACAGATCTGAGAGTACTCGCAGTTATCTGACAGCTAGTTCAAAGCCACTAACAACTAATAAAAAATCATGCATCTAAGACTAAACAATCAATCCGTACACATCCAACATCCAATGGATTTAGTGTAAAGACGTCATAAACAGCCAGAGAAAAACATGACATTGTGCAATGCCAAGTTACAGGTATCGACAGATTGTAGATCCATGAATATATATATATGTATATAACATACTAGTAATATTTAGTTAGCTTTTAATTTACTGATAACAAAATCAATATTTATACCAATAAAAACAATATTCAATAATCTTACTACAGTGTTGAATAGGTAACCTTTTAGAATAAGTTTATTTAAAGGAGCGACAAGTCCAATCATTTATTTAAAGGAGCGACAAGTCCAAGTCATTTGCACCAAAATTAAAAAGTTTTCTGATTTTTTCTGATTTTGAACTTTTACTGGACTTGCAACCAGAAGTAGTCGTTTCCTTGGCATAATTTGATAACAAACACAATCGTTTAGTTATATGCCTTCCGGTTTACACTGTTTGTCAAGGTTTCAGTCCTCATAAGTCCATGTTTCAGACCTCGAAGGTAAGCCCACCCCTCCAAAAAAAACAATTTTGTCCGATTTCAATTTTTGAAGTTCGTATTTGAGCTCAAAATGAACATTAAAAGTGAGAATCATGACAATCAATAGCGTAAGATTGAAGAAACATGCATACACTTCCATTTAAATGGCATTACGATGACCTCCAAATGTATGGAGTGCCATTGGTGCCAAATAACGGTGGTCTAGGTATGGGCGTAATATTACAGCCCCTGCATGGTAAGGGTTAATACATAATACGTTTTGGAATGCAGGTCAATAGTTACTTGGGGACACTCGCATGTCTAGGTTTTTAACCAATCAGCAATGGGGTTTCCAAGTCACTGCGGCATGTGCTTCTTGTTTACTAATTGTTTTTTAAGATCATTTATATTATAATTAACCAATGAGATTCATAGCTAATTTTTAATTTACCAATCAGCGTTTAATTAGCACAACTTTTGTTTTAAGCACATAGGCTAAACTATTCATGAGGCAACGCTTGCTTGCAGAAGCCTTTCTAATTTTTCTGGGAAAAGATTTTCTTCCCATCCTTCAACTCCAGATATTGTGGAAACTTTTTTTTACTAATAAATTGATTTCTTATCATATAATTTAGCAAAATTTGTTGAACTCTATCCAGGACAAGATTAATACCTGTAATAGTTGCTGCAGTTTTTCAGCATCTTCATTCAATACTGTAGTAACAATGGTCTCTCTCAACTCTTTGTACTCATCTCCAGTTACAATGTATCTGTCATGGCATTCTTCAACCTGCGAATTGACAGATCAAAAGGTTAAAAATACATACCAAAATGCTGTTATTAGTTTCAAAATACATTAACCATAAAGTTGATAATTTCAATATTGTTGGAAATGGAAACAACCTTCTGTGTCTACAAAAATAAATCAAAAACCTCCACAACTAAATATCTCAACAGTAGACATTAGATTTTGTTAAGATTTGATCAGCAATTAATTTAACAACTACCTCTTGTTACATTTACAATCTGGCAAGCTTTGACTTAGCAGTAAAATTGTTATTTTGAAACTTCTAGTAGGTACCTTTTTTTCCTTCAGCTCTGGCAGACGGACCCATCTTAGGAAGCTGGCATCACTTTTGGTCAATACAGTCTGGTAACTGTCTATCCCATAGCATCGACACAACTGCTTTACAAAGTATCGTCTGAAAATCAAATTTTGTGTTAAAATCAAAATATGTATGTACCTAAGCGATAGTAGCTGACATCCTGCCCTACTAACAATAGTCGTTTTAGATTTTAGTTGGTGTGTAAATATATTTTACCGTAACTTTTGTTTCCAAAGTTAAAAACTTTTTAGATCCAAAGCAATGTTATATAACTTCTTCAAAGCAAAGTCAATTTGATAAACAATCTTTTTGAAACTCTATGCTATGGTCAGGCAAACTGCCAAATCAGAATCACAAAAAGGCAAACAATTTGATACTGTTGCTTAGTACAGCATTGTTAATTTGTCCTTTGTTACTCTTTCTATCATACTACAATTTACAAATCAAAAAGAAAACAAGAAAATATATGGTCAATGTGCCATTCCCCCACTATCACAAATTTGATATCATTAAACAACAAAATCTGGGTAAAAACTCTTATTTGGTCTATTTCTAAAAAGTTCACTTCATAATTAAGATGTTAAATATTTTTTCAAGTTGAGACGACAACCTACCTTAAACCAAAACTTTAACCTGATATGAAACAAATGGACAGACAAACACAGACTGGCAGACATACAACTGTCCTAGGCAGGGCTTAGACACAAGATCATGCGACAGGATCAACTATATTTGTTTCTAATTGTTAAATAAATTACCTTGGCCATGGAGACCCACATTCTTCACACAGCTTTGCTGCTGCATCAAATAACCTTCTGATATCTGGTTCCAGCCTATTTTTCTGTCCTGTTCCAAACAGAGTGTAAATGTACTTGGCTACAACAGTCAGGCAAAATCTGACTTTTGAAATATGGTCTATTTTCTCTAATGTTTGTACTTCCTGTGCTATATTTGGTATAGCCTCCCGTAACATTTTGGTTACCATAGCAACTTCATCCTCTCTGTTTACATATTGTTGATGAAGGGAATCCTGGAAAGAAATGAAAATTGTAATTTTTTTCAAAGTTATTTGATAGGGACAGTGCTGCTGGGGTTCTCTTACCTTACCCTCTTCATATAATTAAGATTTAAAAAATGTATACCTTTTCATATATTGTGTAGGTAAAAATATAACCTTTTCCCATATTTTTTGGGTTTCATTTGGTGTGTAATGTAAGATAGGAATACCAAAGTTTTAAAAGAGAGAAAATTGATTGATAAAAACACAGCTGGGAACACCAAGAAAGATGACAGATGAAGAAATTTATGGGAACTTTATTGCCCCTATCATATATTTCTGATAATTTTCCTGACCTCTTCACATATATTTAAGAGGCTGTCCAGGTAAATATCAGGCAAATCCTATGATATGTGTGGCACAACATAATTTTTTTCCCACTGATTTTTTGGTTCTAATGCAATGTTTATATCATACAAAGGATATACATGTCAAAGATATTTTTGAATCAACAGTGGATGGCTCAGAAAATGACTTTAAAGTTCACTAACAATGCAACAAAATTGTGTACAAAATGAACAGTTATCTCCCCTTTTCAATGAATTTTCAGTGCTTTCTATTTATTTTGTTTTTCTTTATTTGTTGCAGTTATTATAAAAATACAATTTAACTTTGAGAAAGAATGAATTTGTGATATGAAATAGATGAAAAAATTTTGAAAACATAATATGTCATGTGCCATCCACTGCCTGGTTTTTCCATGGACACCCTCTTAAGCTGTAAAAGGTGACATATTCCAGCAGCAGATCCTTAGATATAGGAAGACAATGTAAAATTCACTGTCCACATACAAAAAACTCTTAAGACTTAAATGTAACTTGAAATATCATATGTGTTTACCTCCATACATTGCAGAACCAGTTGACAAAGCTCAACCAGATGTTGTGGATCTCCTGTAGTTCTGACTAGTTCACTGGCGTGGTTAAAGTATCTGGATAAATTATTTTCAATTTCATGTCCACTGAAAGTATAAGAAAATAACTTTGTTTAAACACAACAAACAAAGAGTCCCAATATAAACAAACTTTTTTAAACATAGTAAATAGTTATCAAAGGTACCAGGATTATAATTTAATACGCCAGATGCGTGTTTCGTCTAAATAAGACTCATCAGTGACGCACAGATAAAAATAGTTATAAAGCCAAACAAGTACAAAGTTGAAGAGCATTGAGGACATAAAATTCCAAAAAGTTGTGCTAAATAGGGCTATGAATGATTATAAATATAAATTACATATCACAATTTTTATTGTAAACAGTTTGACATTTTATACACTACAAAGAATTCCAACAATGTTGAACCTATATTTGAAATGTTCTGTCAATCTTTAGCTTGAATTCTATGGATGCTTGCTTTTAAAATTCAATATGAACTTTCAACATTTTCACAGATGGCATCTTCGTCATTAGTTATTGTGTAAAAAGTAAAATAATAAAAACACCAAATTCTGAGGGAAATTCTAAAAGATAGTTCCTAAGCAAATGGCAAATTAAAAGCTCAAACACATCAAAAGAATAGATAACAACTGTCATATTCCTGATTTGGTACAAGAATTTTCTTATGTAGAAAATGGTGGATTAAACTTGGATTTATAGCTAAATGTCAGGTTCCATACTGCCAAGCAATGTTAATTATTCACTCAAAGACATTTTTTATGAAAAATAATACAAAATTGCCATTTGAATTGTACATATATATAAATATTTGTGACGAATTAAGGTAGATCATAAGTATATATTTTTTGAGACAGAATTTTCTTATAATTTGCTAAAAGGAAGATTTTACTATGCTCTTTTCAAAAATTTAATAAAAAGTATGGGTCACCGTGCTATTTTTCAAGCTATGAGTCGTTGAAAATTTCCAAAATTTGGTTAGTTTGTTCATGAAAAAACACAATAGTGTGCATAAATAAAATTCTATGAGATAGAATTTGAAATAAATTGTGGGAAGATAGGTTTCATAATATGTTTTAAGAAAATAAAAAGAAAACACGGTGTCACCGAACTTGTTTTCTTGCTAACTTGTTTTCTTGCTACAAGTAAAAATAAAAAATTTCCCAATTAGTCCAGTATAAATTTTGTACTAAAAGAGTTATCTCCCCTTAAATGGCTCATTTGAAAAAAATGTTTCTAAAACCAAAAAAAATGATATTTGTTAAAACATTTTGTATAATATAATTAATTAACAAGTTTTCTTTATATGGAAAAAACAGTCTTACCATTGAATTGCAAATCTGTCTCCAAATTTGCAGATATAGGCAAATAACTAGACCGATTTTGTACTGTGATTGTACAATCCAAGATGGTGGTATACCATGTATCTAACTTAAACATGTTAAAGGAAATACAACAAACAGATTAATTTATTTTCATGGGTACCAATTTTCTTGGATGAAGAATAAAAATAGTCATGGAAATCCCCCAAAAAAGTCTGCATTGGACATTTAAATTTATGGTGTTGCTTAAAGTCATAATAAACGAGTGACCGGTGAAAAATAATGTTATTCCAATTCTTCAACCAATGCATACAAACATCATAAACTAAGTCTTCTGTGCACGATTTTATCATTTTTTTGTATAAATTTCGTATAATCGTCAATTATTTTTCCAATCGGTCAGTGTTGTTGTGAAAATATGGCAGGTAATTAAAGTTCGTGTTTTGAAGCCGAAGTTTAATGATTGTCACCTGTTTGTCAACAATCATCAAAAAGCATGGATATTGAGCACATGTTTAACATGTACAATCAGAAAATAGTTTATTTTAAGGACATTCATGCGTATTGCGATCACCTGATTTTTACGAGATGGGTCACACTGAGGTCACTTTGCATACGGAAAATATGTCAGGGAATTGCTTCCTTGACGGAAGCAATGAAAATAAAGTTAACTTCTTCTAAATATGAACAAATTAATGAATTTTCTTCAGATAAAAGTATATGTACATAAGTTTTATAATGAAAACTATCCATTGAAATTACAAAAAAACATATGCATTATTTTTTTGATTTGAGGTTTCTTATGACTTTAGTTAATCCATGAAATTCATGAAATTGGTACCCAATTAATTATAATGAGTCCACAGTATGCTGAAAAAGCTATGAAAATCCAGACTGAGTGAAATTCTCATGATTAGTTAAGAAATAACATTACCTTGTTTGCATCAACTGTTGTAGAAGGAATGACCTGACAACTGGTGTAGGGTCAATGGAGTCATCAAATATTGTCAACTCTTTAGACACGACTCTCTCTACTTTCTTTTTACCAACATGTCCAATAATGTAGGATAGAAGCTTCTCAATAACTTCCTGGGATGGTGGACTTCCTTCGGCAAAACAAAGCTGTGATACAACCTCCATAAAGAAACTGTTACATCGTCTTCTGTAGTCTTGATACTTTCGAACTTCACCACTGTGAAAAGTCATTACGATATCTTAAACTAGCAATTAACCTAGAAATCGGTCAATGGACTAAACCATAAAACTGTTTTCAGAGAAATATAAATTGGAACTGTAATTGAATTAATAAAGTATACTCAAATTATCTCCCCTTTATCAAGTTAAATTGAGATTATAATATTCCATGAAGTACATCATTCGTTCAGTGTACTTAGACATTTCATCAATATCTGTCATGACGTTTGAGAGTATCTGAAGTAATTTGAAGTCAATCATCCTCCCTTTCCATATTAGACAGTGATCATATTCCTTTATAATATGTCTCATCAATATCATAAAACAAGAATGTGTCCCCAGTACACGGATGCCCCATCCGCACTATCATTGGACCGTGATAATAGGGTAAAATCTCTCATTTGGCATTAAAATTAGAAAGATCATATAAAGAACATGTGTACTAAGTTTCAAGTTGATTGGACTTCAACTTCATCAAAAACTACCTCTACCAAAAACTTTAACCTGAAGTTGGACAGACGGACTAACAAACGGACGTACAGACCAGAAAACATAATGCCCATAAATGAGGCATAAAAACAAGAATGTGTCCAAAGTACACCAATGCCCCGCTTGCACTATCATTTTCCATGTTCAATGGACCGTGAAATTGGGTCAAAAATCTAATTTGGCATTAAAATTAGAAAGATCATACCAAAGGGAACATGTGTACTAAGTCAAGTTGATTGGATTTCAACTTCATCAAAAACTACCTTGACCAAAATCTTTAACCTGAAACTGGCACTTCCATTTTCTATGTTCAGTGGACCGTGAAATTGGGGTCAAAAGTCTAATTTGGCTTTAAAATTAGAAAGATTATATATCATAAGGAACTAAGTTTCAAGTTGACTGCATCATCATCAAAAACTACCTTCACCAAAAACTTTAACCTGAAGTGGGACAGACAAAGAACAAACCGACGGACGAACGAACAAACGGTACGACAAACGGACACACAGACCAGAAAACATAATACCCCTCTACTATTGTAGGTGGGGCATAAAAATCTATTTGTCTAGCTTTATACAGCTGTATGCAGGAATGCTTTGAGCATCATACATTTATGGCTGCCATAAAATATTCTCTTTGATTTATTAAAAAAAAAAGCATAGAAAAACTTAAATTTATGTGGGGTCATGGTTTTGTCCCTAAATTTGATTTTATGTAGATTCATTTTCCTGCTTTCTAGTATGTTAAAGTATTATTCTTACCAGCTTGTGGAAAAGGTCTATCTCAGAAATTAAAACCAATGAAAATATGTGCTTTAACAGTACAAGTATATTCATGAAATACAATATTATCAATTCTAATAATTGAAATTACCTCTTTTGAGCTTTATTTGGATCAAGATCTTTTGGGAATTCTTTCTGACAATTAGGACATACAAAATTATCCAGAGTGATGCAATCCTGCAAACATTTCCTGCAGATGACATGCTCACATGGCAGTCTCACAGGGGCTCCTTGTATGGGGTTTTCACATCCAACACACGTTACTTGTTGACTATAAAAAAGTATAAAAATTACTGTTAGGTTTGAAATGTCATTCCAAATTGTTGGGTTTCTTCCGTTTGTTATAACTGAATTTATATTTTTTATTTATATTATTGTAGATACTAATTTTTTTAGTATTTGCACATAGGTAACGTTGCACTCATATAAATTCTTATATTTCTCATTTTTAAGTTTTATGACTTTTCGCCTTTGGTGTACGTAACGTTGTCTAGTATTTATTAATTGCAAGTTATTATTCGGAGACACATCAGTATTTTTATACAGAGATTATAATCGGTAAGAGATATTTATGTACATTTTTTAAGAACTATTTTTATTTAAAGAAGAATATAAAGAATTGTAAAAGTACTTGTAAATTAATATTTATTTCAATTAAATTTTTTATTTAACAAGTTATTTATTAAGCGTGAAAGAAAAAGAATCATATTGTTTGTTCAGTATTATGTTTTTAGTGTTTTAAGTTATATTTTTACTTACAATGTATTTTAATGTGTATTTGTATTTCATTGTAGAGAATCGGTTGTTAGGATAGTATATGAAGCCAAAATTATATGTAGTTTTGATGAATAAAGATACTAAATAGTCTAACCCCATACTTGACTTTATTACCTGATTGATGTGATCCGTACAATTAAAGCATAAATTAAACAAGCGTTAACAGATTTTCTTGAAAGTGGTAAGTTCAGTTCTAATTAGATCAAATGATATCTTAAAAATGTTGTTAAATAATTTATCTAATTTATTTCCAATGCTATGAAATCAATTGTTATTCTTAATTTCTCTCAAAAACTCAACTTATATAGAACATTATGAGGTTCAGATTCATGAACTTATTCTAATAAAAAATACTTATTTTACTTCAAGTAGCTCAAGCCACAATGCCTAATATTTTCCTCTGGTGAAATGACTTTTAAGCTTTTCAAAGAAATGTTTTGTAAAGCTAAAAATGAAATTGAGAAAGGAAATGGGGAATGTGTCAAAGCGACAACAACCCGATCATAGAGCAGACAACACCCAAAGGAACTATATATCGTAAAGAGAAAATATGTTGATTCAATCTTACCCAAAACATTGTGTAACAACATCTTTATTACAAGTTTTGATAAACTTTTCAACTTTTTCCAGTGACTGAACTTCTTTCATGTTTGCCCCTTCTCTCAATGTCTGGAAAGCAATAAATACAATATGGAATTAAAAAGGTTTATCATTCATTAGTTCAGTTGTTTCCTACAGGAATCTTCAGTTATTTCCTACAGGAAACTTCAGTTATTTCCTAAAGGAAACATTAGTTGTTTCCTACAGTAAACTTTGTTGTAAATGCTCACCTTTATAAAATGTCATTCCCTTGCAGTAACAATATACATGTAGTATTACTTTACAATATATCTTGTCACATTTATGAATAACCAGAATTTTCATTTTTTATTTTTGTTTAAACAACAAAACTGCAGTAAATTTACTGTGAAATGGTTGAGATCTAGATTACTTCAGTAAACTTCTCATGTAAACCTAACTAAAGTCATTGTATTTTTGGCAATATGTAATACTTACCACCCACAATGGCATACATCTTCTGATCTCAACTTCTTCTTTACCAGCGGTACAAACATGTTCTATAAACAGCTTTACGACAACTGCCCTAGTCCACTGGTATCTATTGAAGTCAAAATGGTAAACAATATCACAGGCATATATACCAATATAAATACATGTACATAAATCTAAAGTCTAAATTGAAACAACATTCAAACTTATGATTGTGTTGTATAAAAATCACAATTTTTATATGTGTGCATGTAAAACAAATTTCTTGGTAGAGTGGTCTATATACAGCACAAACAACATTTTCCAAAAGACCAAAAAAGTAATTATAAATATATATATGTTTTCCAACTTCATTCCCCATATATCAGCTTAATTAGTTCAAAACCAGAATTTTCATTTTTTATTTTTTGTCAAACAACAAAAAATGCAGTAAATTTACTGTGAAATTTGGGTTTAGATCTAGATTACTTCAGTAAACTTCTCATGTAAAACCCAAATAAAATCAATTTTTTATTTTTGGCAATATGTAATACTTTTCCACCCACAATGGATACATCTTCTGATCTCAACTTTTTTCATAAATCTAATAATTAGAGAAATCCGACACTATAAACTTTTTTTCGTCGATAGACAATATCATTGAAACCACACTCATGTTCATGACACCCATTACCAGGGTGGTAATAAGTGGTGTTTTCACTATAAAAGATATATTAAAGCAGCTATTTGACTTTAATGCTAATAAATAAAAATAAATATTGATTTAATGATCAAATAAATAAAAACATGTATTATGTTTGGAGCTGAATACTACATAATCAACTGTTCGACTTATTTTACTAAGAAATCGGCAATTCAATTCTGCTAAACAATACATTAAAATGCTATATTTCAAAAAGTTAGAAATTAAAAGAAATTAACAAGACCAATAACATGTGTAAACTGAAAATTACGGGAAAAACCCCTCACACAGTGAGTGCAGGGCTAATACTTAGTCAGACAGCAGTGAATTTGATGATACTATTTATAAATGGCAGTACTAGGGTTAATTTTTAGTTTTAGTAAATTCATAAATTTAATGTTCCTTAAATTTTATATGTACTTTATGAACTTAAGCTTTGAAAAAATTAATCTGATGTAGACTTTTATAAACTAACATTTCAAGTAACTATTGCAACTCAATTTTTAGACCAACATAATTCTGATATTTTTCAAAAAAATCTTCTGTTCACATTATCTATTAGCTATTAGTTGCAACATAATAGTAAAAAGCAGCCTAGGTATAAAAAATCAAGTACAATTACTAACTCTGTTGGAAATTTTATGTAACTTTCCTGGAATTTAATCAATTCAAAATTCTCGGAAATTGTGTTCAAAGAAAAAATTTGTACACCGAGTACAGACAACAGATTATGCCTAAAGCCCTCAAGTCACATACGTCATGCATATAACATAGGCGTTTAACAGGACCACTATAGTTAAATTTCCCAAAATTAAATGTGTTCATAATTAAATATTTACCTGAACATTCAGAATAGTTTGTACAGGATGAATCATGTAAAAGTTTTAATGTAAATGTAGAACTTCCATCTGAAAGGTACCCTAGCACCGACAGAAGATTTCTAATGGTTAGGACGAGATTCTGATGCCTTCATAACCACATCAAAATGGCTTTCTGATAATAAAATTAAAATTCCACATTTTGTATTATTTTTAGATGAAATTATCTATATGCATTCATTTGAAGAAATGATATTCACGTAGTAAATAACTATAACTCTACAAAACAGCACAGGAAATCTAAAAAAAAAAGGTAAAATGATACTACCCTATTTGAGCCACATGCTTAAAATTTACTCTCATGTTGTAAATTCCACATTTTTTAAAATTACACTCATGTAGCAAAACTCCACATTGTCTGAAAATGAAACTTAATCTTTTGTTTTAGCTAAATCCACATGTTTAAATTACACTCACCTTAATAAACTTCTAAATGCTTAAATTTTTCCAATAGCCTAAACAAAATGTAAAAACACTCACCTTACTAAACTTCACTTGCTTAGATTTACACTATGTACTATCTCCACATGTTTAAAATTACAACAACCAACTAAACATCACATTCTTAAGATTATTCAATAAGCTCAACACCACATGTTTGAAATTACACTCACCTTACTAACATCAATGCTTAAAATTACACTTTTTTTTATCTAAACACATGAAATTACAGCCACCTTACTAAACTTTAGATTTTAAACTAACTCATAGTATCTGAACACCACATTTTAAAATTAAATGTAATGCAAACACAAAAAATTACATTTTATGTAACTAAAACTCACATGTAAATTAACTCATGTAGCAAAAACTCAAATGTTAAAATCACGTACTTTACGTAAACAGTCGATGCTTAAAATTGACATTCAGGTGCTAAATCCACATGTTTAAAATTAACATACCTTACTAAACATTCATGCATTAAAATTACACTCATGACAACACCAATGTTTTAAAATTACATCCCACTTAAAACACATCATGTTAGAACACTTCTAATTGTTTGCTAAACACACATGTATAAATTTTAACTTCACCTTCTAGAACATCACATGCTTAATCACACTCTGTAGCTAAACCACTGTTTGAAATTAAACTCTAACTAAACATACATGCTTAAATTGAGGTAAATTTTTAGTAAAACCATGATCAAAATCGTTTTGCTATATAGATGTAAATACCATTTTAGTTGAATATGGAAATGTTTAATAATTGTTGGGTGAATAAAGTTTAACTTAGTCTATTTCCACAACAGTTAACTTGTGCTTTTTTAAATTTCAATTGTTTTAATGATTTCTTCATTTATGTCCAAAATCTTCTAAAAAATTCATAAGTTTTTTGCCTTCCCATCTTAATTATGTTATTTTATAAACCTTCTACTTCTGAAGTTCATTGTCATTGTAGGGTAACAATTCAATTATATTTATTTGAGTCAGCTCAGGTTTAAATTTTAAAATTGTCATCCACATGTTGAGTCCAACCTATCTGTTGGATTGTAAGAATATCCATGTTTCAGTTTTCGATGAAGGCAATGAATTCGCCAATTATTGGATAATCTTAAGAATCTCTAAGCACTAAATCCAAATCCTAATCTATTTTACATGTTTAATCCACGATCAGTTTAAAATTAAATTATTACTAATAAGAATTTAAAGGTAAACGACTGAAATTCAAGTTATAGTGTAATTCAAAAGCTATAATGATTACAGGTATAAAGATAAAATTAGTATTTCGTGCAGATATTTGAATTATTTTCATGTGAACTTTTGTTCAAATTAGAATTGTTTGACACTATATTCTCAGGTCAAGGTATTATGTTAAATTTAACAAGGGTAATTTGCAATAACTTTAAATGAAAAATTTCTTTCAGTAGCAAATTTTAGATTCCAAAGAGTTACATTAAAAACAAAAGTCAAACAATTGATCTTAAAGTAGGGGCCATGTTACATATTCAATACAGTGAGCTAATTTCTACAAATATCAATTCCTTTAAATTAATGAAAGGGGTTTTAAAATATTTAATGCTTAGTGTGAGATGTGTTTGAAAAAATGTTTGCAAATATATTAAACATTAAATGTTCTTATAAAATTAGAATCAATTTTTTATTGAGCAAATGACTTTTTCACATCAAATAGTATCAGGTACCAGTAAATAATTTTATAAAAGACGCAAATTAACGACTACATAAAAACTCTCATTGAAGCTCAGTATCAACAAAGTTATAAAGTCAGACAAAACAAATGTTGAGACTTATGAGTTATCAAAATTCCAAAAAGTTGTGCCAATAGCAAATTTTATGGACTTAGAATCAACCATATTTTAGCACAACTTATTTCAAGAGGGTGCCTAAAGGTTAATTTTGTATCAAGGTTTTGCATTTTGCAATTTCATTGCAGCATGAAAGTTCGTATTAAACTGTCTTTTGTGGACGTTAAAAGGTCAACGTGCAAGAATTTAATATTGTTTCGTATCATCTTTAATTGCGTATTTTAAATTTCGCTTCTTACCGTCATTTAAACACCTTTATGCCTCTAAAAAACCCTGTGCCCAAAGTTTATCTTCTTCATGTCTGAAGCTTCTGTTGATAATCAATAGTGATTACAGCCCCAAAATTATCTTCTTTTCAGTCTCAAAGATTTATTAATTATGATCTATCAGCCTTACGAGAATCCTGCCCTATAAATCAAAAGTCAAACTTATCTTAAGTTGATTGTAATTTGTGATTAGACCCCAATTTTAAACACTTTAGCAATTTGGTGTCCTTTGTCATTTGTTTAAAGCCGAATGTCCCTGAGAAAACCATCTTCTTTCGATAGAAATCTGACAATATAGTCAATTAAGATTATCGAGCACTTCCATAACGTCTGGTCGAACTTACAACTCAGGGTCACTGCTACTGATACTATGTAACTACCGAGGGTATAGACACTCAGCCAGCGAGGTTCCGTAATAATTGAAATTAACAAACACAATGTAGACAACACAATACTTTTTATATAAATCAATGTGATTCCATTATTTTCATGAATTCCAATTTTCATGATTTAAGAAAATTTTATTTTTGGAAAATTTTGATTTCATTATACCAATAATTTACATCACTTAAAAAAATAAATATACTTGCAAACATACAATAAGTGCAGTTTTTAAGTAAAAGACGAGCTTTGTTGGGTCTTCAAAGGAAATTGGGTAGGTTATATTTTTTTTCAAAACTTTATACAGCTTTTAAGCAGACCCATAAAATTATCAAATTTTTCAATGTAGACAAAGTTTTATCTTACTCATGATTGATGTGTTGTATTTTGTTAATTAATTAACTTTAGAGACTAAAATATCTAACCTGTTGCAAGCAGTTGAATATCCTTCAATCGATGGAAGTTCTCGAGAATCACATGGATCTTAACATTACCCTAAGGCTGTTGTAAGCATTCCTGTTAAACATTATCTAAAATGTCATTGATTCTGTCCTTTGGTCATTGCCTTTACTCTAACTGAATATCCATTAAATCGACTTCATCTTCGTTTTTCCATTCAAAAGATTAATTTATTTGTTCATTCTTCTCTCATATCGTCTTCTTGTTGTCTAGTTTAGTGGTCAAAAAGCAACTGACTGACGTCCCAATGCATGTCAGCTCTTGAGGTATATCTTCAAGGAGCAGGATGGATACGTCAAATCAAACAATGCAAACCCACAACTGTTCCATTACATAACTTACAGACTTTGATCAATTCAAAATATTAAGTGTATACCAAATAGATTTTCATAATAAAAATTCTAACCATCTAGAAAATATTAGTTTGAAAATTTGCTTTCACAATACATTAACAATATTTGAATAATTCAAATAATATATATTGGACTATGTCTCAATCCTTGATTAGTCAGCATAGTAAAGTAAAACTGTCCCTGTTTGTTTCAAGTCGTTTTTTTTTTTCTTTAAACATTACCAAAATATTAAGTATGTCAAAATCAACAAATAATTTGACAAATTAAATCCTCAAAACCCCTCAAATTGTGGTGTGGTTTTTTTTTCAGTTACATTAACCATCTCATATAAGTATCTAACCTACCCAGTAAAACTCCCCCGACAATACAGAAAGTTGAATCAGAATACAACTTGGATGGCATATATTCGTTCCTCCTAACTGTTGAAGCTCTCCTGTACAAGT
The DNA here is from genome assembly GCA_019925275.1 of Mytilus edulis. Lineage (NCBI taxonomy): Eukaryota > Metazoa > Mollusca > Bivalvia > Mytilida > Mytilidae > Mytilus > Mytilus edulis. The sequence goes on from CM034357.1 coordinate 35,910,126, forward strand.
ACCTAGCACAGCATTCAATTGTCATCTGGTCCCACAGGACTTCATGTCTATCTATAGCTATAGTTGTTGTTGTAATCTAAAAAGGATTGATATGTACTAATGTGTCTGAAATTCTTATGCTTGTTTTCTTAAATCAATTTTCACAATATTGATAATACTGTACATTATTTGTTGGATACTAATTTTCGACATTACAGTCAAGGTTCAAACAAACTAAATTCAATCAAGACTGATTTTTCTATATATCTTATGAGATGGAGTCCACTAAATTTAATGTCGAACAAATAGACAAGTTTCTTAATCCACAAAATTAAACCCCAGGACATTAATGAATCCACAGTACATCCAAAAAATTAAAAGAACTAGACAATTTATATTGAAGAAATTAATGTTATAAATATCAGCATAGTGATATCATTTTAATTAATGTCTCCAACAAGTAAATGTTAATGTCAAATTACAAAAATACAAATTTTTTCTTAACAACCTCCTCAGATGTGATTCAAAGTATCAGAAACCATGCTTATGTCATATTTACTTTTAGAAATTATTCCTCAAATGAGTAATACTTTGTCCTTGTGGGCTATTAATTTTCTGGAGGAGTTTTAAAACTTTCATGGTTTTTCCCACAAAAAGGTCTTTAAAAAAAACTCCATATATAACTTTAAAAGTAATTCAGGGGTTGATTTCTGCTAAACTGTTGCTCTGTATCAAAGTATCTGAGTCAAGTAAAAGGTTAAGATTTTTCAGTATTAGCTATTATAACCTATTTCCTCAGACTTCATTTTAAAGTAGTTTTTATGCTAATAGCTTGGATTTTTTGCATTCTGATTTAATTTGAATTACATGTTTTAAGACAAAAATTCCATACATATCATATCCAATACATAATTCTTATTTTACATATGGTTAGCATTCTTACTTTTTGCATTGACGTACAATCAATGGTATACCAAGTGTTATTTTACAATCTGTACCTAGTTTCCTTTTTAAGATTCGGTTAGGTGCACTCTACTGAATTTGTGATTTGAATAAACAGTACATGACTTGGAATCACAATAAAACAACTTTAGATGAAAAACTACCAAGCCCAAACTTAAAAAAAGGTCAAATTAATGTATTTTTAAATCATATTGCAACCTTCAAAATTTAAAAATGAGGGCACATGAGCACTTAATTAGATTTATCCCAAATAGATTGATCTCATTGTCATGGTTTAGAAAATTTAAGGGGTTCATAATGTCACGATTATTTTAACATCATCGTCAAGTATTATTATCATTTTTTACTTTTAAAATAAATGCACATGAATATTCAGGGTTTCTGTTGTTTAAATCTATAACCGAGTGGTTCGTGCTAAACTCCTGGTGTTGTTTCTAAAAAGTAGTCTATAAAAAATTTCAGTAGGTATCACCTAGCTTAAAAATAACTGCATTATTTGCACACACAACAATGATGACTAAATTCTCGAAGTATCTGTAATAAATAAAGTTTGACATAACAATTTTTTTTAAAACATTGTAACATTTCTCAAATTGATTTCTGAAGAAATTTTTCATGTTGTTTAATTTAGAAAATCTTTCTATTTAAGTTTGAAAACTTATTTTGTTAGTAAAAACATCAAATAGAAAAACTGCTCGTAAATCTTTATTGTTTTGTTTTAATGGGCCCAAAAGGTTTTTAATTGTTGAGGAACGGGAGTGCCAGGAGAAACCACTCATATGATAGGAAAACTGACAACTATTAATTAAAGATTGAAGTCGAGTGCACTCCCAGCAGTTTGATTTAATAACCTCAGTCTTTGCTGTTTTTGATTACAGTAGGAATATTAGACCACATGGCTATCCAACCTCATCGTAAAATAGGTGAAACCCTTATTGGATAATGTATTTACACAAATGGCATATAAATATTATCGCACCGAGTGTAGAAGGATACATAATGATTGTTTAATATCCTCAATGTGTCCCCTTTTAAAATTTCACAAGGATTAAATATTCACATTTACTTGCAATTTTCACTTTATTTATTGATAATCATTTCTAATTTTCTACAAAATGCAGCAATAAATTTTTATTATCATCTACTAACCCCATGTATGGCTGCCTCACCCCTTTCGCATTTTTCTACCATCTATTGACAGTAAGGAAGTAGCTAACCATATAACATTTTGAAAATTAAGTTCATGGCATGTGCAATTAATGTAAATATCCCTATCGAATTATTGGAAATCAAAGAAAAAATTTACTAAACGATTAACAAATAAACAATTGCAAATTAGTAGATCTCAGTATTATGAATCACTTCTCGAGATTAAATAAAACTACGAGAAAGATATGCAATACCGATTTAATCTACAGCAATGAGAACAGCTCGTGTAAAACTTTGCCATGTTTAATTACTCTAAGAATAGTCATTTTTCAGATAATAATTGCTTTGAGTAGACATTAACTTCTATTTTACAACCAAACTGATGGCCCAAAAGAATGAATAAAATCGGAAATGCAAGCAATCTTTTTTAAAAATCTATTTAACAACATCCTTGTTTTATTTTTTATCAGATATGAAATATTGAATAACTAACCTCATAATCACGTGATAATAGCTTTCATTCATTACATCTTTCATCCTGACAGACTTTTTCGATATGGACCAGTCTCGATTATAAATGGCAGTAAATGTGTCAAGCATGGTGTCCAAAAAGCATCTCCAATCTTTTTATGTCCTTTGCCTAAAATCCCAAAAACAAGATTTACACATTAATTTAACAAACTGTTTTTTGCCTTTAAATTTAAAGTTCCATCTTTCAGTGGAATTTTGTATTTAGTATCACGATTAAATCAATTTAGTTTTTGATTAAAAATTTCAAGAAATTTATCCATGGCCAGTAAAGAAACTGAAGATGGCCAATGGAATAACATCTTGAAATTGGTTCATTACAATATTCATACTAAATAATTAATATATTTCCCTATTGGGACATTATTTTGGAATTTAAAATTAGAGCTTGAAGATAGCACTTATTTCTAGCTAATGAAATAATCTTTAAGTTTTCAAATCTTTGACATCCTTAATTTGTTGTCTAACTGAACTTTGTCAGAAATTATTCTTCATGGAAAAAATAACCGTCCGTACAGTCATTTCAATTCATAATGATTGCATAATAACACAACTTGTTTCGCTAGGAACCATCTACGATCTGACAAAAGTAAGTAAATTTGTTTAAAAGTTATAACAACATAATTTAAATCTAATAGGCAAAATGGACTATTGCAATGAATCCCAAACTAGTTTTTTACAATAATTTAAACAAAATATTGCCTTATTTTCCTCAGGTACAGTACTTCTGTGGATTTTTGTATTTTTTGTAAAGTAGTAAATTACTTCTTGATGGATTGCTTATATACGGTTTAAACAATTCTATAAATAACCATAAAAAAATTGTTCTCTGTTAAATGATTAAAATTTTATAGGTTCTTAAATACTAGTGAAACTCCTTATAGTTAAAATTATTTCCAAGCAATTAAAAAAACTCTCATTATTGGAGAGTTAAACATTTTACAGCTTTGACTATTTTTTTCATATTTCTCAAGATGGCAGAAACTTGAACTCAAAAATTTTGTCACATGCTTTGAGCTGTCTGCAATCTACTGAGCGAATTCTATTTCTTCAGTTGACAATATTTTTTTCAGTCTATTGAAAGTATTGGAAATTTCATACCTTCTATTTCTCTGCAACTAAAATCTGTAAAACAAATACAAATTTAATAAATTAAACTAAGGCTTCATTTAAAACCAAAAATAAAGAACAAATTTCTCATAGCCTGAACATTCTTTCCATTAAAAATTTAATTTGAATTAAAAGTTCATTGATATATAAATTTAAAGTGACTTTTTTTTTATTTCATTTTACTTTTTATTACTTTAATTCTAATCAGAGTTTAATAATGTCTAAGTAGATTTTTTATATAGTATACTTAACCCATAAACAGTGGAAATGTGACAATTTTGCTTATTTTATAAAATCCTAACGTGCCATAACTCCTGTATAGCCATAGCCAATTCATTGCCCTAACCTGTTATTTACAAGCTAATGTACAGCTTTTTTTCAAGCAAAGCAAAAATTTATTCAAAACATTAAATAGGTCCTTACATGTGAAATTTTGCACATTTTTTAGAGTTCAAATTATTAAAACAGAAATCTATTTTTTCAGCATGAATAATTAGATTTTTCTGTTGGAAAGTCTTTAAAATTTTCATACGTTTTAAATTCTGATAACTGGGAAAACTACTGGTAACTTCCCTTATAATTTACTGAATGTCTTATGTACTCTGCATTAACTAGATAACCAAGTCTTAAATCTAAACTCTTTCCACCAAAAAATGTAATTACTGAAAATTAAAATTCAGATAATGCATATATAAATAATTGGACTTTTTATTATCTTAAAAAATTATAACTTCAACAATTCAATTTTTGAAATTCAATACTATAGTACTGGATTTATTAGGTCATTTCTATGTTTATATTCATGATCACAGGGGAAACAATGTGAATATAAAATTTTTTGACAAAATCGACTAATCTGTGACTTATAAAGTATGCCATGTCCCAATTCATCTCTATAGGTCATGCATTCACAAAGATATGAATTTCTTCAGACGCAAATGATGTTTTTACACAAAACATTGGATGTGTCCTAATTGAAATTTAATTTCTACATAAATTAAAAATTTCATAAATTTTAATTTAAAATATACCCATTGACTAGAATATAAATAGAACATTACCTGGTTGAGATCATCATATGACTTTTCATATAGATTTTACCATTCCAACAAATTGACAGTGACAACCAGTTTCCATACAACTTATTCTGTTATTCCTGCAAACCTGAAAAAAAAAATATAAATAAATTATGAAAAATAAAATGTTAGAGAAATTATTTAAAAAACATTTACTTTACATGACAAAAAAAATTATTTACCTACTTTTTTGTCACTGACATTTGAACAATCAATTCTGATTATCTAATTCATTGTACTGTATTGAATTCCTTATAACCTGGTTTATTCCTGATCCTAAAAAACTACTTCAGAAACAAAATTTGTCTATATGTAAGATTTTACTGTTGTGAACATCAGTGCTTTATAATTTCTTTCAACAGTAAGCAAGTATCTACTCTCACTGAATATATTGAAACTTCTATACAACAAGAAGGGTTCCAAGTACATGAATCCCAATTTCACTATACACAAAATTCTTGTTAGTGAGTGAAATTGTGTTCAAATTTAATTTGGAAATAATTAGAATTATCGCATCATAAGAACAGGTACTAGTAAAAAATGACTTCAACTAATGAAAAATAACGTTACCAATTAACCTGAACAGGACTATTTAACATTTGTGTACGACTTTGCCAAAAACAAAAATGCCTAATAAATGGGGCATAAAAAGGGTTCAAAACTCATACCAAAATCTTAACAAATATTAAAAAACAATTACTTTTTGACATATAGTATTATTACCCCCTTGGTTGTGAGGGAAACCAGCTGCCTTGTTATCTCCCTTTCACTTAGGGGGAAGGGTAATCATTCCTGAGGGTTACAATGAGGTCTTCTTCTCCATTCTATAAAAGAAATTAATTTTGGAACAATGTTTTTAATTAACGTTAACACAAGATAGGTAAAACGCCTTTCCAAATTTACAGGGCAATACAAATGAAAATTATTTTTTGTACATGATACATGGTCAAACTACGTCTAAATTGGGCATTAAAATTAAAAAAATTATAAGAGGGATAAACTATTCTTTTTGAAAAGGACCTGCTAAAAAGATTCGCTTTTTCCAGAAATCTAAAGGCCTATGGTAAACCATTGTCGAAACCCAAAACATGAAAATAACTTACTCTTGGGTTAAAATTCTAATGTTATGTTTAAGGTTTAACGCTTTTCAATTATAGCCCAAAATGCATTAAATTCTAAACGTTAATTCACGGCATTTTTATCTTGACATAACACAAAGTTCCCATTATATTTGCATACAACTAACAATACTGAGTTTACTGCACATGATTTACAAAACAGTTAAATTTTCTTTCTCATACTTTGTCAACTTAAGTTTTTTAAAAGTGCCAAAGACTTATTTTAAGGTAAATTTTAGACAACTTTTTTATTATATAAGGTTAATTTCGGCAATTTTTTTTTTATCAGACGATAGAATAGGCATTAAACAGTTGTCCCGTAAACGGGTGCCCCATCCGCATTATCATTTCTGTATGTCAGTGCTGTGTAATATGGTAATTCGAAAATCTCTAATTTTCATTAAATTAAAACCAATTATTCTAAACATGTGTAACTAAGTTTCAAGTTGTAAACTGTTCAATAAAAAGACTTTGGGACAATGAATCTAAAACCTCAACGACAAACGGTGTACTATATAAACTAAACCAAACTTACAAGTTCAGTATTGTCAATAATTGTGAGAGACTATATTAGAAATTAAACTTTTCAACTTCTAGTCCTCCAAAATCATAATACAATGTTCAAAGTTGAGCCAGTTGGTTCTTCTTGAGGACTGACACAAACGGCATACAGCTGACTTATAAACTGTAACAATTTATAATTTTACAGAAGTCTCTTGAGAAACATTTAAAATTTTCATTGTTTCATAAATGTGAGGTAAACGTATTTTCGTTTTTAAAAAATTGCCAAATAATATTTTTAGGAAAATTTTTAGAAAATTTTTTATTTGTTTTTGTGCATTAGCTGTTGTATCTTGTTTTTTTAAGGATGTGTTTCATTTTTCCTTCGAACACGGCATACCTAACCTTACATAAATTAACTGCATATTCCTGTTTTAATTCTATTATAGCTAATTCAATAATAGGCATATTTAATTAATTTGCGAACCAATTTGCAATTCAACAACCTAAACAGAATTAATTATATAGTGTTGAATCTAGATTATCATTATAGCCATATAGTTACTTCCACATGACTTTTATGTATAAGCATCACTTGACAAAGCAAAGTGTGTTTTCAAATTTTACCTGTAAAAATCTCTCAGTCCAAAAAATTCTCTCATTTTTGTTGAAGCTTCTTTAAACAGATCTAAATAAGAGTCTGCCATTAGGGGTATCATGGGTGGGATTAGTTTCAAGACCTTCTTACTGGTTGAGCAGATTCCTCTGAAAATAGTAAAATTCATGGATGATTATGTTTTCTTTTACAGTGAAACCTTTTACCAGTAAATACCAAACTTTCTTTTAAAATTCCAGACATAATAATTCAAGCTTTTACAAAATTTTAAGATTTTTTAGTTTGAAGTGTAATGTTGTGTTTCTGCTGTTTCTCAATAATTTTATCACTTCTTTTTTTGACATGATTGTGTCTGTTTTATTGATTTCCCTTTTAAGTCAAAAATTAATACGTCATATCCCTTCTTCTTTGTCATAAACAAGAATGTGTCCCAGTACACAGATGCCCCATCTGTACTATCATTTTCTATGTTCAGTGGACCCTGAAAGTGGGATAAGATCTCTAATTTGGCATTAAAATAAGAAAGATCATATCATAGGGAACATGTGTATTAAGTTTCAAGTTGATTGGACTTCAACTTTATCAAAAACTACCTCGACCAAATACTTTAACCTGAAGCGGGACACACTGACGGACAAATGAACAAACAGACGGGTGCACAGACCAGAAAACATAATGCCCATAAATGGGGCATAGTAAATGGGGCATAAAAATTACTTACTCAGCACTTTCTGTAAGTTCTTTGACATCTGGAACCTCTCTTTGTACCAGGATACCCTGTTTCATCTTAGCAGGGTCTAAAGCCCAGTTGGATATACCAATAAAAGCAACCTGCAAATAATAAGCTTATGGCGGTTTCTAACATTTTCAATTATAGATTACCAATATGTGTTTCAATTTTTTTCTTTAATTGTATTGTTTCTTATCTTAAAATCATAAAACAGTTTTCAACTGCCATCTGAAGTAATTTTACTTTGTGTAATTAAATAAATAGATTCCTACCTTTTTATATTTTTCTGGTTCTTCATCATCAGGACAACCATCTTCTAGCAAGGATGTAAGGTCTGTAAAACAAATGAATGGTAAAAAATATGCACTGTGGCTTATTATAATTAACCAGAAGGTTTCTTCTTTACCATCAGCTAACATTGTTGCTTCAAGAATTTTTTTTTAGAAAATATTCATAATGCAATATTCAAAAACCTATATAAAAATACACATAAAATTGTAGAATGGAAATGGGGAATGTGTCAAAAAAAAAATAACCCGACCAAATAACAGACAAAAGCAGAAGATCATCAACAGGTCTTCAAAACAGCTAGAAAATGTGGCACCTGGAGGAGGCTTCAGGTGGTCCTTAAACAAAAATGTGTACTAATTCAGTGACATAAAACCTGAATAAAAATACACATGTATACATCATTCACATACAGATTTTTGCAAAGTAGTCAACCAACATTTTTATCGTTTTCTTTTATTATAGCTTTAAATCACATGATAACTTATATCTGTACCTTCAGTGGCATCCTAGGAGAATCCTCAGCCAGACCAATTTCATCAAGTACCACAATAGACACAAATCGGTCTAAATTTTTATCTTTCTGATAGGCTGCACACTGTCTGAATGTTCCTACAATACCCTCTGGTACTGATAGAGGACTGCACTGGAAGGACACCATCTGAACCTAAGATAAAGACAAATTGTGTATCATTTTAAATCTAATGTTTGGCACTTTCAGGCTTACTTGACCTACCTTTTGTGCCTTTTGTACTGAAAGGTAAAATGAAAGAAAGTGCCATTTTCCAATTATTTAAGGATTAAAAAAATGTATCAATTGTCATTTGCAAATTGCATGTCAGGAATATGACAGTTAATAGACATCTTAATTTGGATTGGATAATTGTCTATATAACACACCTGTTTGTAGCTCTTGAAAAGATCGTTATGTGCAGCATTTCCCTGCATGGCGTCTGCTACTATTGTCTTGGCCAGTGATTTTGAACTACCTGGTTTACCAACCAAGAACATAGGGATCCTTAATTCTATACAAACTATCATCATGAAGACATTCTCTTTCAAGGCTTGGTTCTTTGCTATGTTTGGAGCTAATTCTACACTGTCCAGAAATACTGACTGGCATCTGTAAAAAGATTGATATTTTTTTAATTTGTTTGCATTTACAATATACAATTAAAGACTATGAAAGACATTCCCCAAGGATTTCGTAACTTAACTAATTAAGAATACTATACTAAGAAGGACGCTGCAAGGTTTCACAAGAGTATAAAATATGGTTATCCATATCCTGTTGGAATGGGGATGTTACAGCCAATTTCATTGGGTGTGTAGCTAAAGGTATTATCTTTGGTTAGCTTGCTTGCTAGCTGAACCATGCAGTCATTATTAAGTTAGGTATACTACCCTCCTTTAATAATAGATTAGTCTTACTGTTAACCTATCTATCTGTCTGTAGGACTAGCCTACTTGAAAGGAGGGTAGTATACCTTACCTTAAAATGACTTCACAGTTCAGCTAGCAAGCAAGCTAACCAAAGACATTATACTCAATGAAATCGGCTGTACAACTGATGCCTCATGTGGTGAGATTGTCAACCTCCCTTGCACATCAAAAACAACTCTCTGAGAGGACTAGGCAAAATTCCTGCCCATATTTACTAACACTCTTTATTTTCTGGTTTAATTTTGCTTGCATCATCCCATTTGCTTCTCCTTTGAGAATCTTCATAGTGCCTCAATTAGAATTTTGTTCCTTTCATGAATTTGCATGAAATAATTGCCACTGGACATTTAACATGGAACAATCAATCATATGTACCTGGATATTTCCTCTTCAATGCCATCAGCACCTCCAACTAAACGTAAAGGCTGAGTAAAATGCTTCGCAACTGTTTCCCTGTATTCCTCTCTGTTCTTCAAACAAGCATGGTAACAAACTCCAAGGGCAAGAACCAGTGACCTAGTGACATCGTCCATATGCTGAAAAGGTATTCCATTATCATTAATATATACTTATCATGTTTATAGGCAAATCTATCCTAGTAAAAATATATCTATCATTTTCACTTGGAGTCTGCAAAAGTTTATATCAGATGTATGGTGCTTCACTAATCAAACCCTGCAATTCCAAAACAGTATGAAACTCTTGTGTATTTTGTACTATTATTTTTTCTGTTTGTCTTTTCTTTTTTACTTATGGTGTTGTCAGTTTAATTTCGATCTATGAGTTTAAATGTTCCTCTAGTATCTTTCTTTCCTCTTTTTGCATCCTTTTGGGGTTTTTAAAACTTTACCTGTACATGTCCCAGTTCCATGCTTTCTTCTTCAGATTCAGTTTCTGAATCTTCTGATTCGTCTCTCATCCTCTGGAACAAAGCTTCATCATCTTGTGACTGACTGTAAAACCAACTCATCACCTGTAGGACTCTCTCACATCTCGTAAACTAACAAAACTACACTCATCCTGAAATAAATTTGATTTTAAAAATTAACTAGAAATTAAATGGTTTAGAAAACCTACTGAAGAAAGCATATAAAAGGTATCAAAATACCAGTCTTAATGGTAAAAAGATCAATACTGTGTGCATGCAATTGATTGAAGTAACAATATGGACAAAAAGGTTGCACAGACAGGCAATACTTCTTTCTTGATTTGAAATACCAAAAGTTGGTTGAATTTTTAATCAAGATTTTTAAGTTATTTTGTCATGAAATTTACCTTTTGTTCCCTCATGAAGTCCTGTGATACAGTCAGTATTTTACTAACAGTTGTATCCAATCTATATTAAGTAATTTACCTTTTGTTCCCTCATGAAGTCCTGTGATACAGTCAGTATTTTACTAACAGTTGTATCCAATCTGTATTAAGTAATTTACCTTTTGTTCCCTCATGAAGTCCTGTGATACAGTCAGTATTTTACTAACAGTTGTATCCAATCCTTGTATTGTTGGCAATTGTCCATTCTTTATCTAAACAATATCAAAAATACAGAATTAAATTTCTTAACAACAGCTAGATACCTTGCATTATAGAACAATTATTTTTTGTCATAATGGCGGGTAAATTTCTATATCGTGTGACTCTCAATAACTGGAACACACATTCAACAAGGACAGATTTGATAGTCCTTGAACATTTGAAAATTGAGGCTCTGATGATGAAAAAAATTGAAATGCAATATTTATAATTTTAACAATATTAAAAAAAACCTTCAGATATATAAATTACAATCCTTTTATCACAAAAATATGTGTTGATATTCATCATTTTAATTGCCTAAAGAAATGCTTAGATATACATACGTATCTGAGGACCATTTGTCTGATGTACATTTCTTCAACAGTGGTATTCAGCTGTCCAAAGTCCCAGACTAATGGCAGCATACTCTGTGGTAAGGACTGGACTCTATAAACCAAATGTCTCATTGGAACATGGCCTGAAAACAATGTCAAAATTACAATACATGCTCTTCATTACTGATATTAGCAAGGCAGCATCAACATTCATCAGTTGAAATAGCTTGATGCAAATGAAATTGCCATATATTTACCTAATTTCCTACTGAGTAAGTTTGCTTTTAGTACATCTGATCATTTTAAATAGATATTGAAAACATGTGGGCATTTGGTCATAAACTTTCACTCAGTACTCAAGTATCAATTTTTTGCTAGAACACCAAATCCAGTACTTTCATACTGACATAGGTTGATTTTTTAGTCAAAGTATGATAATTGTGCTCGAAGTTTTTAGACTGAAAGGCCTGACCAATTAAATCAGTTATCATCTGAAAAGTTTATGACTCTTCTCTAACCCTTTTTTTCTTCATATATATAGAAGAAAATCACTAAAATTCAAAAAAATGTAATGAACTGTACAGAGATAAAGAACAAGAGGCTCTCAAGAGCCTGAATCGCTCACCTGAATTTTTTTGGTTTTATCTCTCATCAATGATTATTTTGGCTTTTCAATTTATTTAAATGTTCTTTGAATCGTCCTATTTTCTTCAAAAGCAAAAAAAAAAAATTTTCTCCTATGTTCTATTTTAGCCATAGGAGCTATGTTTCTTGACATACAAGGAAATGAAATATAAAATTTATACTAGATACTCTGAAACTCTGAAACTCATTTAGCCTAAGTTTGGCTGAAATTGATACAGCAGTTTCAAAAGAGAAGATTTTTCAAAGTAAGTCAACATGATGAACAAATTGTGAAAAAAGTCTTTAAAGGGCAATAACTCCTAAAGAGGTCAATTGACAATTTTGGTCAAATTGACTTATTGTAGATCTTACTTTGCTGATCATTTTTGCTGTTTACAGTTTATCTTTATCTATAATAATATTCAAGATAATGACCAAAAACTGCAAAATTTCCTAAAAAATTACCAATTAAGTGGCAGCAACCCAACAATTGGATGTTTGATTCATCTGAAAATTTCAGGGCTGATAGATATTGACCTAATGAACATTTTTACTCCATGTCAGATTTGCTCTTAATGCTTTCGTTTTGAAATATAAGCCAAAAACTGCATTTGACCCCTATGTTCTATTTTAAGTAACGGCGGCCATGTTTTTTGACGGATCAAAAATCAAAGCACACACATTGTGCAGGATAATCTAAGGAACAATCATGCTAAGTTTTAACCAAATCCATTCAGTAGTTTCAGAGGAGAAGATTTTTTAAAGTTAGCAAATATGATGAACAAATTGTGAAAAATTGTCATTAAAGGACAATAACCCCTTAAGGGTCAATTGACAATTTTGGTCATATTAACTTATTTGTAGATCTTACTTGCTGACCTTTTTTGCTGTTTACAGTTTATCTTTATCTATAATAATATTCAAGATAATGACCAAAAACTGCAAAATTTCCTTAAAATTACCAATTAAGTGGCAGCAACCCAACAATGGTTTGTTTGATTCATCTGAAAATTTCAGGGCTGATAGATCTTGACCTAATGAACATGTTTACCCCTTGTCAGATTTGCTCTAAATGCTTTCGTTTTTGAGATATAAGCCAAAAACTGCATTTGACCCCTATGTTCTATTTTAAGTAACGGCGGCCATGTTTTTTGACGGATCAAAAATCGAAGCGCACATTTTGTGCAGGATATACTAAGGAACAATCATGTTAAGTTTCATTCAAATCCATTCAGTAGTTTCAGAGGAGAAGATGTTTGAAAAATTGTTAACGACGACAGACGACGACGACGACGACGACGACGACGACGGACGCCAAGTGATGAGAAAAGCTCACATGGCCTTTTAGGCCAGGTGAGCTAAAAATGTGATAAATTGTGTGCAAATTTTAATCACATGAAAATCATAATTTGATATACTGAAACAGTAAAATAAAACATGTTTATAGTACAAATGTATTAAGTTTTCATATTAGATATAGACTGAATTAATAATTGGTAATGGTATATACCAAGTTTATCTGAGGTCTCCCTGGCACTGACATGATAACCAAGTCCTGCCTGCTCTAACCTCTTTATCAGGTCATCAGAATGTCTGAAAATTAAAAGATTTCATTTTAGAATAGCAGAAAAAATAAACGATTTCACTTTGGAATGCCAGAAAAAATAAACGATTTTGCTTTGGAATACCAGAAAAAATATGTTAAACAAGAATGTGTCCAAAGTACACGGATGTCCCACTCGCACTATCCTTTACCATGTTTCATGGACCGTGAAATTGGGTAATAATCTAATTTGGCATTAAAATTAGAAAGATTATACTATAGGGAACATATGTACTAAGTTTCAAGTTGATTGGACTTCAATTTTATCAAAAACTACCTTGACCAAAAACTTTAACCTGAAACTCCCACTTTCATTTTCTATGTTTAGTGGGCCGTGAAATTGGGGTCAAAAGTCTAATTTGGCTTTAAAATTAAAAAGATCATATCATAAGTAACAAGTTTACTAAGTTTCAAGTTGATTGGACTTCAGCTTCATCAAAAACTACCTTGACCAAAACTTTAACCTGAAACTCCCACTTTCATTTTCTATGTTCAGTGGACGGTGAAATTGGGGTCAAAAGTCTAATTTGGCTTAAAATTAGAAAGATCATATCCTAAGCAACAAGTGTACTAAGTTTCAAGTTGATTGGACTTCAGCTTCATCAAAAATTTGTACATAAAAATTAATTTTTTTCCCATATAGAAAGAAAGGGGGTTTTAATTTTACACAATTGGGATTTACAAGCATTATGGAAAACAAATTTTTAAAAAAAACAAAAAGAGGGGGCCGAGGGAAAAAAGAAATTTTTGGGAAAAAGGGAAAAAATTTTTCCCTCAAATTAATGTTCCCAAAATAAATCCCTTTGTACTGGAAATTAATTTATTTTTTTCTTCCTCTTTTTACTTATTTTAAAAATTTGGGTTTTATGCACCAAATTTTTAGTTTTTTTTCAGTTTTTTGGGTTTTTCCCCCTAAAATTTTATCACACCTAAAATTTCCCCTTTAACACACAATAGTTCTGTAGTTTCTTCAAACAAAAAATAAAACAGTGCCTGTTACGATAATCGGTTTACCAAAAAAACTGTGCAAATTTTTCCGGAATTCTTCTGCTTTTCAAAATTTCTTGATATACGAGTTTGTTTCCCCGTAAACCCAAAATTTTTGAAATTTTGTCCTTTATCAGGAGGGGTTTGAAAAAAAAAAAAATTTTCTGTATTTGAAAATTTAATTTTAATTAACGGTTTTTCAAATTTTTTGAAATTGTTTTTTAAAAACTCAAAGAAATTTAAATTTTTTTTATGTGATGGGGACACATCAAAGTTTTTTTTTTTTTAAATTTTCCCGGGTTTAAAAATTTAAATTTAGAAATTTTTAAATTTTAAAAATTTTTTTCCAAAAAAAACATAAACCAAAAACTTCCCCAGGGGCAGCTTTTTACCCCCAGAGGTTTAACCCCAACGGTTGCGGGGGCAATTAAATTTTGGCAAAAATTTAACTGGGTTTACTCTAAATTTTTTATTTTGATTTAAATAGTTTAACCGCATAGGTTTTTTTGAAAACAAAATGAAATTTTGGTTTTAATGAAAAATTAAAAAAAAATTTTCCTTTGGGGCCCAAATTCCCACTTTTTAAAATTAACCCCTCAAAAAAATTTTAAAAAATTTTTTTTTTATTTATGAAAAACTGAAAAGAAAAAAAAGACCCCCAATTTTTTTTTCCCCAAACCCCCTTTCCCCCTTTTTTCAAAACTGACTCAAAATTTAAATTTTTAATGAAGTTTGAAAAATAATTCATTTAAATACATCAAAAATATTTTTTAAAATAAAAAAATTTTTAAATGAATGGTTTAAAAAATTTTTAATCTTTAATTGGGATAAAAGTGAAAATACTTTTATATTTTAAACCCTTTATTTAATTGTTAAAATACTAAAATTTTGGGCAAAAAAGGTTTTTCCCCAAATTTAAAACCAAAAATTTTTTTATTGACAATAAATTTTCAAAAAAATAAAATTTTTTTAATTTCAATATGGGGCAAAAAAATTTTTATTGCCAATATGTGCAATGAAGATTTTTTGGGTATTGCACAATACGTGCAAATTTAAAATTTCTTTCTATTCTAAAAATGTTCAATTTTTTTTCTTGCTAATTTCACAAAAACTTAAAATTTTAAAAAATTTTTTTCCTGATTTGGGGGCCAAAATTGAAAATGGGCCCCAAAACCCCAAAAACTAAGTAAATTTTTGATTCCCCAAAATAAGAGGCCAAGAATTCAATTTTTGGGTTTAAAAATTTTCCCCTTTGTTTAAATTTTTGGGCCCTTTTTTAAATTTAATTTAAAACCCAATTTTTAAAAAGGAAACCCAAAAAATTAAAAATTCATAACAGTTAAATTGGCCCTATTTAAGAACCCCTAATTTTAAATTTTTGATGAAATCAAACAAGGGTTTTAAATTTTTACCCCCCTTTGGACCAACTTTAAAAACTGGGGAAAAAATTAAAAAAATTTTAAAAATTTTTTTGGGCACCCAACAAAGGAACCCCCCGGGTTCAAAATTTTTTTTAAAATCAAACTAATTTTTAAAAAAAGGACCCTTTGGACCTTTTAATTGCCAATTTTAAAGAGCCAAAAAATTTAAAAAAAAAATCACTTTTTTAATTTGGGATACAAAGAACCCCAAATTTTTCAAAATTTTTGGGTAAAAACAAAACAAAATTTTTTAAAAAAGGACCCTTTGGGTTTTTTCCTAAAGTTTGGGGGGCCCAAAATTTTCCCCAAAATAAAACCCAACCTTTCCTTTTTTGGGTTTAAAAAATTTTTTCAATTTTTAAGATTTCTAAAACTTTATATAAAGGTTTTTTGGGGCCCAAAAACCCAAAAAAAATGCTTTTTTGGGTCCCTTTTTTTTGGGCCCCCAATTCCTAAAGAATAGCAGGTCAATACATGTTACAGTAAAAGAATGTTATTATAACATAAGAATTCTAAATGTACAAATTATAACTTTTAAACTTCCAGTTGTATACAACGCTAATAGGGATTTTTAAGTGCCCGTATTATAACAAGACCACATCTGCAGAATGTGGTTATCCGTACTGGACACAATAAATGACCTCATTGGATGGCATAAACTCTGAATCTAATGTCCAAAATGCTGTCTTCAATGTAAGTCAAGATGAACCATAAACCACACATGAGGTTTACATTCAATCCCAAAGTAATTAACGCTTAAAAAAGTTGGGGAAAAACTGTATTGATTATATTTAAAACTGAGCTCAGTGGTCATATTAGTCCATAGCTTTATAATTGCCTGTCAACATTTTGCTTGTGAGTTCCAAATCTCTCACATGAGAACATGTGCTCTACTCCAACCTTTTAAAGGGTTTTCTAATCAGTACTAAAATCTCTGTAAAATCATCTTAATGTTTTAATCACATCGAATAAGTTTAAGGAAATATTAAGCTTCTCGACTGATTTAAATCCTTTTTTTTAAAACTAAAAATCAAACACAAATTATGAGAATTAATTTGTTCAAGATAGAAAGTGATTATATTCATTTCAATCCAAAGTAAATATTATTGTCAAATTTTTGAAAATTAAACAATCAATCAAGGTTTTTAATTTGTACCAAACATAAATGATCTACGATTTTTAGTTTCCTATTATTTGGTCTACCAAAGGTTGTGATTAACCTAGTACTGCCCTCCAATCTTAATCCCACAGAAGTAACATAATATGCGAGTTGTGTTTAGCATACATCATTAATTAATTACAAGAAATTTACCCTAATCATCAATAAATCATTTTTTACAACATTTCATACCTAGGAGATGTGTATATTTGCACTTTAAAATGACTCAGGCGAGTTTTTATCAGGCAGCTCTGCAATAATTTATAAATGGGATATTACTTTTAAAAAATCTTGAATTTTTAAAAAAAACAAAAAACATTTTATAAGTAGTTATCAAATTTCATGGTTTAATTTAAAACAGGAATAGAATTTTAAGGGTCAACAAGAATATTCAAGGATGGTATTCAACTGCTTGACAAACCACTTATTAAAATACTACAATAATCAATAGTCAATCCATTAAAAATTTGGTCCTAAAACATGAAATAAAATCAAGAGCACATGTACATAAAGTTTACACATATTTATTAACAATGTCTTGGGGATCAATGTGACCAGTGTTAGGAGGAACTTTAAAAATTATTATAGACTTGAAAAATTGACTAGGGAAAATCTAATTAACAATTCAGGCTGTTTTTAATGGTAACCAATATCCACGATTCAAACCTAGCTATTTGTGGTTTGAATAGCTTTATATTGCTCACTTAAAAATAGGCAAGGAAGTTCCAAGTTTTGTTTGAATGAAACTGTGTAAGTTGAGAAAATTGTATCTATCCCCCTCCCTTCCTCCTCCCCATTAGTTTTTCTTGCATACAGGCCAGATTTTAAAATTACCTTAATCCATTAAATATAGATTTTCTTTTATATTATCATAATTCAACTTTAAAAGGATTCAAGTGGTCTTGTAATATAGCAAGGTCCATAACATTGCCTATTATATGGAAAGTGTGATTTTTGCTATAGTCTAAATTGAAAAATTAGGATTTTATTCGAAGACAACAAAAATATAGAAAAAAATAATCTGTCCATTTATATTATAAGGATTTTAATCTAGTTTCGATGCTGCAACTATATTTTTCTGATACCTAACAACTTTTTCAAAATGCCCATGAAGGCTTTCGTGCCAGTGGCTCTCATAACTTACAAATTCAAATACATTTAATGGAATTTCTTTTGCTTATTCATACTGACATGGCATGCTATTGTAAAATACCTATTTTGATTAATTTACATTATTGCTCTTAATAAATTTCCATTAAAATTAATTTATTTACTCTTTAACATAAGTCACTATAACTTTCAGT
The DNA here is from genome assembly GCA_019925275.1 of Mytilus edulis. NCBI lineage: Eukaryota > Metazoa > Mollusca > Bivalvia > Mytilida > Mytilidae > Mytilus > Mytilus edulis. Next base: position 35,928,575 of record CM034357.1, read on the forward strand.
CTTTAATAAACATTTGTATTGTGGCTTCATTTACTTATATGGGGTATAGGTTTTGCTCATTGTATAAGAGGCTTACAATATCTGATTTTTAAATTTGGTTTCCTGTACTAATGAAGTTGTCTCAATTGGAGTTGATGAACAAATACTTATTTTTTCACACCAAAATTTATTACTAATTTGACTTAAATTTTTACCCAAGAAATATTCTGCTTGAAATGAAAAGATTTTACTATTTCAATATTTTACTTGTCAAGATTTAATTGGAGAACATCAAAATTTCAAACAAGTTGAAAATATTCTGAATATCAAACAAATATGTATCTCCATAATTCCTGGTTTTATAATGTATTTTGTCTTACATCAACCCCCTGGAGCAGTGTCACTGTCATTGAATCCTGATAAAGACATACTATTCTGTCTGGTTGAAAAACAGGTAAGGATAAGGACTCAAACAAATTATAAAATAATTTAATCACAAACCTATATCCAACTCACTGGTTACAGAAAAGTGAAAGCGTGTCGGAGACCCCATGGTTTGCAAGGTAAACATAATATTTTAGGACCGGTAAAATGTTTTTAAAACAGAATATTGTGAAGAACTCGGGTGTGGCAAGGAGGTCACTATAAACATAGGAAAAACAAAAAGCATGAAATAATGAAAAGTCTTCAGATAGCGATAACTTCAAATCAATCTATTTCCCGTCGAAAACAAATCAAAATCTCTTGCCCATTTACATAAACATTAAAAATTTGTAAAGTCTGATCATATACATTGGCATCTTGTGTAAAGGGAGCAAATGAACCAATATAAAAGTATTGAAAGCATTAATTAAACATATGATCTTACTTTAATTAAACTGGAAGAATACCAAAATTAACATCAAAAGATTTGCAAATTTGCTTTGTTGAAAACAAAAATAAACGTGGAATAAAATTACAAATTTTTCGATTAAGGTCCTAAATTAAATCCCTTTTTCGTTTAAAATTTCTATCGTAATTATTTACCATCACGATTTGTAGCTAATACATTGCATGATAGATAAAGCAATCTATTGAACATTTTCACTTCTGTTTCAATATGACGTCACAATTGTACTCATATTGATTTCAAAAAAAAAATCAACTGAAAATTGTAATTTATATATTAATTGGACAAAAACAATAAAGCCATATCGACAACAAAGATATTTTAAAAAAAGTTTCTGAAAAACATTCACATGTACTTATTTGATAATAACTTGTCGACGCCTGCGCTCAGTTGGGGGCATTCAATTGGTTGAATGCTTTTTTTGTGATTGGATTGTTTTTGTTCAATTTCACTAAAAATCATTGTCATATTTTAAGACAATAAAAATTAACTTAAAATGAAATTTGACAAAGTAACGGTTCTGTTAACGCCTACATGTTATGTTCAATGCATACTTAAAATTTTGGTGGGGGGGGGACTAGGAATTTATAATTTGGGCCAAAATGGCCCAAATTCCATATCTAGACCTTGTTTAACTTTTCTTTTGTTAGACTTATACATCACAAATTAAAAACCGTACAAATATATAATCAGAAGACCAACTGAAGGTGTAACGAAAAAAAGGCACAAGTAAATTAATTGGGAATACAGATCTGAATTAGACCAGAATGACAAAAGCATTAATTTTCACCAATGGGCTCTCATCTGGTAAAGTAATACCCTCCTCCCCTTTCTTGTTAGATCCTTTCACTATTCTGTATAGTGTATTGAGATTTTCTACTCATTATCCAGGATCAGGCTGATATTCCTCTCATAAATGGTATACATTGTATCTATGAAGATTATCATTATTAAGATGCCTTCATTTTAAATCATCTTGCACTTTTTTACAAATTATTCCAATTGGTATGTAACTTCAATTCATAAATCCTCTTATAATCACAATGAGAAAGCTACTTTAAACATTATTGTATCATGATTCAGTCAGGAATTAATTGTTTAGTGGTTGTCAGATTGTTCATGTGGTTCATACAAATCTTTCTCATTTCCTAATTTTTCTAAAGATTAACCCTTGAATTTTTCCCCTTTGAATTATTTACATTGGACATTTTGTGGCCCTTTAAAGCTACTTTCTTTTAGCCAAAGCTATACTTGGGAGGACCAATCAATTTGACTATAAGTTTTTATTTTAACACATTGCACTTAATGGAAAGTTCTTCTTTGGCATCAATACCACATCTTCTTATGTGCTATTGGAGTTGCACATAACACTTAAACATATTTTTATACCCAGTTTTATTGAAAGTAAGAAGATTATCGGTCAAAAAAACCACCACTTACCCTAGGAAATGAATGATGAATCGTAATATAACTTGGCAATACCCGGCAATCTTTGTAAACTTTACTAAAAGCTGACTTCAAATTTTGTCTGTTTGTTCAGAAGTCTGACAAAATGAAAATCTCTGCTCATGATGATCTCTGATACCTCAGTGTCTTAAAAGATAAATGAAAGGTTTTTAATAAAAAAATGCAATTAAAATCATTCAACCATTACATTAGCTGTCCAATAATGAAATGAAACTTTCATTATACAATTAATCCTTTCGATGGGGCAGAACCTTATTCAAGGATCCTGTTTAATCATTTTTTAAGTCCGGAATATGGATCCAGGATTTCTTTTTTTAGAATTACGAAAGTAGAATTTTATTTTTTAAATTGGGACCTCAATTCGGGTCAGGACTCTCGACCCCCAAAATCTCTGTTTTCAGTCATTCGAATACTAGATATAGTAATCAAATAACTTAATCAATGACGTCATTAATTTTAATACATTACCAACCATAAAAATATTGTTTAACATAACTTTTAAGTTGAACATAAAATGCAATGGATATTTTTTTTTTTTGACTTGAAATTCATTATAAATATTATACAGGAAAGTTTCACTGATTTAATGTACTTGTTCCCAGTTTTCCCCATCTGGTAAGCTGTTTTAACATCCTCCTTCCTTGTTTTGATCCTCTTCACTCATCTGTCTCTGTAGTAGTTTTAAAGGGATTCCTCACTCATTTCAGGGAACGGGGGGAAAAAACCTTATCAAAAAAATTAAAACATTGATTATTGAATTTCACTTTTCGAAATCCCTTTTTTTTGTATATTTTTTTTGTCATCCTTGTTTTACCAATTATGCTGATTTTTTTTTTTCAAATTTAGTTTGAACTTTGATTTTTTAAGTGCATAAAAATATAATCATAAGTGAGAAAGCTCTTTAAACGTTATGTTTTATTCATGTATTTTGTCAGGGAAATTTTGTTTAGGGGTTGCGGATATTTATGTGGTTCATAAAAGTCTTTCTGTTTCCCCGTTTTTTATACAGATTAGACGTTGGTTTTCCTGTTTCAAATTTTTTTTCACTTGTATTTTGTGGTCCTTTAAAGCTAGCTGTTCGTGTTAGCCCCAAAATCTGTTTTGAAAGCCCCTCTTTGACTTATATTTTTTTACTTTTAACCCATTGTCACTTGGATGGAGAGTTCTTTTCTTTGGCATCTTTCCCATCTTCTTATGCTTTGGAAGATTGCACAATAACCTTAAACTTTTTTTTATAGCCAACAGTTTTTTGTGTAGAGAGGGATTATCCGCCAAAAAAAAAACCCCCTTACCCTAGACATTTGAATGAGGAATCGTATAAAAATTGGCAAATTGGAAGTCTTCCCCCGCTGCTAAACACAGAAGCTGACACTTCAAAATTTGTAATGTTTGTTAGGAAGTGACAAAATGATCACTCTGACCATGATGGGGTCTCTTTTACCCCGTGCTTAAAAAGTTGAAAAGGGTTTTTTTTAAAAAAAAAGACAAGAGTGCACACACTGAAATGTCTCGCCTTCTTTACTAATCATTGATTTTATGTTTATAGTCCTAAATTAAAGCTTGTTACAAATGTCACATAAACTTAACATTAACCAAGATAGCTAAAAAAAGACCCAAAGAACCATGAAAAGTAGGTCAAAGTAGATGAAAATGTCAGGCAGAATGTACAGCTAACAAAGCTTCCTCAACAAATATGTTGACCCATTATTATAGTTAAGAAAAAAGGGCCCAAAAAAACAACAAAAGGTTTACAACGACAGCAAACCGGGGTTTATTAAATTTATTTTTGTCCTGGCAATATCACAAAAACCATTACTGATGAATGGGGAAAATGAAAATCGTCAATATCAAATTTGACTCCTTTTGTCTCAGTATCAACATATTTAAAATTTGAAAAGCTTAATTGAATGGGTTTTTGAGTAAATGACAACGTGAAAGGGAAAGCCATTTTACGACTTTCAAAAACCCTAATCCCGAAAGGTAAAGTCAAAAACGTCTTATTGAACTTGACTCTATTTGTATCAGTAAAAACATATTAAAAAATTTTAAAAGCTTTGGTTGAATTGTTCATGAGAAAATGCACGGGCACGACGGGAAACCCATTTTTAATCTTTAAGAACCATAATCCTGAACGGTAAAAAATCAAAATGTCATTATTGAACTTGACCTCCTTTTTCATCGAAACAGCATATTAAAATTTTGGAACTTTGGTAGAAAAGTTCTGCTAAATGGGACACGAGGGAAACCCCCTTTTTATTTTCAAAAAACCTAATTTGAAGGGTTTTAAAATCAAAATGTCATTATTAAAATTACCTCCATTTTGTCATAAAAAAACAACATATTAAAATTTTGGGGGAATTTGGTAGACAGTTCATGGTAAATGCCGGACAGACTGGAAATCCATTTTTAAATTTTTTAAGAAACCCTAAAAAACCCGAAAGGTAAAAATCAAAATCGCCTTATTAATTGACCTTGTATGTTGCAGAAAAACATATTAAAAAATTTTTAAAACTTTGGTTGGGGGGTACATGATTAATGCACGGCAACTTTGATTGCCCGCCCCCCCTATCCCAAACAAAAACCCACTTTTTGTCACAAAAAAACCGGGGTTTAAAAAAATTTAAAAGGCAAGAAGTGCTTTTAGGTATGGCAAAAAAACCCCCGGGGGGTGACATAAGACCATAATATATTTCCTACACCAAATATGTTGCCTTTGGATAAAAATTTAGAAAAAAGACCAAAACTTAAAAACTTAATTTACCCCCGAAACCCTGAAAAGAGGTCAAGGGCAGATGACATCTGCCCCTGACATGTTTCCTTACAACCTTCCTACAACAAATTAGTGACCTATTGTAAAGTATGAGAAAAACAGAAAAAAAAACAAAAAAAATTTAAATATAACCCCTGACCATGAAAATGAGGTCAAGGCGATACACCTGAGTTGGCATGACCCTTCCCCCCTTCCTACTCAAATATACTGCCCATTACTTATAGTATTGAGTTGGCTTGCCACCAAAAATTAACCTTGTTCACTGATCAGAAAGAGGGGGGGGTCAAGTGAAAAAAGTCGAGGGGATGAGGACCCCTTTCAAAAAAAAAACGCCCCCTCCTTTTGTTTTCCTTTATTTAAAAAGAGAATTAACTTACAAAAAATTTTTAACTTTTTTTTCAAGTGGCACGAACCTGAAAATGAGGTCAAGGCATTGGACTGGACTGAGGAAATTCGTAAAGGGGATTATATACAAAGTTTTAAGCATCCGGGCTTTCCCTTTAAAAATTTTTAACCTTTTGAAGTGAGCTAACGCCGCCCCCCCCGCCGGTCACTATCCCTTTTCGAGCTTTCTGCAAAAAAATACAGATTAGACCGTTGGTTTTCCTGTTTGAATTATTTTACATTGGTCATTTTGTGGCCCTTTAAAGCTAGCTGTTCTGTGTTAGCCAAAGCTATGTTTTGAAGGCCATACTTTGACTTATAATTGTTTACTTTTAACACATTGTCACTTGGATGGAAAGTTCTATCTTTGGCACTCATACCACATCTTCTTATGTCTATTGGAAGATTGCACAATAACACTTAAACATTATTTTTATAGCCAACAGTTTTATTGATGTAGAGAGAGATTATCCGCCAAAAAAACCACCACTTACCCTAGACATTTGAATGAGGAATCGTAGTACAAACTTGGCAAATCCTGGCAAGTCTTCCCCGGCTGCTAAACTACAGAAAGCTGACACTTCAAAGTCTTGTAGCTGTTTGTTCAGGAAGCTGACAAAATGATACAACTCTGACCATGATGGATCTCTGATACCACAGTGTCTAGAAAAAAGATAAATGAACAGGTTATTTTAAATAAAGAAAAATGCAATGTAATCATTCACCATTACAAAGTAACTGTCAAATAATGAAATGAAATTGACAGTTATACAAAATTAATCTTGTACGAGGGGGGGCAGGACCTTTTTCAGGACCTGATCAGGATCAGGTATTTTTAAGCTCCGGATTTCGGGATCCAGGATTTCTTTTTTCGAATTTCGGGATGTCAGGATTTTTTTTTTTTAAATTTGGGACCTCAGGATTTCGGGATCAGGACCCCTCCGACCCCCTCTCCTGTATCATTCGCATCACTGGATTGTGTTCATCAAATAACTTCAACACAGGACTTCATTATTTTAATACAATTACCAACCATAATAAATATTTTGTTTCTAACATTCAACCACTTTTGCTTTTTGCATACATGTAAATGATGAAACTTCATTATTAGAAAAAGCTGTGTAAGATTTGTGCGAGTGCTTACAACTCAAACAGGAGGTGTTTACCCTGTGGATTTGCAAATTGCTCACAAAGTACATTTGATTTGATTTTTTGTGTTTTAACGCTACTATTAAGCACTCCTTTTGGGCTATATCTTGGCGGCCAGTTGTTATTGGTAGAGGAAGCCCACAGAAAACCACCACCCTTAGTAAGTTCATACATACAACAATCTTAGTCAATTATGATTGAAGTCAAGTGCACCTGCACAAGCAGGGTTAGAAACTCCCAACCTGAGTGTTGACTAGCTAGTGATTACAGTAGTCTCACAAGGTACAACACTGTATTATAAAGGTTCAGACCAAATAACAAATAATTCCTCAATACAGAAGCTGAATAATATATAACAAAACTACAGCTTACTGAAAGAAAGACAGATGGGATTTTGACTTTGATGCACATAACAACAAACCATAACTACATTGTATATTTTTTTGGCGATATATTTGATAGTTAAATTTTCTCTCAAACCAACAACATCAGTAATGGCCCCCAAAAAAGTGTTTTAATAAAAGGCATACTTAAGTAATGTATTGAGACACTGTTTCTTATCACCGTCTGGTATTTGAGCATTCACGTCATCAAGTCTACAATTTGTGTCTAGCCTTTTAAGATACTGATATGGTCTCTGGAATGTAGGACTCTTGAATTCTATACCATCAAAGAGTCTATCATGGTCTGTATAGTCGGCAGGACGTCTGATGTTACTTAAAATCTCAAAACTTTCCTGTGGAGATCGACAGGTTACATGTGGTAAAATGTCCAAGCAATGATGTAGGCATCTCAGTTTTCCTCCCTGAAATCAACAAAAAATATCTTAAGTTCTGCATCCATGTTCTTTTAAAATTCTTGGAATGTCTCCCTTGTTCATATTACTACAAAACATTACCGTTAGCTAGTACATAGGAATAAAATTGAGAATGGAAATGGAGAATGTATCAAAGAGACAACAACCCGACCATAGAAAAAACAACAGCAGAGGGTCACCAACAGGTCTTCAATGTAACGAGAAATTCCCGCACCCGGAGGCGTCCTTCAGCTGGCCCCTAAACAAATATATACTAGTTCAGTGATAATGAACGCCATACTAATTTCCAAATTGTACACAAGAAACTAAAATCAAAATAATACAAGACTAACAAGGAACCATTTTTACATGGAAATAAGTCACTGATCTTATTTCCTTCAAATGTCAAGTTAAAGTCTATGAAATAATTATATATCATACCATGCAATCACTATATTAAAACTAATAAAATCTTTTGAAAGTAAGAGAAAATAGTAAAAATTGGATAAAACAAGAATGTGTCCCAAGTACAAGGATGCCCATCCGCACTATCATTTTCTATGTTCAGTGGACTGTGAAAATGGGATAAAATTTCTAATTTGGCATTAAAATTAGAAAGATTATATCATAGGGAACATGTTTATTAAGTTTCAAGTTGATTGGACTTCAACTTCATCAAAAACTACCTCGACCAAAAACTTTAACCTGAAGAGGGAGACGGACGGACGGACAGGCAAACGAACAAACGCACGCACAGACCAGAAAACATAATGACCATAAATGGGGCATAAAAATGGGCCATAAAAATGATAATAAAAACATTAGTATAAATCAAGGAGAATAAGAATAGCACACATTAGCAACTTCTCAATCCTACTACATAATACGCCACCATTGAACTTATATATATAGTCTGTATATGGTACAACGTACCTGAACATCCATATCTCTAGCTAGTAATGGCATTGATTCAATAATATAATAATCAAGTTCTGATCTTCTCCAGACATTTCCTGTACTTTGACCTAGACACCTGAGAACTAACAACTTACTTGTACATCCATATCTCTAGCTAGTAATGGCATTGATTCAATAATATAATAATCAAGTTCTGATCTTCTCCAGACATTTCCTGTACTTTGACCTAGACACCCGAGAACTAACAACTTACTTGTACATCCATATCTCTAGCTAGTAATGGCATTGATTCAATAATATAATAATCAAGTTCGGATCTTCTCCAGACATTTCCTGTACTGTGACCTAGACACCCGAGAACTAACAACTTACTTGTACATCCATATCTCTAGCTAGTAATGGCATTGATTCAATAATATAATAATCAAGTTCTGATCTTCTCCAGACATTTCCTGTACTTTGACCTAGACACCCGAGAACTAACAACTTACTTGTACATCCATATCTCTAGCTAGTAATGGCATTGATTCAATAATATAATAATCAAGTTCGGATCTTCTCCAGACATTTCCTGTACTGTGACCTAGACACCCGAGAACTAACAACTTACTTGTACATCCATATCTCTAGCTAGTAATGGCATTGATTCAATAATATAATAATCAAGTTCTGATCTTCTCCAGACATTTCCTGTACTGTGACCTAAACACCTGAGAACTAACAACTTACTTGTACATCCATATCTCTAGCAAGTAATGGCATTGATTCAATAATATAATAATCAAGTTCAGATCTTCTCCAGACATTTCCTGTACTGTGACCTAGACACCCGAGAACTAACAACTTACTTGTACATCCATATCTCTAGCAAGTAATGGCATTGATTCAATAATATAATAATCAAGTTCAGATCTTCTCCAGACATTTCCTGTACTGTGACCTAGACACCTGAGAACTAACAACTTACTTGTACATCCATATCTCTAGCTAGTAATGGCATTGATTCAATAATATAATAATCAAGTTCTGATCTTCTCCAGACATTTCCTGTACTGTGACCAAGACACCCGAGAACTAACAACTTACCTGTAAATCCATATCTCTAGCAAGTAATGGCATTGATTCAATAATATAATAATCAAGTTCAGATCTTCTCCAGACATTTCCTGTACTGTGACCAAGACACCCGAGAACTAACAACTTACTATTACATCCATATCTCTAGCTAGTAATGGCATTGATTCAATAATATAATAATCAAGTTCGGATCTTCTCCAGACATTTCCTGTACTGTGACCTAGACACCCGAGAACTAACAACTTACTTGTACATCCATATCTCTAGCTAGTAATGGCATTGATTCAATAATATAATAATCAAGTTCTGATCTTCTCCAGACATTTCCTGTACTGTGACCTAGACACTGACAACTAACAACTTACTTGTACATCTATATCTCTAGCAAGTAATGGCATTGATTCAATAATATAATAATCAAGTTCTGATCTTCTCCAGACATTTCCTGTACTGTGACCTAGACACCCGAGAACTAACAACTTACTTGTACATCCATATCTCTAGCTAGTAATGGCATTGATTCAATAATATAATAATCAAGTTCGGATCTTCTCCAGACATTTCCTGTACTGTGACCTAGACACCCGAGAACTAACAACTTACTTGTACATCCATATCTCTAGCTAGTAATGGCATTGATTCAATAATATAATAATCCAGTTCTGATCTTCTCCAGACATTTCCTGAACTGTGACCTAGACACCCGAGAACTAACAACTTACTTGTACATCTATATCTCTAGCAAGTAATGGCATTGATTCAATAATATAATAATCAAGTTCGGATCTTCTCCAGACATTTCCTGTACTGTGACCTAGACACCTGAGAACTAACAACTTACTTGTACATCCATATCTCTAGCTAGTAATGGCATTGATTCAATAATATAATAATCAAGTTCTGATCTTCTCCAGACATTTCCTGTACTGTGACCTAGACACCCGAGAACTAACAACTTACTTGTACATCCATATCTCTAGCTAGTAATGGCATTGATTCAATAATATAATAATCAAGTTCAGATCTTCTCCAGACATTTCCTGTACTGTGACCTAGACACCCGAAAACTAACAACTTACTTGTACATCCATATCTCTAGCTAGTAATGGCATTGATTCAATAATATAATAATCAAGTTCTGATCTTCTCCAGACATTTCCTGTACTGTGACCTAGACACCCGAGAACTAACAACTGGAACAGAAAGGCATCAACTCCTTCTTGTACCTAAAATAGATATTTCAGTTACTTCTATAGATATATATTTAATTTTACATACATAACCATTTTTCCATAAACATACAAATACTTTAATCCAGCTTTATTAAATATAAAAAAATCAACATAATTCTGTATACACCAAAAAGAAGAATCTTTTCATAAAAATAAAATTGAGTAAAATCATTTATTTTCATCAAAAGCAACAATATCAGAATAAATGGTAACTTACAACATGTGAAATATCTATGTGGAATATCCTTGGTTCATGGCATCGTGGTGCTAATGTCTCCTCCAACAAAATGTCCATTATATCATCAACATTGATAGTTTTTTCGTGTAAAGGTATAGTAACATTACTATTTTTCCTTCTGGTAATGTTAGTTATAAGTTTGTACAAATCTGTCACCATTCTTTTCTTGTACAAGGACTTGCCGACTCCTGCCCTCCATGATTTCACAACTCTTACACTGCATCTGAAATTAGTAGTCACATTACATTAATTTGGACAATTCATAATGCAAGTTGTTTTCAGGAAAATGTTCTAAATGCAGAAAATGTAAATTAAAGAATGTTACAGAATTATTTCTCATCAAAAGGTATACAATCATACCATTTTGTTGATCATTTCTCTCCTAATAAAAACAAATTCTATGATATGCTACAAAAAAATGTATCATGGCCAGATCATATCATATAAATGACCATTAGCTGACATTTGATCTTCCTAAATAATCAAAATGAAACTAGAATACTATTATAAATCAGAGATTTTTTTACATTTCTAATGTCATTCACCAATATTGTCAGTATTTTTCCCTCAGATCCGACATAACATAACCTTATAGAAATAGATTCATGTACAAAGAGTCTAAATAAGACATATGCCCACACATTACATTATATGAACTGCATCTGATAGAAACCAACCTACTGCAAGTGTATGTATATATGAGCGTGTATAAGACTTTGAATGATTTTGGAACAATAAAATATAAAGTAAAAGTTGATTTTGGACTGTTTTGTAGAGATTTTATTCAATTTTTTAACAGTTATGATACAGATTTTTAAAGAAATTTTTTCAACCAGAAATAAGTTAACATATTTATTGATATTCATTTGCATACGGTCGATTTCTATCAGATGCAGCTCATATATTGTGATTTAATATTTGTTTACCTCTCAAAGTCAACAGCTGATGCAGGTCTTATTCCAGTAGATGACCTTTCAACTTTCAGCTTAGTCAGGAGATATTTCCTGATAGTAGCGCCATCTGTAGGTAGTTGTGGTCTACGATACTTATCAAGGGCAGCAACTATTCTTGACCTATCTTCATTTTCACTGCTACATATAACTACCAGTCTATAGTTCCTTCCTTTAATAATCAAAGAGAACATGCATCATAACAGCCACTGTCAGGGTAAACAATCATAAAATACCATAGCAACAATGAAATCTTCATCAGTTCAGACATTTTGAATTTATAGATGGTATTCAACAATGAACAAGTGATGCATCATTTGGCAAGTCTCAACAGCCTTGTCTTGACAATTTGTTAAGGATTCAACAGAAATGACCGAAAAACATAGTTGTTGAAAAAGTTTTGTTTCATCACTGTTTGTTTTTCTCTTTTTATTTTTTGTTTTCAAACATCCACAACATCAAATTCTTTGGGATGATTATTCTAATTATAAACAATTAACTAAAATTGGTGTCATGTATATGTATGGTCGTATGTGATTTGTAGTTAAGTCATGAGAGTTATGTCCCTTTGTATGATGCAAACTTGTCATGTGATGTAATCTGTTTCTTAGGAATAAATGTGCCATGGCAATAGATGTGTTTTTGTTGCTCTTAGGCAAATATAAATTTGGCATCATGGGGAGGCAAGTATGTGTCCCCTCCCCCTAATATTGCTATGCAATGAATAACAATACACAAATATCATCAACCTTTAACAGATAATTTCTGCTACCCAAAAATATAATTTTGTTAGACATTAAGCCTATCTAACCTTTACTATCAGCTTGTTTCATGTGCCTCTCCAAAGATTTCTCTCCCTTGTCACTAACTTCATAATCCAGGAGATCAGCATTTACTAAACAGTAAACTTTACTGTCGTCTGCAAACAAGGATCTTCTCCAGAATATTTCCAGCTACAAAAAGTTTTAAACAAAATTTTATTTCATTGGTTTGTTTTGTTTCATATTTGTCAGGAGGACAGTATAAAATTTTAAAGATATTAAAGATGGTATCATTCAGTAATAATGAATTAGGTACTCAATGTATGATATTTAAGTTCTATGTCCACTCAAATATGTACATTTTCTTATATGTTCTATTTTTAGCTTTATCAGTAATATTGGTCGGGCATGGTCAAAAGAAAAATATTCAAAACTACATCATATAATGATGATCGATGGGTTGGATTTGGCCCAGTAGTGTCAGCGGATAATTTTTTTGAAAAAGTTAACAGAGGAAAAGTGGCCTAAGTGGGCATACAAATGAAAAAGATAAACAATACATATCACATTAGCAACAAATAGATAGAATTGATTATCATTTCTATTCTATGATTAAATTACCATATCCAGTGTTGTCTGTGGTGTACAGAGTAACACTTCATCTGACTGTGGCAGTGGTCTGTCATCTTCATGGCTGTAAACTGATATAACTGTGTTGTATATATCACCTACAATTATATCCTTGGTGAAAAACAATCAAACCAAACAAAAACAAACTTTAAAAGGGTTCTATAGAATCCTTTGTCTTGCCTGCAATGGCTGCAGTGTAAATGTGTAAAATTGAATTGACTGCCAAACACAATTATAAAATTATTGTAAGTGGTTTGGTTACCAATGAGACAACCATCGACTATAGCTATTGTGGATAATTCCATTTATAAGTAAAAGACAACAAAATTAGAAAGTAATGTTGACATATCTATAAATATAATTCTATTTTAGAGTTGATATATTGCCACTATACTTTTCTTTTAACTCTTTCTTTTTTTTTTTGCTATTTTGTTTTTAGAATATGAATATAAAATTGCAAGAATTTCTACATCTTTTCAATTGTTAACTCACCAAAGTTTTCAAATAAAATCACAATATACCATATTCAATTAAACAAGAATAAATTAAATGTTACTTGAAGAAACTTACGTTGACGACAAATAATCAAATTTGGTTCTCCCATATTGAAACAGGGTAAATATGACCTGTCAACTTCAAATATTTCTGAAATTGAAAAAAAATAAATAAGTGTAAATATTACATTTGTAAAGGGGCATTACTCTAGAATTGTAAAGGTGACGCCACCAAAATTCAAACCTGATCTGTGTTTTGTGGTAATGAGCATTGTGTATGAGTTTAATAATATTTGGTTGAGGCAAATTAAAGTTTTAGATTACAGAGCAAAACATTCAGCAGTTTTGCCATTTATAAAGGGGCATAACGTTAGAATGGTACACCATCAAAATTTAAACTTGATCTGTGATTTTTGGTAATTAGCATTGTGTCTAGGTTTCATAACATTTAATTGTGCAAAACTATAGTTAGAGAAAGGAAACACAAAATTTAATAAATTTTTCCATTTGTAAAGGGGCTATGACTGTAGAATGGTAAAAGTGATGCCACCAAAATTCAAACTTGATCTTGGTTTTTTACTAAGTTTTTTGTGAGGGTAAAACTTAATGCCCTCTCCACTACTTCGGGACAAAAATATCATGTGAAATGTTATGACCTTTCCTTGGGAAACATTGAGTAAGAGAATTACAATTAGGGTCTCATGCTTTTAGGTTTCCTATATTAAAATACAAGTCTGAATTTACCTTGTTCTTTGAGTCTATTTAGAATCATCCCTAGATGTTCTACACTAAGATAGTCTGATACACTAGAAGAAATTGATGTAAGAAAGGTGTCCCACAGACTTTCCAGAGCTTTGATTAATATTTCTACATTATTTTCGCTGCAAATAGAAAGTAAAACCATTACATTTAAGAATATTAACTGCAGTATGAATTTATTTTTTTATTTTAATGTTAGAATTTGACATTATCCACTATTGAGAATAACATATGAAGCATTTTATTGAATTACATAGGGGAAAAAGGTAATGTTTGCATAATAAAATATCTAAAAATCTTTAATAAGTTGTTAATCATATTGAAACAAAACTAAATATTGCTCATGTATCAATTGATTTTTGTTTTATAATTTCAAAAATTACCCCGTTCCCATTCCCAGGTGATGGACAAGACTTCCTGTTATAGATGCTAATGACTGCTCTGACTGTGTCCAGCCTGTAAATCTACTGAAGGCCTGCTCCTCTAGTGAACCAGTAGATTGCCTGCCTGGTTCATCTAAATCCATGGCTTGGAAATCATCTTCGTTATCCATACACCAAACTATACCTAATCATAAAATTGCTGCCGATCAAACATTAGTTTTAAATAGGGATTCATATAATTTATGTTGCTCAAAATTTGTAATTGTTTGCTGAACTTTTTATTGCAAAAAGTCATGTATTAAACCTATAGAAACAGCCAAAAGAAAAAGTTGGGTTTTTTATCGAAAGAAAAAATGAGTGTCATATAATGAAGCTTAAGAAATATTTAGACACCCTTTTTTAGGTATGAAATCTCTCATGACATTGAACCGTCGTCAAATCTGACAGGGAATGCCAAATTTTTTTTTAAAATCCTGACCTACTGACCCTAATTTATTTGCCTTGGCAGCAGGAAACAGACATATTTTTTTTTGGCCTAAGTGTACATTGTAAAAAAAAATTCAGCAATGTAGAAAAACAGGCTTAGATAACTTTGACTGATATATAATGCTATAAGTAAGCATATATTCATCTAGATGATTAAATAATCTTGATGTATTTGTGCATGCAAAGAGCTTTCTGTATTTATATTCATCACCATCGATTAACCGAAACATAAAGTTTTTCAAATAAAAACTGCTAAACTTGACAAAAACACAAACCTCCATCAACATCATCTGGTCCCACATTTTTCAGAGCTTCTTTTGCTAGCTCCATATTGTATCCTGCTGTTATCATTTCTTGTAAAAATTTACTGGTTTTTATTTCATCTGGTTCTTCCACTTCTACCATGACTTCTTCGTCACTTTCTTTTGTTTCTTCTTCTTCTTGTCTTCTTTTATCCATTTGTTCCACATCCTCCTTGGCAGCAGACATAGCTTTGACAAGATCTTCTCTTGTACATCCCTGTTTAACAGCAGACAAAAGTGGATAGATGAGAGCAGACGGCTCTTGATTGGAGCCAATTTTAACAAGTTCTTGTTGCAATATTACCATCTGATCAATTGTGAAGAAATTCAAGCAATAATATTTTTCTCTCTTCTCATCTATGTATCTAAGCCAGTTCTCATGGCACTGCTCGAGAAATTTTGCTATTTTGGGTATTATAGCGCTGACATCTTGACTGGACTCATCAACTCTTCCTTTTAATGTATGCCTGTCCTCTCCATATCCAAAGTATATGAATGCGCAAGCAAGTCTTCCTCGGTCGCACAAAAATTTAACATGCCATTGAGAGAACAAAACGCAGCCTTCTTCTACTAGTTTGGCATAAATATTTCCAAGTCGGACTACACCATCCAATATCTGTAAGTAAAAGTTATATTTTTATAACCCTTTCTGAAATTTATCTTCAAAATCATTTATCATGATTTAATAAGCATTATTTGAACTAGGTCATTTCACCTTGATGAAGCTAATTTCATTCAAAATCATAGTTTAAATTAGTTGAGATCACTGATATGTTTAAGTCTTATCAGTGATTTTTCTAAAAAGTTTAGTGTGTGTGAAAATGGCTACTTCACCATAGCAATGAAAACCTAAGACCACAGTATAGAAAAAATATCCTAAAGTCCAGGGGCAGTAATTCAATTCAAATCAAACTTGAACAAAAACATTTTCTATCTGAATCTTATCATTATATACTAATAAGACAAAATCATATCCTGGCACATGAATAGCTATTGCATTCAACTTTTGATATCTGGAATTTTTAAATAGAGAAAGGACAGACAAATTTTAAACTAAATAACCTGTCAACTTAAGGCAAAGGTTTAACTTATCTGGATTTTAGGCTTTTCATGAACAGTAAATATCTATAGATGTCCTGGTTGGTTTCAGAATTTTATAGTGACTTGAGTAACACCGGTATCACTCAGATTACAATTCTACCTTGACATCTAAGTTTGTATTTAGCCTATAAAATACTTATTTAGCCTTGAGAATTGAAAGGTCAGTTTATCCCATTCATACAATAGAAGTTTACCTATGAGGATCTGAATGGGATTTACAGAATAGAGAATACATGTAATAGCAATAATAAATATTGAATAGAGAAAATGAACAACAAAATAAAGAATAGAGAATAATGGGGTGCAAAAGTATATAGAATACCTGTGCAAAATAAAAGGTAACTTAGGTAACCGTAATGCAATACTGGTAAAATAAATTATCAATGAACAGAATTAATAAATAATCTTGTAACAGAAAGAATAAATAGTAAAATCATTTCATGAGATTTTACAGAATGAGAGTTGTTTTTAAGGCTAAAGAGAAATGCCCTAAATATTTAAAGAATACAAATATTAAAAAAAACAACATCCAGGTCCTCATGTCATTTACATTGTCAAAATATATATGTTGTGTACAAATTGTAATGTTGTACAAATTATAATTTGTACAGATTTTTTGTACAAGTTATCAGAGTTTCAGGAACTGCTAGACCCAAATAGATGATGCAAGTACACAGTCTTGTGTTTCTCATATTTATGTCATATTTCCACAACTACATGATGCAGTCTAATACTGAACATTGATACAAAAACATTATAAGAATATAAAAATACTTTTGAATGGATATGATTTTGGTATGAGGAGAAAATTAAAATTAGAATTTAAACCATTCAGGTGTTCTCATTTCAAGTTTGAAGACAGAGAGAATAGCAGTAAATGTTAGGTTGAAGTATATAATTTTGTATTTAAGACATTACACTGGTACATTTTAGAAGATAAACTTGTATCACCTGGTGCAAGAAGGTATGTGTCAAAAAACTTATAACTTGTACAAAAACCCTATACAAATTATAATTTGTACAAACTTACATCTTGTACACAACATATATACTAAACTTGACATCTGGTCAAACTGGTTTTAAACTAGACATCTAGACAAACTGGTTTGGTATAACTGACTGTTTGCTCCTGCCCTAGATGTCTATTTCACAGTGACCTTATGTGTTTGTGCTTAGAGTACATTGTACGTTAATATTTTATTGATTTTCTGTTGGGGAATAACCTAAACATGCTAAACAGTGGCTTGAGATTTCAATCAATATAATCTTTAAGTAAAGTTTATTTTATATGAACTGATATTGGTATAATAAATTAATATTTGGAATTTTATATCCTGGTTGATGATGTTTTTTTGGGACCCAGATGTTTATTTTCATTCTTGTTCACTTTATTATTATTTTAATCTTCAATGCACATATAAAGATAGTAAAACTTTCAGCTCTGATTTAAAATATTTTGCATCTAAATAATAATCTGTCAGATTTTGGTGTAAACAAGACAGTGTAATAGAAAACCTGAAAGCACTGTCTATTTCTATAACAGTCAAGCAGATAGGTTTTTTTTATATCTAAAAAAGAAACTACCATGTAAAGGAATATGCAATTAAAAAGCCTTAAATAACCCCAAAAATTCAACATTAACAGATTTTGAAGAAGTAACTCAAGATGCACAAAGTTTAAGTATTGGTCAGAATATAGGGTTCTTTTGTATTTAAACAATAATACAATAACAATAGAGTGACCTTAATTTTGGACAAGGTAAATGGCATGAAGCCAAATTTATCAACTCCTATTGTTCAATAGGTAACCTGACCTTTCAATTCTTAAGGCTAAATAAGTATTTTATAGGCTAAATACAAACTTAAAAGTCTAGGTAGAATTGTAATCTGAGTGATACTGGTGTTACTCAAGTCACTATATATAAATTAACACTTTTAAATATCTGATGTCTTTAGGTTTGGTTGTTGAACATTTGTTTCATTGATGTTTATTTACCTTATTCACATCAAAATTATGTTACCTCCATAAATCTATCCACATCATCTTTTCCTTTCTCTGCTTTACCAGCTACTAACATGAGTCTAGACTGAAGGTCATGGAGTTGATCATATCTGTAGAGCTTTCTCTGAGCAACATTGCCTTCAAGATCATCTTCAGCAACTCTAAGTTCCAATACTTCATTCAAGTTCTAATGAAGTGATAAAAGTATATGCAACAAATATGGAGAAAAATTAATCAAACATTAAGTTTGCATTCATATAATACTCAGTCACCATTAAACAATGGGAAAATATAAATACTTAGTCATTTTATAAGCAATAAATTAAGGGCTATAACTCTTGACAAAGAAAGTGAACTCTTAATTTTGTCATTAACAACATATTAAAATTTAAAAAACATTGGTTAAACTGTTTTCAGTTAATTCACAAAAATAAATTATAGTTCAATCTTCTTAAATCAAAGACTATGAATTATAAAAGTAACAAGAATGTGTCCCAAGTACACTGATGCCCAATCCGCACTATCATTTTCTATGTTCAATGGGCCGTGAAATAACTAACTTTCAAGTTGATTGGACTTAAACTTCATCAAAAACTACCATGACCAAAAACTTTAACCTAAACTTTGCACTATCTTTTTTTATGTTCAGTGTACCGTGAAAATGGGATAAAATCTCTAATTTGGCATTAAAATTAGAAAGATCATATCATAGGGAACATGTTTACTAAGTTTCAAGATGATTGGACTTCAACTTCATCAAAAACTACCTCGACCAAAAACTTTAACCTGAAGCTGGACGAAAGGACGAACGAACGGACGGACGGAGGCACAGACCAGAAAACATCATGCCCATATATGGGGCATAAAAATCGTCAATATATCGAGACCTCAATTTTGTCATCAGTAACAACATATTAACATGCTAATAGTTCTTAAACAACATAAAGTGCATCTTTAGAATCAATCAAAAACTATAATTAACTCCTAAATGGCAAAGGGTATATTGTCAATATCTATCTTGACCTCAATTTTGTCATCAGTAACAACATATTAAAATTTGAAAACCATTGTTTAAATGGTTCAAACGTTATTGAACAGATATAAAACTGGAGCAACCTACCTTCCTACCCAACACCAAACAACCCTAAATCAATAACTTAATTAAAAGGTTAAAGGGCTCTAACTCCTTCAAATCAACATTGCAATAGCACACTAGTCACTAAAATCAAATAAAAAAATATATATTACAAAAATAAGCTGTAAAAAATTTGCCAATGAATTAATTACACAAATGTCACAAGTAAAAAAACTGACCTATTTCACAAATGTTTTCTGAATGGAATGAATATATATGTCGTGTACATGTTATTATTTTGTACAGGTTATAACTTGTACAAACATTTTATACAAGTAATTACTTGTATGATGCCATCATACAAGTTATTACTTGTACAAATACAATTGTACAAGTAATTACTAGTACAATTTTTACTGAGAAAAAGATAATAACTTGTACAACTCATAATTCTACCTTGGCCTAATTGATGTTCTCAACAAATCGTTAACATTTAAACAAATAATACAAATAATTTATGACTTAGACCTAAAGGTATAAACTTTTACTCATATGTGTATTTTTTGTAAAACAAATAAATGAGCAAAAGGAGTAGGTCCAGTAAGACCCCTTTTTGGCCCCAAAATATAGCAGTTTTACAAAATTGTTAAAATATAAACTTTTAGTTATTTATTGGATAGTAGAATGGTTCTGCTACATAAATATGGGCTGTTTTTGACAATACAATGCACATATATTGGGTACTAGCACCATTAAGTCATGCTAAATTACTGAAATCTTTACAATTCCAGCATTTTAGTTAAATTTAAGACGGTTTCCGTGTAAAACGAAAGTGGCCGCATTCGTGTTCATCCACAATATTGAAATGGAAGTTGTATTTGATGATAATACATAACATATATAAAGATTGAGGATGAACACGGATGCGGCCACTTTTGTTTTTGACAAAAACCATCTGAAAAGTGACATTTTTTCGCATATTTGGTAGATTTTTCATATTTGAGCTTGAATCGGATTGTTTTTAATGATTAAATAAGTTAAAATCTTTCACATAAATTAATTGAATCCTATGAAATAGACACTTAAGTGTTTAAAAAGTGGTCAAAATCTTTAGTCAGATGAAATTGAAATTTGAGGCCAAAATCGGTCCTTACCGGACCTACTCCTTTCAAAAAAGTCAAAACTATGGTATAAAGATGCAAAGCAGTGTAGAAAAAATATACTATGATAAAATAATTTACTTGTTGCATGACAGTAAATTTCTAACAATTTGGTATTCACATACGTAAGATAAAGAGAGAAAATTAGTAAATTAATGTAAAGGAAAGCCAAACTAAGCACTTCAAAAAATTTCTTATGGCAGTATGGTGTTTTGAATGCAGCAGAAATCTAAAAACTCATTCCCAATTTAAAGTGGACGAACAGTGGCGGATCCAGCCATTTGAAAAAGGGGGGTTCCCAACCCAGGACAAATGGGGGGGGGGGGTCCAACTATATGTCCCCATTCAAATGCATTGATCGTCCAAAAAAAGGGGGGGTTCCAACCCCCGGAACCCTCCCCCTGGATCCGCCACTGACGAAATTATTCATTATTGTACAGTTAATAAACTAAATTACCCTTTGATAAAAAAAACCAGCACATTCGAAAAGATGTTTAAAAGATTTAGAAATAGGAGACAATGTTATAATATCAGTGCAAAGAGTAGATCAAGGTCCGATGGACTGTAGAAATGTCAAAGGAGTTGTGCTGAATAATGCCGAAAATTGATATAAAATAGGGACAGTTGGAATCATGATTGATTTAATGAGTGTTAATCAAATTGAATAGATTCAGAGAAAGGATTTGACAATGTTGGACATACCAGAGAAATGAATAAGAAAAAAAAGTAAAAGAAAAAAAAAATACCTGACAATTGACAAAAAAGACGTACAAACCCAAAGAAAGGAACGTTTTTGATAAAACATTTAAAGCAAAATAAGAAACAAACATAACTCAAAGATAATGTGTTGTACAAGTTATTATCTTTTTCTCAACAAAAATTGTAAAAGTAAT
Source organism: Mytilus edulis (assembly GCA_019925275.1). Classification (NCBI taxonomy): domain Eukaryota; kingdom Metazoa; phylum Mollusca; class Bivalvia; order Mytilida; family Mytilidae; genus Mytilus; species Mytilus edulis. The sequence goes on from CM034357.1 coordinate 35,950,469, forward strand.
TACTGGTACAATTATTTCTGTACAAGTAATAACTTGTTTGATGGCATCATACAAGTTATTACTCGTACAAAGTTTTTGTACAAGTTATAACCTGTACAAAATAAGAAAATTTACACAACATATATGTATTAAACATAAAATAATGTATCAAAACTTACAGTTTTCCTAAGATTTTCAATTTTCTTCAAATTGCCAACTTGATATATTCCTTTGGTGTTTATAGCTTCAGCCTGTTGAAGGGAGCTAACTTCTACTGATCCGTGAGATTGTTTTACAGTTTGTAACCATGCCAACTGTCTGTTGGTGTCAATCTGCACAAAAAGATTGCATAGTATCAGTATAGTGGTAGTTACATTTTAAAACTAATATCAATTTTCCTTAACAGTTCCCATAGGCATGCATTTTATCAGTTCTGCTTTTCCAGTATTAGCAATTATTTTTCTGATAATTTTGTTCATTACTGTTTCAGAACTGATACACCTTTATATTTTTTAGAACTGACTTTTTTCTAATTTGAAAGTACATATGCCTTTAAAAAAATAAGCACTAAATTTGAAGAAAAAATAATCAGAATTGAAACAGTAAAAAAAACAAAGTCAAAATATTGAATAAAAAAAGTAGTGAAAAAGTTATGAAAAAGACAATTTAAAGGCTAGAGTTGTGGTATACAGTATTCTTTTTTTATTTTTGTACATGGATGATTGGTAAGTTTTCTGGTATAATTTTTATTTTCTTTTATTTTGAGGACCTTTCTAGCTGACTATGCAGTATGTGTTTTGCTCATTGTTGATGGCCGTACTGTGATGTAGTTATTTAACTTCTATGCCATTTGGTCTCTGGTAGAGATTTGTCTCCTTGGCAATCATTCATCCACATCTTAATACTTTAATATAAACATACCAATTTCTTCGGAAGTGTTGGGTTTGCTAACAGTTCTTTCCAGACCTCTTGGCACTTATTCAGGAAGATCTTTGTATTGCAGTCTTTCTCTAAATTGAAAATCAGTGGAGCATATCCAGTTGTTGCTGAGTGGAGACAGTTAACCTTGTCAATCTCCATGTCTCCTTCTCCAGCAGAAATACTAGCCAAGTCAACGAAACACCTTTAGTTCTTTCAGTCCAGCTGCAAAAATTATACCAACGTCCATGCAATATATAAAATTTCATTATAAAATAACTATGAATTACTCTCTTACAAGATATAAAAAATATTTCTAATTCATTAAATCCATTTTACTTTTCATTAATACAATTCATGCAAAAAGCAAAGCAGTATGCATTTTCATTAACATTACTAGTGTAAACATAAACATTGCAGATAGATAAGATTACTGTGGAGTCATTTTTTTTTCATGGGCACCAATTTTCCTTGATTTAGAAAAAAAAGTGTATGCAATAATATTTGAATTCATAGATGAAAATGAAATCCACTTAAACTGGTTCTCAGAAAAATAATAATGAAACCACAGTATCCCTTACTTTAGACAGTATACACATTCTAAATAAATGTTATACTGTGAATGTATAGGGTTATTTTTTTATGCATATCTCCTGGAAATGAATTCTCAAGATAAGAAATATTTTATTTAAAAATATGAAGACACCAAGATTTAATTTGGCTGAACTTATTTATGGGTCAGTATACTTTTAAAATATCAAAAAATCTAGATAACATACATGGCATAGTTTTTCTCAACCAATCAACAAGTTGTTTACATCTGATAAATGTTTTTAAACATTCAGCTCTGTCTATTGTAACTTCCCTCAGGACAGAGCAGGTCTTCAGTAATGATCTATCAAGCTTGTTCATACTAGTATCAGCTCCCTTTGTCTAAAATGAAAAAGAAGGAAATAAACACAAGGCATACCATCCATCTTTAGAAAATTTCCATGGGGTTAAGGGCATGACAACAGTTTTAAAGGTACCAATTTGATCAGAGTTTTGTATACAAATTTTTAACTCTAGAATAGTGTCATGTCTTGTCTTTTCTCTTTATATGGTATACTATAAACAATGTGCTCCAAGCTTTTATTCTTTTTTCATTTGCATGTTTTTTATTAGTTATTGTGCAGAAAAAAAGTAGCTACATTATTAGCAAGATCTTTTCTTGTGTAGGAAAAACTTGCATACAACACCCAGTATTTCCATGACATCAAAATTTGTACCCAACACTGTGTTGTGCTAAGGACAAATGATGCAATATATAGGATCAGGTAATATATTGTAATGTCCAGATAATGGCTATTAAACATAGCACTACATCTCAATCTATAACAAAGTAAGCACACTTTATTGACGTGTTTTAAAATTCATATTTAATAGTCTGATTTACCTCATAGAAAGAAAATGTTTTATGAATAATTCTTTTGTTTTAATTTCATCATGCTTGCTTTACACAGTCTTGAGCTGCTATCATCTGCTCATACACAGAAGTTACTGAGACTTAACATGCATTTTCAAATGTAAATGGACGGACAAAACCAGAGGGAGAGAGTAACACTTAATGCCCACTTTGCCTTAGTAAAAGTCTGTAATATGAGTTATATATTTACATATTTGCAAATCTCCATGATTTGACGGAAGTCTCCCTTCAGATCAAAGGCTTTTACTACTTCCAATATGGCCTCAGCACCAAATTCACAACTTTTCAGATTTCTGTATTTTTCTATCTGGTCAAGTCTTTCTTCAACCCATTTTGTATTTCCTTCTTGATCAAGAAGCATTAGTTCACATCTTAAATTGTCTATTTCAGTCTTCTTGAAAAACCTTTCAAATTCAGAAAATAATAAATCTCCCCTTTTTAATGCTGACAGATAGTTTTCCAATGATTTGCAGTTGGTTCCCATACATCACTCAAAACTTCTCCAATATTCAATTTTCTTCCCAATTTTTTCTTCAACTCAATCCCTCTTTCTTCCCATAGCTTTGTAAAAAGAAGTCCTATGCTGCATTTCACAATGTCTGGTAGTACATCAAGCTGATCCTGACCAAGTTCAAAGATCTTTACAAATGGTCTGTGTTTTTCTAGGTCTGCTATTTCATCAAATGACATAGTTTTAACAAGGAAGTTGAGAGGATATGTCCCTATATTCTCCAAATCTCTGATATTTTTCTCCATTTCAAGTGTATCAGCTGGAAGAAAGAAGAGTGATGTTGTAAATCGTTTTTTAATTGGTCATTCTGAAGTTGATAAGGCTATTTAAGGGGGTTTATTGTTGTGTAAACTAATATGACTCACTTTCAAGATGAATTAAGTCGAAGAACTTATGTTATGTTTGTGAGTATAAAGGCATAAGAGTACCCTCATAAAAACAACCATTATTACTCATAATTCCAATAAAATACTGTGAAAATAGATCAAAGTCTCAAATGGCCTGGTTACAATATTTGAGACTTTATTTTTCAAAAAACAATAATTTCTAAAGTCTGGAAAAATGAGCAGGCTTAAGTTTAAGTCTTTTTTCAGTGGCAAATATAAAAAGGAGAGAAAAAACATACAAAAGGTTTATATGAAATTCTTTTAATTTTATATAATCTATGTTTAATTAAGTTTTAGAAGTAGGTTTCACATTAAATTTTAGCCAAATGTTTCTTATCTTGATCAATTTTGTAAAAGAAAAACATATCCAAGCCTTTTCACGGAAGATAAAACTCTCATTGCTGAAAGGAATAATTACGGAAAACTCTTGAAAAAAAGTTCTGACATAAAAGGAATCCAGTAATTAGATTATTATTTTTACCTTTGCAATGGATGCTGTAATTCAGGAATTCTTTAACAGTTTTAAGAACTTTAGCATAAGTCTGGAACTCTTTTTCTCTTAGGTTCAAGGTTAACATTGCAACATTGACCTTCTCGTCTTTCATTGATTGAACAACTTTCTGAAAGTTCTCTCTTTTCTCCAATATTATCTGCAGATCTTTTATCATAATACTACCACAAAGTAACTGAGCAACTGTGTTCTTCAATATCTTGATTGATTCATCAAGTAACTTTAGGCAATCACTTTTCAAATGCTTTGAAAATTTGTCTGAAACATAATTAGAAAACATTTAATATTCATTAGCCAAGTAACTAGAACTAATATGACTCTTCTTGTTTAGAAATATCAACAGGGAACAGTGGTCAAAACCTCTTATACTTCAATAATAACTTTTCAATCTATCTTTTTTAAATTTGCATTTACACTGTATGACATGATAATTTTTGTTCAACACAATCATGAGTAAATAAACTCATCATAATTAAAAGACCATCAAATTATTTACTTCACAACTTCTGGTCCTTATAGGTTGCCTAATTTTATAAAGCTACAGATAAAAAAAATCAAGTCATAAATTCATACAGACACTATATTATGTTATGAAACATACAACTTCTATGTGACTGTCATACAAGAAATGGGTTTAGCTAGCCATAAAACCAGGTTAAATCCACTATTTTCTACATAGGAAAATACCTGTACCAAGTTATAAATATGATAGTTGTTATCATTTGATGTGTTTGAAGTTTTGATTTGGGACTGTTTGTTTCGAATTTTCCTCTAAGTTCGGTATTTTTGATATTTTACTTTTTACAAATAGACTGACGGACAATGACTAATTGTATACACATGAAAAAAAGTATCGCAACACCTTGATTTTTTAAAACTTGAAAAATCAGCCTCTTATTTTGGATGGAATACGATAAAATATTTGTAAAATAATATATGTAAACATAGTTGATGATAACATTGGCTTTAAAACGAACAAAAAATGTATGAAAAAAAAAGTTTTATCTAACCACAATTTTGATAACAAAATCAAGTGTTTTTGTACAAAAAAATGCATTTTACAACTTTTACTGTAGTCAAATTTTACAATGTTAGACAGTTCAAAATTAATTTTTAGATGATTGTTCACATCATGGTTTATCGTTGTACCCAAATAATTAGTACTTTGTGCGCAGACTCCATTTAAACGGATAACCGCATCTTAACGTCTTCTGATTCCTGCCATAAGTCCACTAATTTGTTGCTAAGGTAGCAGCAACCATTCCTGACGAAGAACATTGTTTATTTCATGATGTGTTTGAACTTGGGTGTCCTTTTGCGCACTTTATGCAAAAAAGTGTCCCATAATCTGCCATCTTGCTGTAGTTAAGAGTTGTGGATGACCAATTACAAGGTGGCAATCACATAACTTTATAAACTTGATTATTTAAAGTGTTGAAAACAATGAGGATAAAAACATATGTTTTATTGTTTATGAGTACAGTTGCTGCATGAGCAGATAAGAACTTATCGAGTCGATATTTATTGATAAAACTCAGGCGAGATTTAAATAATGTTTAACTAGCTCTATTTCAACAAATTTTATCACAAAAAAATAAAGAGTCTTTTTTTAATTTGAATTTCAATTTGGTGTTGCAATACTTTTTTCCATGTGTATGGTATACACCCCACTTCATGAGGGGCTATAAAATGACATTTCATCATTCTTTTCTGCCACATTATACAATTATTATTTCAGCAGCTTAAAGTAAAAAGATCCTTTGCAGATTCCTAATTAATTAATGTCATCAATGTGCAAAGCATCATCAGTTATGAGCTCATTATCACCTTCCTATAAATGATTTGTAATTTTATTTTAGCTTTAATAGAAAAACTTACAATACATTTCAATAAACGTTGGAAAAGGAGCCCAAGTTATTGCATGCTCTAAAGTCTGATGAGGGTTTCTGTTCTGACTTTGGTCCCAATTTCTCTCAAGAACATTGTTGATCAAATCCCCAAATCTCATTACAACTCTGTCTTCACTCATGATCTTCATATCAAAATTTCTGCAGTTCTGTATAGCCTGAATATAAGCAAATTTTTTACAAGGAAATAAAAGTGAGAATGGAAATGGGGAATGTGTCAAAGAGACAACAACCCGACCAAAGAGCAGAAAACAGCTCAAGACCAATGATAATTCTTCAATACAGTGAGAAAATCCTCCACCAAGAGGCTTGCTTCAGCTGGCCTCTAAACAAAAATGTGTACTAGTTCAGTGATAATGGACGTCATACTTAACTCCGAAAAATATAAAAGAAACTAAAATTTAAAATCATACAAGACTAAAAAAGCAGGTTTACATCATTTTAAGACCTTTGTAAAGGGTCAACAAAAAATGAATTAAATAGTTTTTTAACTTCAACTATATCAGAAACAGAAAGGTCTTGAACAATAGATAGATTTATAGTGATAATACATATTCAACAATTATTTAACAAATTTGATAAAAATCTACCCAAAAGTAAATACCTACATAGATTAATAATCATTTAATAAGGATCAATGTTGTTACTTTTCCACATACCTTAAGAGCAACTTCACTTAAAATTGCCTGCACAGCACTCTCAAATGCTTCATTGTGCAGTAGGTAAATCTTCACCAATTCATCATCAGAACCCTGTTAACAAAAACATTGTTAAGATCCAGAAATTGTCATTCATAATTTTCAAGAGAAGTAACTAAGTGCAACACAAAATAAATTCAATGGTTATAATTATCAGGTAAAACTGAAAATTTTACAACCAAACACACTTCCTTGGAGTATTGATACAGTTGCATTGATTGAAGATACATTACTATTTACAAGTGTTTTTAGATATTGGTTTACAGATAAATCTAAGTGGTACTAACTACCCTTTTGATATGAATTAGAATACTATGTTATAAATGTATATTTTAAGAATTTTTGAAAATAATAAATGCTACCACAACATGGAAAAACAAATGAGTAATAAATCTACAAGTAAAACCTTTATAATAAAGTCTGTGGATTTTTTGTAAAAACCTTGCTCTATTAGCCACAACATCTCAATATTGCATAATTAATAATTAGCTAAAACTCAATATTCAACTATTTACTTCTTTAACAGTAACTTAAATGTTAATTGCAAATCTATATCTGAGCTTACAATGTATTTGTAAGTAAAATTATTTCATTTTACACTTCTATCCACAACACATCTATCCATAATTCAAAACAAGGTCAATGAAGTTTATTACATGTATCTTGTACGTGTACTTCCAAATTACTTTACCTTTAATTGCATTTCCAGCTGAAAATGTTCCTCCACATGCTTGAAGTATTCATCCCTAATAGGACCTTTAGGTATATTGAATTTTAAAGCAGCATTCCAACGCTACAAAAATAAATTAAGTAGAATCTTAAAATATAATAAAACTATGAAAACATATCAGGTAAACAGTTAATTTAAGTTAATAAACAGAAAGGCAGTGTTACATGAACAAAAGCAAAGCATGTTTTTTCTTAGTTTAGTTACAAGACATACTTTTTCCCCGTTTAAATGGTTTTCAACTATTAATTTTTAGGGCCCTTCATAGCTTGCTGTTTAGTGTGAGTCAAGGCTCCATATTGAAGATCCTACTTTGACCTATAATGTTTTAATTTTAAAAATTGTGACTTGGATGGAGAGTTGTCTCATTGGAACTCATACCAGATCTTCTTACGGTATATCGAATTATTCAAGAAAACAAAATAAACAGCTGCGCCATGATCGCATGATACGCCCGACGTCTTGTGTGGAAGTTTTATGCAATAATCATAAATAGTTTCAGAGAAAGTTTTAAGCAATAACCATATATTGTTTTTGAGACACGGCGGGACATGTGAAACCCCCAACCCTGTTTTTTTTTTTACAAAAAACTAAATATCACTAAAATAAAATTTTGATTCAAAACTATACAGATCTTTAGATTAATATAACAAAGAAGTGTGTAAAGTTTTAAGCAACAATTATAAATTGTTTTTGAGATATGGCACAACATGTAAAAAACCCTCCCCCTTTTTTACAAAATACTCAATAACTCAAAAATAAAATTTTGAATCATCACCAAAAAGTATACAGATATTAAGATTAATATAACTAAGAAGTGTGTAAAGTTTTTAGCAATAATCAAGAATCGTTTTTGAGATACGGTGCGACATGTGAAAAAAAACACACCCCTGTTTTAGTTACAAAGTGCCGTAACTCAAAAAGTTTAAATCTTATTTTCACCAAAAAGTATACAGATCAATTGACATCATAAAAAACAACTATATTAAGTTTCATGAAATTTAGATAAGTCGTTCTCAAGTTACGGTGTGACATGTTTACGCCGGACAGACAGACAGACAGACAGACAGACAGACAGACAGACAGACAGACAGACAGACAGACAGACAGACAGACAGACAGACAGACAGACAGACAGACAGACAGACAGACAGACAGACAGACAGACAGACAGACGGACGGACGGACGGACACAGGACATTTGTATACCATAATACGTCCCGTCAAAATTTTGACGGGCGTATAAAAATCCCTAATTTGTTCATTGTCGGAATATGCAACATTTATTTGCATAAGCTTAAATCTTAATGCGAGAGAAACGCAAAGTTCGCCTAGCTTTCTCCTTTTCCGTATTTTCCTACAATATACAGTACGAACTTATGTTTTAGCAGACAATTTAAAGTTAACGCATGAAAACATGTATCTCTATTTTACCGACATTACTTTTCATTAAAATCGAAAGGCATTTTAACAGGGATCACAAAGTAAACTGCCACATAAACAATGATTAGAATGTATCCGTTCGCTTCAAATAGAAGCAGGATAAGTATGCGTATACTGTTTTGTATTTATATAGTAAAATGGTCGACTGTAGGATACAAGTCCTTTTTCCAGCACTCGAAAAAAATAAACATTGTGATTCAGCCGACAAAGAACGGTTAAATTCAATCAATTACTTGTAATTCATGGACATATGGTGTAAAAATTGTTAATCAAATATTCCTAATATATTTTCCGGTATGTTCATTTTAAGTTTGTATAAAGAACTGTTAACGTCATTATCCAACTACATTTTTACGTCTTTATTTTCCCGGACCATCGCACTTTAGCGTGACCATCGTTCTTTAGCGTCCCCATCGCACTTTAGAGTCCTACATATATAAATTGTAGTTTTGAAAATTTCATTTAGGTTTTAGTAGGGAAAGACTATTTAATAACATGTAGCTTTCGATAAATATGGAATAACCAGCTGCGCCGCAAGGGCATGATACGCCCCCCCCCCCTTTTTTTTTTACAAAAAACTCAATAACTCTAAAATAAAATTCTGAATCATCAACAAAGAGTATACAGATCTTATGATTAATATAACTAAGAAGTTTGTAAAGCTTTAAGCAATAATCACAAATAGTTTTAGAGATATGGTGCGACATGTGAAAAAAAACCCACCCCTGTTTTAATTATAAAGTCCAGTAACTCGAAAAGTTTAAATCTTTTTTTCAATGAAAAGTATACAGATCTTTTGACCATCATAATAAACCACCATATTAAGTTTCATGCAATTTGAAAAAGTGGTTCTCAAGTTACAGTGCGACATGTGGACGCCGGACAGACAGACGGACATTTGTATACCATAATACGTCCCGTAAAAATTTTGAAGGGCATATAAAAACAAAATTTTATTAACCTCAAGATATGCTAGTTCCTCTTTGTAAAATGGTGCTTTTGACATCCAGTCACAAAAATCAAATCTGAATTCTGCAAAAAATGCCATATGATCCTCTTTGGATATTTTTTTATCTTTGATTTCTTTCCTTTTAAAATCAGCATCTGTTTGTGTTTTGTCATACAAATCTAAAGTCACTAGAAAAGCTTCCATCATAATCATTCTTGTTGGTTTGGTCCCATATTTATATCTGTTGTAATTTTCCCTCACAATATCTGCTGCTATCTTTAATGATCTCCATGCATCAATAAAAGTTCTGAAATAAAGAAGTTTGTCAAATATTATCCAACCTTGTTTTATTTGTCTGGTACCTAGTAATAGAAACTTCATTAAATACGACATCAATGATCTTGGGGTAAAATGTTTAGAAAACCATTAAATTAATATCCAGATCTGTGCAACTATATTTAATCCAATGACTGTTCTTGCACCAGTGCTTTATTTGCAACAGCTTGCTTAGGGTTCAATAATCCCATGTAACAATACAAAATTTATGACATTTTATGAGGGTCTAAATCAGTCAGGGGCGTTACTTAAACAAGTTATTTTTTTTAATTACTTATATAAGTAATTTTTTATTTTAAAAATAATAAAATTACTTAATAGAGTTATTTTAATTTTTAATAGAAACATAGACTAAATGTAGTTTTCATGATTTTAAACAACATTTTATATCATAAAATAAAGAATTTATCAGATTTGAAAGGAGTATAGAGATTAAGGGTTACTTTGAAAATAATGACAAAAATATTACTTGAATAAGTTATTTTAAACATTTTTGAAAAAAATAGCAATTACACTTATCTAAGGCACATATGTAATTGATTTAGGTTACAAATTATAAATAACTTCAGGTCTAAATTAATTCACAAGTATCTATCTATTTAAATCAGTCTACCTTCAAGATTTTAGAGGAAAATGATAATTTAATAGTCCCAAGAGACCAATCTTTGACCCAGAAGCGTCGGTATGAAAGATAAGTGCGTCGTAAAGTTAATCAGTATTTCTGAACAATTAGTTTTTATATATCAAAGGAAAAATAACCAGATAACTGTGAAAATTTTTTAAAGCTAGTAAAATCTGTATTCTTCTGGACACCTATAAAAATAATATTCAGAAAAATAACTTATATAAGTTATATTTAAATTAGCCTCGTTTTCAACATTACTTGTATAGGTAATTTTAATTGTTACTTGTTTAAGTAATGCCCCTGACTGTAAATTGCATGCCCTTCATCAAGGGCGACCTCCATATTATATCAATTTTTAATTTGTCCTCCTTCATATTATATATGCATGTTATAAACGCTACTGAACATTGAAATAGCAACAATCAATCAGGTTTAAAGAATATATTGATGTCAAAAATATATATTTTTTTTTTACCTCCTGATCAATCCAACAAAACAATATATATTAACATAATTTTATCAATTGTGTAAAGGTGAAAGCAAAAGGAGTTAAGCATGATTGCTTCTCATATTTTCAAATTTTCTTCTAACGCAATGTATTGTGAAACCTTTCCTTGGCAATGCATTAAAAATTGCCCAATTTCCCAATAACTATTATAAACCTACATAACAATTCACTTCTGGTAAAATATTTCTACTTTTTTTTATTTGCTAACATAATTTTTATACAGTATATTATTCTTTTTTTCCAACTAATTTCACATAAAAAACGCAGAGATATGTTCAACAATAATTGCCGCTTTTTTGCAGGAAAACAAATTACATGTACTCATTGAAAAGTAATCTTGATCTTTATATATTTTCAAAAGGGAAGACTAGTCTCGAAAGAAAATGATTCGAAAATATACAAGGAGCTCTGACCATCGACACCTCTGATTTACATAGTTTAGTTGGTTACATAAGTGATTTATAAAGACTGTACATGAACTATATACATACATTGCTTTAGTCTCATCTGCTGTATTTTGAATTATAACTTGTTTGAACAGTTCTGTTAAAATTTTCTACAAGAAAGAAATGTAAGAAGTTAACTGTTCAAATCTAATATAAAATGAAGGAAGAGTTTCACAAATGATATTGGATATGTTCCTTACGTCGTAACTACAACCCCCTTCCCTTTCATGAATGTGACTTACTGAATTAGACTATTTACCGGATTTGTTATAACATGAACAACACGACGGGTGCCACATGTTGAGCAGGATCTGCTTACCCTTCCGGATTACCTGAGATCACCCCTAGTTTTTGGTGGGGTTCATGTTGCTTATTCTTTAGTTTTCTATGTTGTGTCATGTGTACTATTGTTTGTCCTTTTCATTTTTAGCCATTGGCGTTTTCAATTTATGAGTTTGACTGTCCCTCTGGTATCTTTCGTCCCTCTTTTACTTTTTCAATATAATATAGATATTCAAATATACTTAAATTGTGATCAAATTTCAATTTGCTATCTGAAGTATCATCCCATTAATTTTCAATACATTATCATGTTATGTAATATATTATAATAGGAAAAGTACATTTTCCTTTCACTTTGTTT